>JAZEWT010000022.1:1287298-1302613 GCA_036362905.1 Mordacia mordax
AAAATATACTCATTAATTTAATTGACCGATGACATCCTAATATATAGGAAGCAGTGGGTGGCAATGTGGTGCCAGCAAACCACCTGGCTGCCTCTTCCGCCTCTCTGCGCTTTCCCTGCGCCTCTGAGTCGTTCTGTCGAATGAATACCTTCGACAGTGAACGAATATGTGCACATTATAAATGTACAATTGTTATTATTATTTGTTTACCGATTCAGCTACTCGAGGAACATAACAGTGTTGGTGAAATAAACACGGTATTACCACGGCGTAGGTGTTCACCGTTGTACAGCTGCCGATGTGTTTTTCATGGCTGTACTGTGTTATTCGGCTTTAAGTTTCACTGCAGATGCTGGAAATTTCTTGATTCGACTGAAATGTTAATTGTCAGAGGAATCTTCCGAGCAACGAGCGCTTGGCACAACCTGGCAACACACCGGAGAGATGTACTATGGGGAAACCTACGCGGCAGGTTCATTGACTGGCGATTTCAACAATTTATCAACATTCGAAGCCACTCGTTCCATCCAAGAAACAATGATTGTGTTCGCCTTAGTCCGACTGTGTCACCTGTTTGCTGCTTGCTCTTGCCTCATTTGTACGTTCTAATTTTTCTCTATTGGCCCAAGCGTAACGTGAGCGCAGATTGTACGGCGTCTAATGGTCCTGCGTGTTTGCGTGGCGATTTTATTTCTGGGCACACGCACACACACGCACGCACGCGCGCACACACGCACACACGCAGTGTGACCTTCGTGTTCGGCGCCGTCGCGCTGCGGGCCCTCGATCTGGTCGACCGCCGCAGCGTGTCGCTCATCACGACTTGGAGCGGCCGCACCGCCTACCAGGTCTGTACCGGCGGCTCTGGCCGAGTGACAGGTGCACCGCCTGCACTCACGTGCGACAACTGATAATAATAATGATAATTGCGTTTCTGGGCAGCACGGTGGCGCAGTGGGTAGCGCTGTCGCCTCCTCACAGCAAGAAGGTGCCGGGTTGGAATCTCGGCTCGGGCGCCGCTGTCTGTGTGGGAGTTTGCGAGTTCTCTCCCCGTGTCCACGTGGGTTTTCGCCGGGCACTCCGGTTTCCTCCCACAGTCCAAAAACATGCTGCTGCATAGGTTAATTGGCTCGCCGACTAAATTGCCCGCAATGCTCGCTGATGGACTGACGTCCTATCGTGGGTATATCCCTGCCTTGCGCCCTGTGTCTGCCGGGATAGGCTCCGGCTCACCGCAACCCTGTACAGGACTAAGCGGTTTCTGAAAATGAGATGAAATGAACAATTGCATTTCTGGAGTGCTTTTCTCCCAGAACACATCCCCAATATCGCCTTCACAAGCTGTTGGGACAGGCGTTGCTAGTGAATTACCCATGCTTGCTGGTAAGTGAGCCCCTATTAAGGCCGCTTACTCAAAAAGTCGAAACCTGCTGCAGGGTTTTTCCCATTGCCCTGCTGGAATACATTTGTGAAAAAAGGCCATTCCCCACTTATTGATTTATTTGTTTTCCTGACGGGTCACACACACATGGTTAGCTGACCCGCCAGCATTATACAAGCCGATTGAGCTTACATACGGCGTCTTGCCCAGCGCACGTACGATGATTTATTGCGGCTATTTGACTTTCAGTTGAGCTGTCCTGATGTTGTTGACGTGCCGTTCTTTCCACAGCTCGGATTTGTTAAAAAATAAACCCCCCCACACAAAAAAAAGGCTATTCTTGCCGATGTCCAGTTCCGATGTCATCGTCATTAACGCGGCCGTTCTCGCCGCAGCGCTGTGCAGCGCTTTGCGACCCTCGGGTGAAAAGCGCTCTTGACGTGCGATTATTATTATTATTATTACTACATGCAGGTGGTGGGAAGTTCGGGGAGAATATACACGTACCTGGCACCCTGCCTCACCTGCGTGTGTGATGACTTCCTCCACTCCGTTATCATGGACAGCGAGACGTTGCTGGTAAGAGATAAATCTCCTGGAAGCAGAGACGCGGTTGTATGTTTGCTGCTAACAGCTGCTTTTTGGGGAAAGTCGTGTGTAGATCCTCCTCCCTTCTCTTCTCTCCCACGTTTTGCGTCCAACGTTGGAGGCATGGTCAAGCGCAGAGGCTGACATTAACCTGGTTTGGGGTCGATATTCAAATCGCTGCAAGCGCTTGATTGTCACGTCGCTCACACATGCCACGTAGCCACGTGCAGCTGCGTTTTCCAGTTGTCATTGGCTGTTTACATACGAGTGGAATCATTACCATAAACTAATTTGTTGTTTGTTCAACGCACGTTTGCTATTTTGAAAATGAATTTGTCCAAGGGCAGCTTTCGTTGCAAAAAATGCATCTCGCTTAATATTTATTTACGTTTGTGCATCGTGTTGGTTTCTTTTGTCATGTAGTAGTTTGTGCATTATTGTCTAATTGATGCATTTGTGTTAGTAATTATTCTGCTTTTGTTTTTCGTGCAATTGCTGTTGTCATTTTGGTAACCCGGGGCACTCTTGCAATCGGCGCGATGTCCCGAGCTCTCTGAGTTCTCACTTGGTTAACGAAATGAAACTTAAAGGGCAGTTCTCGACAATGTGCATTATTTTGTTAAGCAGTTCGACAGCCGCATGTAGGAGAGGGGTGCCACGTTGACCAAAACAGTGCCAAACTTTAGTTCCGAACGGGCGTTAGCCACGTGGATGGAACACTGACAGTAGTCTTAAGCCGAGGCTACCGCTTCAGTTTAGATTACTCTGATTTGTTGCGTGCGTGTTGTCTATACTGCATGGGTTTTGACTATAGTAGTAGTTCAGCAACTGCCTTACCGAGTGAATCTCTGGAATACAATTTTGCTCTGAAATCTCAACATGCATTGCATTGGAGGCATATTATAAATAACTGTGATAATGAAGACATGAGTCCATTGAGCATGAGCCAAGGCAGTGTGGTCTGCTGGATTAAATGAACATGTATGGCTGAATTGCAGCGGACATGTATGACAGTCTGATCCGAGTCTTAAGCTTCCTGTCACTGTTCAGTTATGAGTGGATGTGCTCTTGCGCTGAGTGGTGGCGGTAATTGGGATAATTACTCTGCTGTGAGCTCAGAGCTGCTGTCACACGATGCGCTGCCATTACTTAAGCCTTGTTGACATTAGAGGCATTGACACACATAGGTGTCCTTGCCTAATTTCGGTTCGACACCTTGGAAATGTGAGTAGCGCGATGTTTGTGGCAGTCTCACGATTCGGTGGCGCACGGCTGCATTGACGATTGCTTCGAAAAGCCGCTCTCTCGGGACAGCCGCGTCGATCGCTCCCTCTCGTCTCACACGTTGGAGGCATCCTCAGGCGCTTTTCTGAGGATGCCTCCAACGTGTGAGAGGCGAAACGTCGCGATGGAGAGGAGAGAGGGAGCGATCGACGCGGCTGTCCCGAGAGAGCAGCTTTTCGATGCAATCATCATGCATCGAGCCGTGAAAACCTACATCGTTACACTACTGCATTCTCATCTGTCAGGACTGGCCATGCTTATGCCTTCACCAACCCACTGTGACCTGCATGGTGAAGTATAGTAAACTAATTCCCATGATCCGCACGGTGTGGTGAAGCCCTCATTTAGCAGTAGATTGACAAATTGGCTGCACGTGTATATACTAATTAATCACAAATATCAAGTCGTGTGTTTTAGCACACTATACAATTGACCTTTTTTTAACATAAATACATTGAGGGTAGACATCCTGGGCAGGTTTATTTTTTCCTGACAATAATAAGAATATGCATTTCTACAGTGCCTTTCACCCGAGGGTCACAAAAGGCTGAGAGAAAATAACGTGTGTTTTTGGTGTGATAATTAGATGCTTCCCAGGATTTAATTTCACGTCACTTAAATGAGTTCAAGGTTGTTTGTTTCCCACTTGTGCGCATTGTGTCGTCGTAAAACCCACATGAAATGAGAATACGTTTCACACGGCACCACAAGTTTGTCAATCCCATCGTTGACCTTAAAGAAAGTATTTCTGGTGCAGAGGAAAGGGAAAGGGGGATGGGAAGTTTATAGAGAATCCTTTAAAAAAAATTAAGAAGCAACAGGAGGGCCTGGCATTGCTTTTGGCCCTGGTGGCACGGTCTCAGTGGCATGCGGTGCTTTATTTTGTTTTCACACCTGGTTTTGTATTTGCAAGTTGTTTTGAGACACACCTCTGCACCACGATCAATAAATAGGTCAAAGGGGACGTGGCAATGTATGCATGGCTCGTGTGATCACTTTCAGGGCACTTAGTAGAAAACCATTAAAGTTAGTTTTTTTTAAGATAAGCAGGAGATTAAAATACAGTGAAACTCATGTTTTACACTGACGCTTAAGCGTTATTCATATCGCGGCGTTGGCGGTCACGTCAAAAAAAGTCATCAGAAATCGTATTTTATCCACTGGAGCATTGGGGAAATTAAAGAGCAAAGTAGAAATTAAATGCCTTGTGCCCACATTTGCATGAAGCCACGCGAGAACAGTCATATTGGAGTGATGGGGCCAGACCTTCTCACGGGATGTAAAAAAAAGTGTGGACTATATTTTCCTGAAAGCGTGCCCATCGCTGTATTTAGATTTACAAAGTGGATCCCATCCTTGTAAGGATTTTTTCAACCCTCCTTTAAAAAAATTATGCACGCTTCGGCTCCATTTGGATAAATAAGAGCTCTAATGGGCTTAGCCAATTTACACGTTAGGGTTTCACATACTTTTGCGGGGCCATAAAGCAATGTAATAATTTATACTGGCATGACGGGCGTGAGTGTAGTTAGTAATACACAGGCGCAGAAAGCAGTGTGAGGAAATTACTTTGTTAGAAATGAATTCGTGATAGAACAAAATAATGGGGTGCATCTCGTGGTCAGCCAGACTTCGAGTGTGAGATAAACAATAATGAAGGCTCAATGGAGAGCCTTCATTATTAGAGAGGGGGGTGGCTGTTATTAGACTTTGTTCTGGTGCCTTGTAAGTATTGCTAAAGCCCATACCAGCTTCAAATGTCTGGAAACCAGTATCAGAAACCACTTAGTCCTGTACAGGGACGCGGGGACCCGGAGCCTATCCCGGCAGACACAGGGCGCAAGGCAGGGATATACCCACGATCGGACGCCAGTCTATCACGGGGCACTGAGGGCACTTTAGTCTGCAGTCCAATTAACCTATGCAGCAGCATGTTTTTTTGGACTGTGGGAGGAAACCGGAGTGCCCGGCGAAAACCCACGTGGACACGGGGAGAGAACATGCAAACTCCCACACAGAAAGCAGCGCCCGAGCCGAGATTCGATCCCGGGACCTTCTTGCTGTGAGGAGGCGACAGCGCTACCCACTGGGCCACCGTGCTGCCCCAGTGTCTATGCAATTCACGGAACACATATATTAATTGATTATTTAACCGAGATTATTGCTATTACTCTTCTCAGATAATTGACAATCTTTTCAAGTTGCTGGCGCTGGCCGCCGCACCGCAGGACAATCATAACACTCTAGGTTTTGTCACCTCTGCTGGTTTTCCCAGGATTATCCTTTTTTTTTTTAGCAAACAGCCATGCAGGGAAATCTGAAAGTCTTTCCAGTGCATTAAATGTCCCGATTTTATCAGCTGCGTAATAAAAATAATATTACAGAGCTCTAGGCAATTCATCCATAAATAGTTCCCCCCCCCCCCCTTATGGTCTGTGATATTCTTCTTGCCATCTTTCCATAATAGGTCCCATTTTGCTTGTGTCTCGGAGGTGGCCAACCGAACGTACACCGTTCAGACGCTTTGACATCATCGATGGAGGACTATGAACCCATCGATCGCCACTCGGATCAACAGCGGTCTCGCTCTGTCACTTGTTGACGCAACGTATGCACAACTTGTTCGCTCATTATCGAAGTGCACTTATTATTGCAATGTTCATTGGCAAATTGAAGCAATTATGGGCAGTCGGCAGCCGTTACTTCAGCGTTTGATAGTTTCAGCCCGACCGTTAACGAGCGCAGGAGCAAACCGCTCGCAACGTCGCAAGACCTGACAATGAATGTGACCAGGATGCTGTTATTTAATGGCCGTGTGTAAGCTCGTTCATGTGCACTGCATTTTGTTTTTGAAGAGCAGAGCGGTAGGCTACACTTTCATGCATGTCGGTTTGATAGATGTAGATGTTTATTATTACAGTAAAAAAAAATTCCCGGTAAGCTTGCAAGCACTGGATGCGGGATTCCTGTGATGCAACAAATGCTCGAACTGAAACCAAAGCCATTTAAGTCCCTTTATAAATCAGCTCATGTGTAGGTGTTAGGTGGGATTTCAACGTTGGGATCACGATGGAAGGCTGCGACTTCCAAAAGCCTTCATCCAGCACTAGAGTGACCTGGGACGATAATTATTTTTTGATACATTATTACAGCCAGGGCGGGGGGGGGGCGGCGGCGGTGGTGGCGCAGTGCGTAGCGCACTACGCTGCAGGGCTTTTGGTTTGGAAGCCAGGGATTTCAGCTGACAGCGGGAAATTTGGAGGCCACTTGTCAGCAAAAGAGGGCCCTTCAGGCAGGGGGCTAGAGTGCATAGTGGCACAGAGCACCGCGCGATCATTGTTAGCACGGTCACTGCTCTCCCGTCGGCTTACGGGGCATGGCAACTTTGTCACGCACGTGTGGTGCTGTCAGATTTTGAGCTGTATCCTGGCTGTTAGGAATATATCAGCGACCGTGACTTCATGCATAAGCGATAGAAGACCTTTATGCCCATTGCTCAGTTGGCAGAAATGGTGGCAAAGTGATTCCTGCACATTGCTGCTGTTAACCCACACGACGTGAGTTCAGTTTTCGGTCACCAGTGGCGATGTCTGAACCCGTTTCTGAGCACCCTCCAAGCACAAGCTCGGCCTGAACAGCGTGGCTGAGTACGATCGAACAAGCCCACCATGACCGATGTCGTATGTGGAAGGATTTTTTTTGATGGTGGACAAAGGGCACGTGGTACAGTAAGGCATTGCAGCAAGGGTGGCATTGTAACCGTTCTTTCCTAACGATCAAAGGGTTGTGATTTGGAATCCCGTTCATGGGCTTGACTAACCCTTTCATATTTTTTCTTCCGGATTGATTCTAGGATTGTAATGATTCAACAATTTATCGTATGATAATAATAATAATTGCATTTATAGAGCGCTTTTCACCCGAGGGTCACCAAGCGCTGCGCAGAGATGGGCACATCAACAATAACGACATTAGAACGGAAAATAAGCAGCAATTAAAATGTTTGGGTTTTTTTTTTAATATACCCGTCGTTGCAGAACAATATGTTTTAACTAAGTTTTTAAAATGCTAAATTATTATCGATGTTGATTCAAGGATTGAATTGCGTGTAAAAGAATATAGGTTATTTTTTAGGTGATCCCATTATATACCCCGAGGGTACTCTAATTACTGTAGTGCAAACATATTCATCAACTCTCGATTCAAATCGCATCTCTGAATCGCGATAATTTGGCAAATCAGGCAGAGGCAAATCGTCACACACCTACATGATTTACACCTTACGGAAAAATTTGCAGGTATTTTCCTTCGGATAAACTGGCTGACTCCGTAGGAACATGAATTTTCCACAACTGCCTCAAGGCCAAAGTGAATCTAGTCCATAGGCCAGTGCAGACTCTGGTACCACCTAAGGTATCAATACTGTAAGCTTTTATCCTACTAGCAATTATACAGGTGTTAATACCTTAAAGCACCAAATAGACACCTTTCACAAAGTGTCCAGTTTGCAAAAGCCACGCATAGCTGTGGCAAAATATGCAAACAAAAAGCTTTGATAATATATGCATTATCCTTGAAACCGATTGGCCCACACTGGACATGGCTCTCTTTCGAGCCTAATTGCCAGTGAGAGCCAGATCAGTCAGTGATATCCAGAATGGCATCTCAACAACAACAACAACATCAGAGCAACATTATCCCCCATGCAGGGAGACAGTATTAAATCCCAGCTTTTTGCAAGGATCTCTTTCTCCGATTTGGCACGAACTTCACAATGTGCTTCTGTGCGAGAGCAAATGATGATGGATGTTATTCGGTATATATATATGATAGCATGCATTGTTGTGCGTGACATCCAATTACTCTGTTGTCAGACTCTGGAGTTGTCAGACTCTGGCGACGGAAGAGAGAGAGAGAGAGAGAAAAAATGAATGAAGGTGGCGAGTGTGACCGGAATATTACAGCGCAATTTAATATGACGAGCCTGAGTCTGCTTGGATATTTATCAGGACAAGCACAAGTTAAATAATTAAACAACCCCATTTATGAAACGACATCTGTTTTCACTTAAAGTCTCATTTTGAGGGATAATGGAAAGTACTGTGAGGACTGGCTCGCAGACAGATTTGTACGCTCAGCACCAGTGTCGCGTGGCCCAGCCTCGTCGCAAACTTGGAGACATTTTTGCATTTGATGGTAAACAGTAACGCGGCATATATTTCGTAATTTGTGCGGATTTTCGCGAAGCCAGCCAACGAAACGTGCCAACGCACACGATTACTCTTCAGTTACACACTGGCCCTTTTTCCACATGTCAGTTTAGCGTAATCCATCCAGGGGGATGATAGAATTAATATGAAATCCAATTCGTGATCGGCACATATGCGTTCGGCGTCAAAGCTATTGGAAGACAGAACGATTCAGAGGCACGGGGAAACCATAGAGAGGCGCGGGGGAAGGCAGACACAGTTAGCTGGCGCCAGTGGACCTTCTCTGAGACGCGGATATTGCCACTACGCCACCCTCCCGCCCAGTGCGGGGGAAAATTGTTTTATATTTAGTCCTTCGTTAATCCACGGCTGGCTGAATTCCTCTCCGTGCTCTCTTATTTTCAGGAGTTGTTTGACTATGCTTCAACATGCTTGCCAGCGGGGGGGGGGGGAGAGAGAGAATTGGATCAGATATCACTCGCCACTGATGCTATCCGTGGCCGAAAATTAAACTCTTATCACCCGGTTTGTTAGTGCGGCGCGTGAATCATTGTGGCAGAGTTCCACCTCCCACACCTTTGTTAACCGCATTTACCTTCTCTGCTCATCTGGCAGCGGACTTAAATATTGCTGTTCACAAGTGGAGAATAACGTGTCATTAGTCTCCAGTCTCCGCGAGGAATGCCTATCCCGGTAGACAAAGGACACCACGCAGGGCTATATCCGGGATGGGGCGCCAGTTATCGCAGGGCATCAAGGGCAATTTTGTCAGCAGTCCAATTAACCTGTGTAGCAAGTCTTTGGGAGGTGGGAGGAAGCTTTAGTAGTACCCAGCGAAAACCCACATGGACAAAGGCACCTGAGCCGATGTTTTATCATTATTATTAATAATTATACTGTTATTCATTGATCCTTGAAAGAAGTTATCACAATCTTGAAACCTGACAATTCATCACTATTGTGGCAGTTGGCTAATCATTACACCTGAAGTTGCTTAGCATATGACTGACCTATTTTTTGATAAATCGGTCTCAGTAACCCATACAACTTACATACAATACGTACGTAGAATGTATGCTTCTCATGGTTCGCTATGGGTGGCACGGTGGCGCAACGGGTAGCGCCGTTGTCTCACAGCAAGAAAAACTCGGGTTCGATTACCGGCTCGGGCGCCTTTCCATGTGTAAACGCTGCCCCGAGTAAGCTCACTTTGCAAGCACAGCAAAATTTTACGAGGTGTCGTTTACTGACCGTGCCATTTGAACCGCTCGTTAAAAATGAATAAATCTATATTTGCTCTGTATGCAAATTTCCGTTCTGCTACGACTAGTTGTGTTCTCTATGCGATATTAATTACACTTTATGAAATCTATACAGCGGCACGTTTCACCCAGAGGTCCCGGGGTGCTGCAGGAAACCACAGAGGGTGGAGAGAAGGCAGCAATGTTGTCAGCTGGCACCCACCCGCCAGACACTGCATTATGATGGCATCGGCCAATTGACAGCGTTGTGGGCGCAAACCGGAGAACCCAGAGGAAGCCGCTGCAGAACAGTGGGGGCAATGCACAGAAAGGCGAGTGTGTCGGGAATTTCACCGCGTCAGACGGGGCCAGGAGTCTGTGCGGCGCAGTTGTTAAACCACTCTTCCCACCCTGCCGAACAGCTGCGCAGTTGCACTTGCATTTACGCCAAGCAATGGAAAAAAAAGAGATTCAAATAAGTGGCGTCGTTTACGTGAACCGAATGAATATGTATCGTTTTGCAGTGAAAAAAGAACATTAATCACTTGATAGAGGTTTTAATCGTGATTAAAGAGCCTTTCATCATTTTACAGCGGCTTAATTCGGAATGCTCAGCAAACCACTGCACCCACTTAGCTCAATCTAGCTCAGTTATTTTCTCATATAATTAAAAGGCTTTACCAGTGAGATATATGTGGGAGCTATGCATTGCATTTGTATCGCTTGTGTTAAGAGTGCCCGTTCAAGTGTAAGAATTGTTGTCTCGGGCCTGCCTAATCTCATCCTTTTAATAAATCCGCTGACCGTACTTGGTCCTTGGGGGTTTTTTTTTTCCCGTACAAATTCTGTTCATGGGCCAGAGCACGAGCCAGTGCTTAACCACCTCAAGTAGCGAAACTTTAGCATTGCCGATTTATGCGGCCAATAAGAATTACTTGCTCACCCCCCTGTTTCAGATATATACATGTCACATAATTGACTGTTAAAGGCCAGGTTAGGAAATTGGAACTGCTAAAGTTAAGTCATCTCAAGTGATCCTGACAAGTGAAACACGTGGTTTGGGGCTCATGCACTCAATTTGGGATCCGGAAAGCACGTACAAAAATTAACGTTAACTCCTTGATACCTATTGACGAAAGCGGCACAAATAGGTGCCACGCTGAAGGCCTCCGATTATTCAGATTGGCATTGGCGCCCGAATCTCGCTGTTCCACCGCCATGACGTTTAGCGCCACACGGTTGCAAAACTTTTTGTTGTTGTTGCTGCAATTGTTCTATTGCCCCGTTGCTGTACGTGACACGCACAGCTGCAACAAGGGCGCGTATTTTTAGAGATATTATTTTCGAGCCGCAACGTACGTGGCTTCAAGCTGTGAAATCTTGCTTCCCTGGGGCTCATCTTGCCGCTCCGGTGCTGTTATTGTTGTTATTTTCTCCACACAGTTTTTTTTCACGTCCGGTTAATCGCTCTCCGTAGGTGTTCCTCTCGGGATAGCTGCGTCGAATATTGCTCCGCGCACCTTCGCGACGTTTCGCTGCCCGCGTCGCAGGCGCCGTCAGGCATTCGTTGGAGGTGAAACGTCGCCAAGGAGAGAGAAGGAGCACTCGACACAGCTATCCCGAAAGAACAGCTATGGAGAGCAATTATCATGGCGAGCAGTGAAAACCTCCTACCCAGTATGTCAAGATAATTACTAATCACCGTGGTGGGAATTTTAATAACTTAAAAAATAATGCCTCCAGCATATTTTGTCTCTCCACTTAAAAAAAAAACTCAAGTGTATTTTATACAATTATCACCTCAATGACAGTGCCATTGGCCAATCATCCCAATGCTTAGTAATTACCAGCAAGTTACTCGATTGGGATTACACATAGTGACGTCAGTGACTGTGAAAACTGGGCAGTGCCCTCATTACCAAGCATTTTGAGACTCGGTGAGGATGTTATGAGTAATGAGCATTAGAATAACAATAATTATGAGCATAATCTGGCTTGTTTATTTCAAAGGCACTGCCTTTGAAATAAACAAGCGATATGGGTCCCAGTTCATTGCAAAGCCACATGATCCATAACACACTGTAATAGTATTGACAATTATGTGAGTTATCATGAGTCGACACATTTAGCAAACGGTATCGGCTGCGTTAAAGTGTAGCCAGGGGACACCGTGAGATGGTAATGGGACCTCATGTCCCGTAGGCCGCCGCCGCCGCCGCCGCCGCCGCCGCCGCCACCACCGCGTGGTCGTCAGCGTGACAGTTTAATAACGCTGTGCTTTGTGTTGCTGCGCCTGTGGAAGTGGCTGTGTTTATTGGCTGTTTAGATCGTCGTGGCCCTGGAAGACGAGCGCATGTGATGCGCCTGACGTCAGCACTCTCGGGACTGTGACCGGAAGACCGAGAGTGTCCCTCCTTTGAATGTCGCTTGGGGAGATTGCATTACCGGCAATGGACTGGCGTCCCATCGTCGGGTGTATTCCTGCCTTGCGCCCTGTGTTTCCGGGATAGGCTACGGCTCACCGTGACCCTATATAGGATTAAGCGGTTTCAGATAATGAGATGAGAGATGAGAGAGATTGCATTATGCGTGTGCGCGTTTAACTATTTTTCCCCCAGCCTAATTGTTATTCGTTTACATTCGCCAACAGGGCGGGCATTGTTTTGGTGTTGATTTTTGTTTCTGTCTGTTGGTGGCAGTGGTGGTGGGCTGTTGCTGCCCTTTGCAGACTTTAATCTGCCCGAGTTGTGTCGACGGAATATTAATTGCTTAAAAAAAAATGCGGACAAATGCACACTTATCCGCCACAGTACCACATACTGTGCTTCTGTGTCTCGGGGAAAAAGCCCATTACTGTATTACATGGCAGAGGCTGCTCGGATTTTCTACCCACTCATGTATTTTTTATTTTCTGTGTCCTATCTCAGCCACTATGCTTACATAGGCATCCGTAGACTTATGGAGACCTGTAGACTCAAATACGCATACATTATTCATATGCTTACATAGACACCTGTGGTCTCACCTGCACTTACATGATCGGTAACTTTGCTTACCGACCCATAAACTCACTGTTTCACGTTCCATAGAGTTACATAAAGACCCATGGATTTGCATCTCCATAGCCAAAATTCGCATGGCTTCACAACTGACATCAACTACTGCTATTCTGTATGACTTCTGTCGCCACATCCATACTGCTTGTACATAATGTCACCATCTCCACCTCGATCTCCCCCGCTTACCCTTCTGCCCTGCACTTCTGGCTGTTCCACAGTCAATCCCAATGAATATTATTTTACTTCCTCTCCGTACCACGTCATGCAATGTCACCCTGGTCTCATAAATTATAATAATAATTGCTTTTCCAGAGCGCTTTTCACCCGAGGGTCACAAAGCGCTGCACAGAGCTGCAGGGAGAACGGCACGTCAACAGCAATGACATAAGAACAGCAAATCAGCAACAATAACGTTTTTTTTTGGGGGGGGGGGTTTGTTACAAATCCGGGCTGTAGGAGAACGGCGTGTCAACAACATCAGGACAGTTCAACTGAAAGTCAAATATTAGCATTAAATTATAGGACAAAAAAAAAGCGATTAAAAAACGCAATTACCACGTAATGCAAAGTCGCCCTGCATAAGGGCGTCTGCTAAATTAGAATTAATAACAATAATTAATAATGGAATTCCACCTCGTTCATATTATATCTTGAGAATTCACCCACTGGAGGAACTGAGGGTTTTTAGTGTATACCTGGGCCCCACTTGAATGTTAATAGTGTGACGTGTTAGGCCATAAGTCAATGCCACTTATTAACATCATAGAGACCTTTGGCCATATAATCTGAATTCTCAATTCTGAGAAATACTTATGCCCTCTTTCACACCCTCAACGGGGTACCTGCACATTTTAGAGGTCGTTTTTGTTTTTTTG
This sequence comes from Mordacia mordax, assembly GCA_036362905.1. NCBI lineage: Eukaryota > Metazoa > Chordata > Hyperoartia > Petromyzontiformes > Petromyzontidae > Mordacia > Mordacia mordax. The sequence goes on from JAZEWT010000022.1 coordinate 1,300,937, forward strand.
TTGTCTAATAATGTCCTCTGAATTCTTTGACTGCTAGCAGTTGAACGTGTTTTTGAAAAATGTGTGAGGTGGTTCAACTAAATGGGTGGCGCAGTGACCCCCAGCGGGTAGCGCTGTCGCCTCCTCCTCACAGCAAGAAGGTCCCGGGTTCGAGTCTCGGCTCGGGTGCTGCTTTCTGTGTGGAGTTTGCATGTTCTCTTCCCCGTGTCCGCGTGGGTTTTCGCCGGGCACTCCGGTTTCCTCCCACAGTCCAAAAAACATGCTGCTGCATTGGTTAATTGGCTTGCAGACTAAATTGCCCGCAGTGCCCGGTCATGGACTGGCGTCCCGTCGTGGGTATATCCCTGCCTTGCGCCCTGTGTCTGCCGGAATATGCTGCGGCTCACCGCGACCCTGTACAGGACTAAGCGGTTTCTGACAATGAGATGAGGTGAGGTTTGACAATATTTCAAATCTACTGCAGTCTCCCGATTATGATACAATGTGTTTTCCAGGTAAAGTCACTCGAGCGTGGGGAATGAATCTTACAATCACGTAGGTGTGAGTGTATGTGATGAAATTCATGCAACTTTACTGACACCAAGGAGAATTTGGGACGCGTTTTGCTCTCTGCAGAATCCTATAATCTGGAGACGATGGCATTTACTGTTGAAGCATGCGCACACACTGCACTCATACTTCATTCAAGTTGCTGCGAGCATTGTGACCAACAGCGAGTCGAATGAACTAATCGGTTGAATCGTTGCGACAAAGGCACCTGATTAAGTCGGTCAGTGACGACTCGTTCGGTCCCTACACGAGCCATCGTCGGAGGCTCACGCTTCGTGTGCGGCTCAACGGGCCGGGCGGTAAACCCGCACCATCGTCACGTCACGGCGCTACCACGCCGACCGCGAGCGCTCCTCAATCGTTCCGTCGCCTCACGGCTGGGCGCATCCATCAGTGTCAATGCCTGTCATTCAGGACTTATCGTAAATGCTGCGGGGAGGCCTGGGCGATTGATCGGCGGAGAAAAATGATCAACACGTGGTTGCCGCACGGTTGACGCAGGGCCAGGGATTTCATTCGCTCAATGATCGGGGGGCCCCCCTCCCGAGGTTTGCACCACGCCTGGGACAGACTGACATTTGGTGGAGAAGTTATTGACTGAAGAAACGCCAGCAATTTTTGTCTTGTTTGTTTGCCACGGTGGATGCGTCAGAGCTTCTTCCGTTGGTTCGGTCTGAGACGGCAACAAGAAGCGACCCAACCGCGCCGCTTCCTAAGCAGGACCTTTGCGCTGACCTTGCGCAAAAAAAAAAAAGCGCTCGTAAATTCAGGGCGCCAGCTTCCACCGAAACGCTGTTGCTCTTTTCACCGCTTGTTTTAACGGAGCGGCGTGCAGACAATGTTTGGCACAAGGTTGGTTTAATGTTACAGATTAGTCCTGGCCGGTGATATTCAATAAGTGCCAGTGTTACGGCGCGGGGAGGGCGGAGGGGGAAAGAAAGGTGATATATTGGAATGGCACCTGCCAATGTGGCTCCGTTAATTTCAGGAGGCGTTTTATTAATACTGTGCTATCATTTCCTAGTAATAGTAAACACAGCTGCACTCGCTTTTGTCATCCTATGCACATATTCAATGTATTTGGTCCGCTAAAATTTCTCATCTCATCTCATTATCTGAAACCGCTTA
>JAZEWT010000022.1:1305579-1315837 GCA_036362905.1 Mordacia mordax
CGGGACCTTCTTGCTGTGAGGAGACAGCGCTAACCACTGGGCCACCGCACCGCCCTCCGTTTTAATTTACGCCATACAAAGCATCCACATACGTGTACAATGTTTTTAATTTCGCCAGGATCAAGCGCCAAATGGAGCGCCAATTTGTCGCGGTGTCGATTTGAATCCGGGCGTACAAATTGTTCGCTCCCCGCGACCGGCCTTCATCCAGCGGGGCCGCTGAGTCCGCCAATGTCGCCTTGCTTGGGGATCGCAAACGTCAAACTTGACAAAAGATCGTCTGCTCAAGCGAGCGTTGAGGCATTCGTGATCATCTCCTGTTTATGGCTCTGAGCCAGCGCTGGACGTGAGTTGTCTCGGAGACACGTCCCACCATAGGGGAGCAGTCGCTATGCCGTCGCCACCTTCCACCACAGGGGTACTGATTTGTCAACGCTAGAATGATGATGTGCAGAATCAACCGCCGAACAACGAATTCAACTCGCAGCCTTGCTGTGTCGAGCCAGTTGCCTCCACGCTCGCCCACCTGGCCAAAAGTGTGACAGGTGACGGTTTAAGGCTGATTCCAGCCTCATAACACTTCCACGACCATGCTTGTCAGCTGCAAATCAGCTTCTGCCTCATCCACGTGCCGTTTGTGTGTGGTCCACAATAGCATCAACTGTTACATTGGTGGCGCGGTGGCCCAGTGGTTAGCGCTGACGCCTCACAGCAAGAAGGTCCCGGGTTCGAGTCTCTCGGCTCGGGTGCCTTTCTGTGTGGAGTTTGCATGCTCTCCTCGTGTTTCGCCGGGTACTCCGGTTTCCTCCCACAGTCCAAAAGCATGCTCCTGGATAGATTGATTGGCTCGCAGACTAAAATTGTCCCGCAATGCCCGGCGATGGACTGGCGTCCCGTCGTCGGGTGTATTCCTGCCTTACGCCCTGTGTTTCCGGGATAGGCTCCGGCTCACCGTGACCCTATATAGGATTAAGCGGTTTCAGATAATGAGATGAGATGAGATGTTACATTGGCTATGAAAAGGTTTTCTAAAGACACAGGTTTGGAAGTGAAAATCAAAACAAGGCCCTTAAGCGACGTGGTTCATTGACACGGGACCTCATATAGTTATGTGTTCATTCATTTTCAATACCCGCTTAATCCTGTACGGGGTCGCGGAGGGGAGGGGGGGAGCTATCCCGGCTGGCAGAGGCCGCAAGGCAGGGGAATGCCCAGGAAGTGACGCCAGTACATCGCAGGGCGCACTTTTTGAGACAATTTAACTCAGCAGGAAAATTAATCTGTGCAGCAGTGTGTTCTTGGACAGTGGGAGGAAATCGGAGTACCCGGCCAAAACCCTCGCGGGCACAGGGAGAATGCGCAAACTCCACACAGAAAGGCACCCGAGCTAGGAATCGAACCCAGAACCTTGCTGTGCGGGACAGCGTTACCCACTGCGCCACCGTGCTATTGTGTGTTGTTGGTGTCAATACAGAATCTGTGGCTGAAAGCTCATTCATAAAATTGCGTACCATAATGAACGATGATAATAATATAGGTCCTGACTGGAAATCAGAATCTGGTTGTCCGTTTTCATAGCTCTAATAATACTGATCTACCGTGGCATGCCCATGTTAAACACTAATAACTTAATGTTATTTTTAACGCATTGCTTCTGAGATAAGAAAATCGCCCTCTCGAAACACATCGGCGTACCAACGTGCAGCGCCAAATAATCAGATACCAAGGAAACGCATTTTGAATAATACGAGCAGCCACACCGTTGCTACGGGTGCTAGAGAGTGTCAAGGAGACAAGCGCCCACCTGCGCGAGTGAGTGAGAGTCACGTGTGTGTGTGTGTGTGTGTTTTAGGTGGTAATTGTTGTGGTGCTATGCATACATATGTTGCCTGTCTGTATGCTGCAGTTGACCGACACCGACTAAACTGGAAATGTTACGAGGAAATCAGATTATTTTAAAAGATGTAGTTGTTGGCTACCGATCAATAGTCGCTTAATTTATTACATGAACACTCCGTTTTAAATAGCTTATATATATTTTTTTGTCCGATGTTATCTCGATTGCGCCCCTGGCATAATGTTATCAGATGAAATCTGGGACTCGTAAACGTTGAAGAAGCAACATCTGCAGCTCGGATTTGTATAACAACAAAAAACTCCCAAAAACAAAAACGTTGTTGTTGATTCGCCGTTCTTATCTCGATGTTGATGATGTGGCCGTTCTCTCGGCGGCTCTGTGCAGCGCTTTGTGGCCCTCGGGTGATGAGCGCTCTAGAAATGCAGTTCTTTTTATTATACGATGAATGTTAAGTTAAACCATTTCCCAATGTATGTATTATATTTACTGATAATTTTGCATTTAAAAATTATAGTTGAAAAGTCTGATCATATTTTACTTGTTCTGCAACGATGTGTATATTTTTATAAAAGCCCTAATTTTTTTTATTGCTGCTGATTTTCCGTTCTGGTGCCGTTGTTGTAGGCGCGCCGTTCTCTCCGCAGCTCCGTGAAGCGCTTTGTGATCCTCGGGTGAAAAGCGCTCTATGAATGCAATTATTATTCTAAAATACAGCTATATCTTTATAACTCCTCTAAGCGCCACCACCTTTTGCAAGAACTCTGTCTAAACTGCACCGGCGATGATTTGTATTATTATTCTCATCTCATCTCATTATCTGAAACCGCTTAATCCTATATAGGGTCATGGTGAGCCGGAGCCTATCCCGGAAACACAGGGCGTAAGGCAGGAATACACCCGACGACGGGACGCCAGTCCATCGCCGGGCATTGCGGGGCAATTTTAGTCTGCGAGCCAATCAACCTATCCAGGAGCATGCTTTTGGACTGTGGGAGGAAACCGGAGTACCCGGCGAAAACCCACGCAGACACGGGGAGAGCATGAAAACTCCACACAGAAAGGCACCCGAGCCGAGAGATTCGAACCCGGGACCTTCTTGCTGTGAGGCGTCAGCGCTAACCACTGGGCCACCGCGCCGCCCTTTTATTATTATTATTTTGACCCAGCCTAACTAACCGTCGTATTCTCGACCTCTCATTTACACGTGACCACCTCTCGCCTCCGTTGCGGGCAAAAGAATTCACGACTTCACACCTGCGCGTAAAAAATGTCGACCTCAAATCGCGTCGCCGTGCCGCCCCTGGCCAAATAATCGCTCGCAGCGGCACGGCAAGCGGGCGGATCCTGCACACGGACGTTCGCGTGACCACGTGAAACTCGAATTGGTTTCACGTCCGCGCACGGCGGCGTGGAGCAAAGCCCATCAGGCAAGGCCTCTCATCCCGCCAAGCCCATGCCAACGCTAATCAAAAGCAGGAGTCATACGCCTTGTACACGTTGAAAGTTGAAGCTTAAAAGGACTGTGTATTTACGCAGCGTCAAAATGCCCTCCGTCGCCTGTCGGCGATCTGTACAAGTTGGCGTTACGGCATGTCATGTGTGCCTTGCAAAGTAGCCCCTGGGTGTGCCCTCTCCATATTGAGACTGTTTGCTTATTCGGACGAACTGGGAGGGTTGCCCTGATCTGAAATGTTTGTGGTTTTACGGTTTAAAATACTTTTTTTTTACTGAACCCTGTGGATGAAACGAGCGGTAATTGTTTTGTTTTGGTTATGTTGTACGTTCTTGTCATGGGTCTGTACGTTTGTTTGGTTATATGTTTACCTTACTTTAAAAAAATAATAACTGTCACTTATTTACCCATGAAATCCTTGTCTCTGTCTCGAGACTTAAATAACCCGTCTTGTCTAAACAGCCCCAGACACTTATTTCAGACTCGTGATATTCTGAAATCCGACTCATTGTCACTGTGTATTTCAGATATTAATGATAAAAGCAAGAACCTTTCCAGAATATGGAACGCGAAAACACGCAGCAATTACATTGTACTCTAATCCACTTTGATGTGCTTTCAGTGCTGCTGAATGCCGCCGCCAAGCCAATGTGACAACGATATGCGTAAACTTCTCTGTGCTGGACAAGTAGCAGCGAACGCATTTTAAAACGTGCACTCTTATCAGATTTCCACCCAGACTGACTCGACACACGTGCGCTTCCACTGCAGAGATGCGATCTCTGCGCACGTAATGAAAGCATTGTTGATGCGGACGGGTGACGACCCACCTCGCCATTGGTTCCATCTGATAAATCTGCAATTTTAGATTTAATCTAAGGATTTCCAAACGGCAGCTGCGTCAACTTCATTACGGCACTAGGAAGCGGTCCTCCTACGGAGAGACTGGCGACATCCAGAGTAATGTGGAATGCATACGACGAGGTCGGGACTGTCAACAAGGCAACAAATAAAGAATTATTTACCCTTTTCTGACAAATTCTATTCGTTAGAAAAATAAATGTTGGGTTTTTTTTTCTAGATATGTTTTCGGGGTCGCACCACGTGTGGTTCTGAGAATTTTGCGACGTCACACTCACAAATTCCCAGCACGTGGAGCAAAGCATCTCACACGGTGCCAAAGAACGTGCGGTGCGACCCCCAAAGCACGTAGGGGTACCGTGCAACACAACCGCAGACTAATCCCCCGCAGTACCCACCGCGGTGGCAATACCATGTTGATTGTCACCAATGCTGTCCCGTTTCTCTGCCTTATTTGTGTTAATGCCCTGCCACCCCTCTGTCCAGTGCAAACACCTGCTCGCTGTACAACTGAGCCAAGCCATGGACCTGTGCGCAAACGTCACCATGTCTGACCAGGAGCTCTCTGGCCTGCTGAACAGTGGCGATGATTAGAAAACAATCGCTCCGGGTCAGCATTCACAATCCAGATGGACTTCAGCAACAACAACCACCATTCGCTACTTTGTGGTGACGTGGGGCCACGTGAAGTATTGAAGACCTGTGGGTAGAAAGTCACCAGATAGGGCCCATATGTCATGGCTTGCCTGACTCAGATAACTGGCAGATAAGATTCATCGTAACATCTCACTGAGCATTCAGCGTGTCCACATGTTATGAACAAACGTATGTTAATTGCAGCCATATGCCAGTTCAATTAAATTATGTTATATTATTATGCTCTAGCTGGTGACTAAAATTATTCAAGTTTGTGAAATTGTGGTTGGGTCGTTAGTGTAATGCACCACGTGGGTCTCATTCCCAGCCACGGCTGACATCAGTGGGGAGCGATGTCTGGATTCAGTCATACTTTATCAACCCAGACCGACCCGTGAGATGAAGTATGGTCAGACTTCCTCCATGGCTGATTCTTCATGGCGGGAGTGGGTGGATGGGGGGGGGACCTTCACCGAGCACTATGTTCACAAAGCGCTGTAAATTGCTATAAATGATATTTGCATTGCTGCATACGTAAGACGCAAATACATACCATGTATGTAACTAGTAGTGTATAGGTACATAACTTATAACCTATGCACGTGGACTGCAATAAATGCACATATGCACAGTGAATTTGAGATGCCTTGTGGTCCTCGCTTTCTGTTGACTTAGTATCTGCGCAGTGGCCCAGTCGGTAAATTGCTCCGTCTTCTCTCTTTGATCTGTCTTTAGGGCATTGGTAGCGAATGCTAAGCATCGAGTAACACCGTGTTCTCCAACCTCCCTGCACCGGCACACACACACCCCCTCCCCTTCTGCCGTCACCGCCGCCGCCACTGCCACGAACACCGCTGCGAAGGGCCGTCACGCAAGCCTGCGTGACAAACGCCCGACAGAGGGACACTCAACGGTGTCGCCAGAGCAGCTGCGATTCACTTGCGCAGCGGCGAGATTCCATCAAAGCATTTATTTCATCGATAATTGGCGACGGGTTCCGCGTGAAATAAGGAGGTGGAAGTTAAACCACGATGGCTGACTATGAAGAACAAAGCCCCGTTTGATTTTAAGTCGATTTTCTTTTTTTTTTAAAGCCGATGACGCCAAAACGGTAAAAACTAAAATATTCGAGCAGCCGCTAAACCTCGTCAACACGCACGTTATTTTTGTCGCTGTAATTACGCAATATAAGGGCATTATAGAATATTGCATTCGAGCAAAGCTTCCTTGGAATGCGTACGCATGCAATGTCTTAGTTAAGCAGCTTTAGACAAAGAATTCTGCCGCGTCAATGTGTTTGTGTTTTATTAAACGGTAATGTGTTGTCCTGAAAGCGGACAACAAATGCGTCGTTCGTGGCCGCTTGATACAGAGCCTACGTGACTGTCTGCACTCGAGACTCACGCGGGCTATTAATTAGCGGCCACCCATCCAGTGGGATAACTGCGGTGACGGGGATTACAGCGTTTTCTGAAGCCACATTAACGACCGACGCCTGCACCGTAAATACGCAACCTGTCCCCAGGAGTCGGACCAAAAAGGCCTGCCCTCCTTCAAGCATCCATGAAATGTTGTTTGCTTGTTTGTGACAATGCAATTGATTGTGTATTTTGTTGTTTGTTGTTGCTGTTCTTGCTGATGACTCACATTTGTGTAACGCTGCAAAACTAGTGTTTATGGATTTCAGAGCGACGCGGGTGTCCGGCGATGGACCGGCGTCCCGTCGTCGGGTGTATTCCTGCCTTCGCCCTGTGTTTCCGGGATAGGCTCCGGCTTCACCGTGACCCTATATAGGATTAAGCGGTTTCAGATAATGAGATGAGATGACGCGGGAACGCGCAGGGGTCTTCAGAGAGCGTGTGAAAGCGACACAGATGTCCCAAACGTCGCACCACCAACTCAGTTGATTCCTTCCCCGGCGTGATGTCCAACATTTCACTCCTCGAGCCGTTAGCCTCTTCAGGATCAGCGCACGATCGCGGCAGTGAGAGATAGGTGCTCGCTAAGGGGTTGTTATGGATGATGAAGCCGTTGAGCTCAGAAGAAGGGGGCTACAACTAAGTTGTTTGGTTCCCAAAGAAGCTCCCGGCACGTGGACAGAAACGTCGGACATTGTGCCGAGGAAACGCACGGTGCAACCTGAACACAGCGTAAAGCCTCAACAGCACAGCTGCAGGAACGTACACAGTAGCGACCGTCGCCCTTTGCTCCTTGAATAGAGCGAAGCTATAGGAGAGACTTAACACATACGTGGTACCTACATATAAATAGGAGTCACACACAGGACACACGCACACAGCGCCAGAGGATGCCTCTAACGTGTGAGAGGCGAAACGTCGCGATGGGGGGGGGGGAGAGGGAGCGATCGACGCGGCTGTCCTGAGAGCAGCTTTTTGAAGCGATCATCGTACACAGCATCATTGAAATGTTTTTTTTTATTTGAAGCTGCAGTCAATCATATTCATTGGTCATATTTGTGACCAATGTGTGTTTTTGTCTGCCTTTTTTGGTCTTAAACCTGCACGCACTGCATTTTTTCGTTAGCTATTTCAGTGTTTATGTGCAGAGGTGTCTAATAAATGTCACGCTGGTACAAAATGTGCGAGGTTATTGGTCCATTCGCCTCGTTTTATGTAAAAATAAATATGTGCGTTGTATGGTGGGCATCAGCAGGGCTCAGACAGTTAACGTAAAGTCTGTGGCATATTGCTGGCTTTTCTGCTGACATTTCGCAATCTCTGTCCAATTTGGCTCGTCTTGCATGTGTTTCGTGTGTTGAGTTAAACGCAATTCTGTTCAGTTATTTCCTTTTTCTTTGAGCCGCATGAGAGCATCAGAAAGACGCCGTGGGTGACTTAAGCAGAGAGACGCAAGGTGGCCCAGCAGTGTGAGTGTGATAAGCCACTTCAGACAATATAAATGCTGGTCGTGGTAACACCTCTACACTGGTACTCGCTGCCCGAAGGCTGTCCTTTAACATCACTCACGTATATCTCGAAGGAAACGCTTTGCCTTGACATCAACACTTAACGTCAACCTATCAAATGTTGTTGCTGTTCCGTCCGTACGATGTCCATCATCAATCGCTGCTACGGTTATAAGCGGCGAGGAGCGACAACCCGAGACGTTTCAATGTCACGCTGTGAATGTGTCCACCTTCAGATCAATTAAACGAATATGCAACCCTTCAATACCTGATTACACACATCAATCATCGCCCGCTACTGACAAATTATAACCGCAGGTCGCGCATGCAAATGAGACATCCTGATTTCGAGCTCCCACCTGATCAAACAATATAAATAACTATTAGGGTTTCTTTAATTCGAAAGCTTTTGTGACCAATGTTATCGATCGATTCCATTTGTTTGGATTAGGTCACGTAAATAAATGTTTGTCGTCAACCCTCCACCACCCGACAACTCACAGCATTTGTAAATAAATGCACACCGGTGTGCTGAGATAGTGAAGAATTGGCAAGTTTTGTCAACGTTGACAAACTTTACTGATTGGCTGTTGTCGGGTGGTGGAGGGTTTACGACAAACATTTTTTACGTGATTTAACTAAAAAATTTGAAGCTATTATTAGGAGTTCTGTTACAAGGATCACTGATGGCTACAGAACTTGGTACTATTTCATTGACCTGAGTTAACATCTCTTCCTGCCATGCCTTTTAATTATTATCGCAAATCATAACTCTAGGTTATTATAATGAAATGCCTGTGTTATGATGTATGTTTTCACGGCTCGATGTACGAGAATTGCTCTCCATAGCTGTTCTATCGGGATCGCCGTGTCGAGTGTTCCTGTCCCGTCCTTCGCGACGTTCCGCCTCCCACGTTTGAGGAGGAACGCTCAACACGGCTATTTCGAAAGAACAGTTATGGAGAGAAATTCTCGGTATGCGCAGGATAAGTAGGCGATATACAGGAGGCATCGCATGATGACCCGTAGGCTACTGAATAACTCCTGAAGCCCCCTTCCACTGGCTCACCCACCAACCTCGACTTGAACAAATAAACCTGATAATCACCTCGCTACACGTGGAATTAATACGTTCGTGGGAGGAAGGCATTGCAAAGAGATGCGCCCACTGGTTCACAGGCGCAGTGCGCTATGCAGAGGTATTTTGGTGAAAAGGTCAAACTTTGATTCAATGTTGTTTTCGCAAGAGTGCTTTAGGGGGGAAGTCAGGTTTTGGGGCTGGGGACGTCGGTAAACGTCACGGGAAGTCGGGAGGGATGACACGCTCAAGTACTCCGCGTGCCTGGAGTTCTTTAAGCGTTTGTGCGTCTGATACGATCATTGGCGAGACACGTGCTGAGGGCGGACTATGACCTCGGGTCAGGAACAACAATGGAGTGGCAGCGAGGAGCAGGAACGCTGCCTGGAAGGACATCCACTGCAGCCATGGAACGATGAATCAGCTCCAGCGCAGACACGTGGAGAATGATGTTTGTGGTGATGCTTGTAGCGGGGTCGCGTCCCTGGAGGGGATAATTTCGGACCGTCGAGAATATTGACAGGGTGGCAGCTTATGGAAGGAACACATTCCAGAGGGGCGGCACGGTGGCCCGGTGGGTAGCGCTGTCGTCTCACAGCAAGAAGGTCTCGGGTTCGAATCTCGGCTCGGGTGCCTTTCTGTGTGGAGTTTGCATGCTCTCTCTCTCTCTCTCTCTACCCGTGCCCGCGTGGGTTTTCATTGAGTACTCCGGTTTCTTCCCATTGTGCTCACCTGCGCCTGCTCAGGAACATTAATTCCTTCCCTAGTTTGTTTAACAATTATTTGTTATCGCTTATTTTACGTCCTTCTCTAAATATTAACCATTATTTGGCTGTCCATTGAATTGCTCTGACGCTGTTGTTGTTGTTGTTGACATGCCGTTCTCTCCACAGCTCTGTGCAGCGCTTTGTGACCCTCGGGTGAAAATCGCTCGAGAAACGAAATCATTGCTATTGTCCAAAGACACGCTGCTGTCTAAGTTTATTTTGGTACTGATAACGATGACGATGGATATCCTGATTGAACGCTGGCAATGGGCGTGAGCTGGCGAGTCCGTGACATCACCAGCTAATTGTTGCCACTGAGAATGGCATTTAAATGACAAACGCGTGTCTCCTGACGGAGCGACGAACGCACGCCACCAGTCTCACACCCGCTGCACAGTGTGCACGGTCATCTGGATGCATTCCCCTCTTCCCAAAATCGAGATAAATGGCAGCCTCCCGCGTGGCTCTGTAAATGGGTAGCCAATCAAATGTAAAGGAACAGCCCTGGAAAATCTCGTTCAGGCCCATGCTGGCAGAAGGGCATCCACCACAGGTAGCTCGAGGGTGTTTTTGGCCTACTCTTCCACGCTCACCAGACGTCCTGAAATATGTGGACGTGCTTGAACTTTAACCGGCCGCTGGGGGTGGGGGTTTGCAGTGGCAATGTCTGGGAGTGTGT
>JAZEWT010000022.1:1375469-1387672 GCA_036362905.1 Mordacia mordax
GGGCGGGCGCGAGCGAGCGGGCGGGCGGGCGAGCGAGCGAGCGGGCGCGAGCGAGCGGGCGGGCGGGCACCCACCTCAGCGGCTGGCGGATGGCGATGTAGCGGTCGATGGCGACGGCGAGCAGGCTGAAGATGGAGCTCTGCGTGAGCACGAGCACGAAGCAGGCGAGGAAGAGGCAGCCGTGGAAGTGGCTCGCGAGGCCCACACTGATGATGATGGCGAAGGGGATCGCCAGCAGCCCCACGGCGATGTCGGCCGCCGCCAGCGACAGCAGGAAGAAGTTGGTCGGGTTGCGCAGCGCCCGGTTCAGCCACACGGCCCAGCACACCAGCACGTTGCCGCCGACGGCCAGCAGCGCCAGCAGCAGCTCCAGCGCGAAGTAGACCACGTAGAACGCCTTGTCCTCCACGCCGCTGTGGGGCAGCGCCAGCATGCTTGGCGTCCCTCGCTAGCGCACGGCGATCGTGGCCCCCGCCTGAACCGGCGCCACCGCCGCCGCCGGAAACGACGGCGCTGGCAACAGCGTGGGGCACTCGGGTTCTCTGCGGCGGAGGCGGCTGCGGTCGCCCTCGCGGCGGTCGCGGCGGTCGCGGCGGTCGCGGCGGTCGTGGTGGTGGTGGTGGCGACGGCGGTGCGGGCGCATGCTGTCCGGCCCCCGGCCGGTCGATCTTGCCGACACTCGGCCGGACAAGGCGGCGGTCCAACCTTTCCCTGCCGCGGGGCGAGCGCGCGCAGCTCGCTCACGAGTCGCCCGCCGCCGCTTAGTTTCGGACGTTGCGGCGGGCACCGGCGGGCACCGGCGGGCACCGGCGGGCACTGGCGGCGAGCCGAGCCGGCAGGCAAGGCACTGGCACGGGTCAGAGCTTGGGAGAAGCACGGAGAGCGTCGCTGGGCTCGCAGGCGGTTCAAGGAAGTCGGTATCTCATCGCCGGCTGCCTGCCGTGTGCGGTCATAATAATCATAATTGCATTTATAGTAATAATGATGATGACAATTATAATGTTATTTACTCGCTCGTGAAATCCTCGCAACGTCGAGCAGGGTTTCGCCTCTCGCTCGGTCCGGATACAATGGCACGTGTGGCCGACTCGGTTCACGAGTGCCCCCGTCCAAAATTCGTCCGCTGCCGCGGCGGCGGCGGCGGCGTCGGCGGCTCCGACGTCTCCTCAGCGCTCGCCCTCCCCAGCGCCGGCGCTCGTGGCCGCGCGATGGTGTTGCCCTATGGCGCAGGCGCGCATCCTGCACAGATCCGACGGGGAATCGGAACGCGTTAGTCCACGAGTCCATCGTCCACGTCCTGCGGAAATGTTTCGCGCGCGCGGCATCGCTGGACGGAGGGGGGGCCTCGCCGCGAGCGCGGCGTCGCTTGGCCGTACTTCGCCGCGCCTCTCGGCACGGCCCGAGTGAAAGGTCCGTGAGCCTCGTCAAAAATCAAGATTCCCGCGAAACGCAGCGGCGAGCGGTAATCGATGGATGGCAACGCCGCGCTCTCGGCTCCGGCTCGTTAGCGGCGCGATTAAACCACGACTGTACCTGCGTGGACAACGCGCCGGCGCGTGGCGATGCTGCGTTCGGTCATCGGCGCCCGCGAGACGGGAACTCCCAATAATTATACAGGAGCAGTTGGGCGCTTAGATGGACCGTGGCTGGGGTGTGTGGTTTGGTGGGCGGGTATCTATGGGTGGGTGGATATGGGTGGCTGGGTTTAGGTGGGTGGGTGCGATTTAGATCTTTCCTTAGCATATTCATAATCCTGCCCCCCACTTTAGGATAATCCGAATTTACGCTCCGTCATATTTCTGGCGGTTTTGTGCTCACAGCACGCCGTTACTGAGCGAGAACCAATTATCGTAAAAAAAATTTTTTTTTAATTTTTAAACGACGCGCGCACGCCCCACAAACCGCCGCGCCCCGACTCCGGGCGCGAACTTAAGCCTCGGCGGGAGGGAGCGGCGATTTCGACGGGAGGCCGCAAGCGGCGATCGAGTCGTCGCACACATCCCCACGGGAGGATCGTGGGAAGAGTCGAGTGGCCACGGTTTCTTTGGGGGAGAGAGAGAGGGGAGAGAGAGAGAGAGCGAGAGGCGTGAACCGAACGCGAAGGAGTTCCCCACCACTCCACTCTCATCGTCAATTATACCATCGTAGTAACGACAGCACTAACAACGACAGGGTTATAGCCACGTGTCCGGGGAAGTAACGACGCGACTTGACATCGGTTCACGGAAGGGCCAAGCTATACTTGGATGTTTACCCAAATTATTTCGAGTTAGTCGAGCAGCAATGTTTTTGATACGATTGTGAGAAAGTCAGAATTGCGGAACACCGGGCAAGTTTTACAGCCGATTACGGCACACATGAGTTCACAAACTCCACCTCCGTTTACCGGCCATTGCCAAGCGGCGCAGCGTGCGCTCGGAGTTTCACCGATCTCTGTGTGATCCACCAACCCTGGGACCACAAGGCGTACAGCGTGTCCTCTACTGTAAAGGAGAGCGTTGAACATTGGCCGACAGGCCTTATATAGAAGAAAATGACGCACGTTTGTCTCGGTTCGGAGCCACACTGAATGTTTAAACCTTAAGGGGAAAGGCGCAGCCCCGCAATCACACGCTCGTGCCGCAGCTGGTGGAAAAAGGCCCCCGGTGAAGGGGATCTGAAGAAGCACCCCTCAAGAAGCTCCGTTGTCCTTCTCTCTCCCACGTGGGCTCGGTGTCCCCGAAGGTGCGGCGGTACCCACACTTTATCCCACCACGCGAGCGGACAGGGGTCACACGAGTGGACGCTGGGTTGGAGACTCGAGAGATGCAGCGCAAAACGTAGCCATTGTTTCAACTGCCGCGCCGCGAGATCGAACTGAACTGGTTACCTCCCCAGGGTGGTCCAGATGTCTGGTGACCCCCCCATATTAAAGCTTAAACCTTTTTTTTCTTTAACCAAATTCTATACCAATGGGTACGTACCGTAAGCGATCTAAAATTAACCATTTACGAACGTTGTAAACTTTACATTTTAAAAAGGCTTGTTTAAAACAGAACTAAGTGATAAGGGTGACTTAAAGAAAGGAGGGGGGGGGGTCACAAGACATATGGACCACCGTGCACTTATCTGCGAATCCTTCACAGCAAGCGGTAACGGCCGGAGATATGATCGCTCAGTCGGGCCCTCTGTTCACGTTGACTCAGCATCGTTAATAATTATAATAATGATTGCACTTATGGAGCGCTCTTCACCCGAGGGTCACAAAGCGCTGCACCACAATCATGAAGCGGTTAGAGAAGGGCGGGCTGGTGGTGCGGTGCGGAGAGCGTGTGGTTTTCTCTTGTAGATTTGCTCGCGGAGAGCAGGTAATTACTTAATTACAGAACGGGGGGGGGGCGGAGACGGGTTAAGCTAATTGGGTAAATGCTGCGGACGGCTGCTGCTAAACACTGATCGTGTTCGTTGTGGCGAGGCCACTGCTGCTGATAATTGTGTCATTCTGACTAGGGGTGCGTTGTGTATATATTCGAAACTAATTGAACGTGTGCGCGCGCTATAAATTATAAACTTAATTTGAAGGGGTGTGGGTCACGAGATGTAAATGATTGTACGGATTGTCGATCGTGTTTATTGCTTATTTTGTTTGTTTGAAAATGTGCTCGGAAGAGAAATTAAATCGGACTTAAAAGTGAAAAGAAAAGGAACACTGAGTCGACGTGGCTGAGATCGTAGCTTCGTGTTGGTGATGTTGGCATTTATGTGGGACCCTGTTGTACTGCACTATGGTTGTCGCTTATTTGAATCCCCTAGGCGCTTGATGAGAGGTGTGAACGTACGGTAATGTGTGCGGGACAAATTAGGATGGAGGACATTTACCACGTTTGATATTGACGTGGGCGCGGCACGGTGGCCCAGTGGGTAGTGCTGTCGCCTCCTCACAGCAAGAAGGTCGCGGGTTCGAATCTCGGCTCGGGTGCTGCTTACTCTGTGGGAGTTTGCGAGTTCTCTCCCCGTTTCCGCGTGGGTTTTCGCTGGGCACTTCGTTTTCCTCCCACAGTCCAAAAAACACGCTGCTGCGTAGGTTAATTGGCTCGCAGACTAAACTGCCCGCAGCGCCCGTTGATGGACTGGAGTCCCATCGTGAGTATATCCCTGCCTTTCGCCCTGTGTCTGCCGGGATAGGCTCCGGCTCACCGCGATCCTGTACAGGGCTAAGTGGTTTCTGACAATGAGATGAGATTCACGTTTTGTTTCTGCTTGATGTCCCATTTCCCCCGTGACGCGGCCGTGTTTTTGCACCGATTTCTATTTGCATTGATGGGCGCCTGAAGATTCCTTCAACGTGGGCTGGCGAATCGTCGCGAAAGAGAGAGCGGGGGGGGGGAGAGCGCTCGATACGGCTATCCCGGAAAAAAAACAAACAAACCAACAACTTTGGAAAGAAACCATCACGAGTCTGCTCGAATTGTTTGCCGTACTTTACCGTTTAAAGCATTAATTTAACGACGACGAATTTGCGAATCTACGAAAAACGGGGAGACTTATTTCGGGGTTTTTACTGTTTGGTGCGGCGATGGACTGGCGTCCCGTCGTCGGGTGTATTCCTGCCTTACGCCCTGTGTTTCCGGGATAAGCTCCGGCTCACCGTGACCCTATATAGGATTAAGCGGTTTCAGATAATGAGATGAGAGGGGAGAGAGACTGTTTGGTGACCCGGGGGGGGAGTGGAGGGGGCGAATTGTCGCACCAAACGTGGTCTCCTGACTGTTCACCCGCTTCAATCAAACCAAGCTGATTTGGAAACAACCCGCTCTCGAATCACGCCACGTCCTCGCTGGCAATCCGATGCGTCACAATGGATCGCTTCAGCCACTTAACGACCACGTGGCGGTGCTCGCGGTGCTGAGTGCGCGCGCGGGTTTTGTTATTAATTATTAATCAGCTGATTGTGGGCGGCGCGGTGGCGCAGTGGTTAGCGCTGACGCCTCACAGCAAGAAGGTCCCGGGTTCGAGTCTCTCGGCTCGGGTGCCTTTCTGTGTGGAGTTTGCATGCTCTCTCCCCGTGTCCGCGTGGGTTTTCGCCGGGTACTCCGGTTTCCTCCCACAGTCCAAAAGCATGCTCCTGGATAGGTTGATTGGCTCGCAGACTAAAATTGTCCCGCAATGCCTGGCGATGGACCGGCGTCCCGTCGTCGGGTGTATTCCTGCCTTACGCCCTGTGTTTCCGGGATAGGCTCCGGCTCACCGTGACCCTATATAGGATTAAGCGGTTTCAGATAATGAGATGAGATCAGCTGATTGTGTGGTCCGCTATTTCCTCCGGCCGTCCAAAGTCACGCCGCTGCCCAGGTTTGCTGGCCTGCCCAGTTATTAAATGGCCCTTCCAAAAAAGTGTGCCCTGCGATGTACTGGCGTCACATCCTGGGCCCTGCGGCCTCTGTCTGCGGGGATAGGCTCTGCCTCCCCCCCCCCCCGGGCGACCCTGCACGAGATGAAGCGGTTATTGAGACTGAATGAATCTGGTGAGGTTTGTGGTTTGAGAGACGCCGGCGCGACGTATGTCGGGTAACGGGGCGGTTAACGCACGCACGCGACTCGAATGTTAAATGTCCTCACTTTACGCGTGGCCACGGTGTCAGCGCGCTCTCCGAGAGAGAGGAGGTGGGAGGGAGGACTTGGAGAGAGTGAGAAGGAGGGGACTTAAGAGAGAGAGAGAGAGACGACTCGGAGAAGCGAGGAGGAACTGCACTCGAGTGAAAAAGGGAGAAGCAGCGGCAGCCACACGGCAAACCGACGGAAAATGCTATCCCACGCTCCGCGGTCCCCTGCGTATGAAGGTGTTATCGGGTCACTTAATGAGAGTGCTTTACGTGTGGGAGAAAACTGGAGCGCCGAGAAAATCCACGCGCCCGAGGGAGCAACACTCAATCCCCCACGCAGATGGAGTCCACGGTTTGGTTTCTCCGTGCATCTTTCCACTGGCGAACCGTGGATGGGAATCCCCCCGACGCACGCGGAGAAGTTAATTTAAGATTGGTGCGGCGATCCTCTAAGCGTCCGCTGCGTTTACAGCCAGCGCTTCTTGCATCAAAGTTTCGCATCATCGGCGAGTCAGTCAGTATTAGTATACAATTAATCTTCGACAGGAGCCGGAGCCTATCCTGGCCGACAAAGGGTGCAAGGCTGGGCTATAGCCAGGATGTGACGCCAGTAGGTTTTTTTTTTTTGGGGGGGGGGGGGGTTGGATTTACTGAACAGGCCAATTAACCTAGACAGTCGAGTTTCTTTGAACGGTTGAAAGAAACCGGAGTACCCGGCGAAAACCCACACGGGCACGGGGGGAGAGAGAAAGAGAAACTCGCAAACTACACACAGAAAGGCACCCGAGCCGGGAACCGAACCCGGGAGCTTCTTGCTGCGAGGCGACAGCGTTATTCACCGCTACGACACAGCGCCGTTCGCATCAGCGATACGATTAGAATCATGGTGCCCTCATTACGAATGATTATACAATGATATTTGGGAGAGCGGTAACGGATGATGACAGTTACGAAATAATTCGTGACCTTATCACTGCATAAAGGGCGGTACGGTGGCCCAGTGGGTAGCGCTGTCGCCTCCTCACAGCAAGAAGCTCCCGGGTTCGAATCTCGGCTCGGGTGCCTTTCTGTGTGGGAGTTTGCGAGTTCTCTCCCCGTGTCCGCGTGGGTTTTCGCCGGGCACTCCGGTTTCCTCCCACAGTCCAAAAAACCACGCTGCTGCACAGGTTAATTGGCTCGCAGACTACATTGCCCTCAGTGCCCGGTGATGGACTGGCGTCCCATCGTGGGTGTATCCCTGCCTTGTGCCCTGTGTCTACCGGGATAGGCTCCGGCTCATCGCGACCCTGTACAGGACTAACCGGTTTCTGACAATGAGATGAAATGAGATCAGTGCATAAATGATAGTGCTTCTGCACGACTGAATTCAAAACACAATCAACACGTTCGTCAATGTTGCTTTGAAAGGTAAATTGTAACTGGTAACGTTTCGGGAAACGGCCCTTCTTCGGTGCATACGAATGAGTACTTTATGATGAGTGATGCACTGTTACCACACCAATGAATAGAGATGACGATCCCTATGATTCGTAAATACATCAGTGCCTGCCTGGCTAAATGGATTATTAATCGATTATAATTATGAGACGTGATGACTCATCTATACATGCACGGTGCTATGATCTGTCAATCAAGAGATAATGACGATGCACAGAATCGATGCTGATGATTATAATGACGCCGCCGCGGACAGTCTTATTTACAAGGCAGAGGCAGCAATCACGAGAGTATTTGTTTAAGATTGTGGTGGAGCGCTCCGATTAGGCGCTGTGTTAAAGTGCAGCGGCACTATTGTTAAACGGCTTGCGCCGTGCGAGGGGGGGAGGATGGTTCAGCGGAGTAGCGCGGCTGCCTCACAGCAAGAAGCGCCCGGGTTCGGTTCCCTGTTCCGGTGCCTTTCTGTGTGGCGTTAGCGAGTTATCTCTCAATCTCTCTCCCCGAGTCGGCGTGGGTCTTTTGTCTCCTACGGGTCCTCCGTTTTCTTCCCACCGTCCAAAAAACACGCTGCTGCCTAGGTTAATTGGCCTGCTGAGTAAATTGCCCCGCGATGTACTGGCGTCACATCCTGGGTGTAGCCCCGCGCCTGCGCCCTATGTCTGCCGGGATAGGCTCCAGCACCCCCGAGACTTATGCGGGTATTGATAATGATGATGATACATTAAATCTCGTTATTTATCTTCGTGATCGAGCAGGAAACGCTGCGCCATAAGCGGTGCAGTGCGTGTTTACACCTAAGTGGCTGCACGTGTGTTTGTTTGTGTGTGGGTGCGGTATAGGTGTGTGTGTGTGTGTGCGGAGCGGTGGCGCAGCGGTTAGCGCGCAGGGCTACAAACCCGGCGACTTCGAGTTCGAATCCGGCTCACGGCCACAACACCAGTGACGATTCTCGAAACCGATCCTGGGCTTTCCCTAGGTCGACTCAGCCTCAAATTGAGTAAATCGTGCGGTGTGTAAGCATTGCCGCTAGGGAGACAAAGGCGGCCGGGCGTGGTCCTGGTCACCCGACTCCTAGTGTGCCGTGTCGACCTTCATAGGTGCTTGCTAACAGTCTGTTAGGTCCCACGGGGGGATCTTTGCCTTTGGTATCGATGCGGTCAGAGCAAGGCGAACCGCTCAGAAACTTGCATTTCCGCTCACAAGCCAAGATCAGTAACGATTATGCGAGTCCAGTCTCTGCACAAGGTCGACTCAGCCTCAAATGCGTACCTTGGTGCGCGTGTTGTTAAACATGGGCGTCGGGGAACACGTGTGCGCCTCTCAACAGCGGTCCTGTTCGGGGAGATGTTCTTCAGCCGTGCGTGAGAGTGAAAGCAAAACCGATTCCAGATCGCGGCACTCACCTTGAAGTTCCGCCGCTACAACGAGGCCACCGGGACCTTCCCCATCACATCCCTCCGTCGTGCTGATATCAAACAGTCCGGCGCACGCGTCGCCACGCCAAATCGTCTTCCACCAGAATCGCCACCATCGCAAATCCGACACTCTTCTCCGCTGGAGTGCAGCCTCGGTTTCGAGACGAGAAAACTCACTCGAAATGGGTGTTTTTTTTGTCTTTTGAGACGCAGCGAACAGGCGTAGAAGTCGTGGAAGTGCGGGCAGGGAGATGGGTTTACAGACTGCACGCAGCGCACGAGAATCTCGGTTTGTTCCACGGCGCTGATGAGCCGCGGCCGAGTCCGCGCGCTGTTGTTATTCCCGATGTGGATGCCGCCGTTGTTGAAGATGTTGCTGATGAAACAGCAGCCGCTGTTGCCGCCGCTGTCGCTGTTCGTCCACTGAGCGACGTTGCGCAACAGCAGCAGCGCCGACAAACACCCGGCAGCGCTCGTCCCGTTGTAGCCGCCGATAAGTCGCCGCGTTCTTTCAAAACCGCCGCCCCCGCGTCCCTTCGAGGGCTCCGCGCGCGCCTCTGCTCCGCCCCGTGGGCTCACAGCTGAGCGCAGGCGCCCACCCCACCGCCAGCGTGCTCAGCCACCCCACCGTCAATCCGCTCAGCCACCCCACCGTCAATCCGCTCAGCCACCCCACCGTCAGCGCGCTCAGAGCCACCCCACCGCCAGCGTGCTCAGAGCCACCCCACCGTCAGCGTGCTCAGAGCCACCCCACCGTCAATCCGCTCAGCCACCCACCGTCAACCCACTCAGCCACCCACCTTCAAACCGGTCAGCCACCCACCGTCAATCCACTAAGCCACCCACCTTCAATCCACTCAGCCACCCACCTTCAAACCGCTCAGCCACCCACCTTCTAACCACTCAGCCACCCACCTTCAATCCACTCAGCCACCCACCTTCTAACCACTCAGCCACCCCCACGGCCAACAACACACTCCACAATTAACACTGAGTACACACACACACTCACGGGAAGACCCTCCTACTCCGGATCAAGATCTCCCCAGCCTATAAACAGACCGCTGGGGGAATCAGCAACAACAATAACAATAACGATTGCTTTTCTATCACGCTTCGTCACCCGAGGGCCGCGAAGCGCTGCACGGAGCTGCGGAGAGAACGGCCGCGTCAACAACAACGACACGATTCAGGGGAATGTCTGTTCCGCCACCAGCGCTGATATTTCAACCCACCGCGCGAGATACTCACCCAAGACTGGAGGAAGGACGAGGAATCTTTGTTCAGATGTCAGTCACCTACGCCGGCCGCAAGCGGGGCTCGAACTCGCGGTACTGCGCCAACTGATAACCCACGTACAAAGATAAAGATCCCCCGTGTAGCCTTAACGTACTGTTGGGTCAAGTGCTGCTGCACGTTATTATCTGCCCCCTTTGACGCTCTGCGTTGTTGCGTTGGTCAGTTTCAACGTTCGTTTGTGTCGCCGGAATCCCGCATCCAGAGCTTGCAAGCTCACTGGGAACTTTCTGCTGTGATAAACATCTAGCTATGAAGGCCAGCACGGAACACGAAGGGGTGGGTTGCCAGAACAGCGCTCGGTAGCCTTTGTTTCCCTAGTGGTAATGTTTACACATCTCACTCGGTGCTCATTTGAGGCTGAGTCGACCTAGGGGAGGCCTAGGATAGGTTCAGTTGGCCGAACCATGCCGACTGAACCTTTGGTCGCCAGGTTTATAGCTAACCGTTGAACCACCCCTACCCCACTTTTATACACACAAGAATGACCTCCATTCGCCACTTAGTGTCGGTGACGTCACCTCGGCGCCTGTGCCAGGACAGGTGCACCTTGAGGCCACGCGAAGTGTCGAAGGCTCGCCGGCAGGAGGTCAAGGGACAGACCCAGGTGCCATGGGTTGCCTGACTGAGATGCTGCCCACAGCTGTGGTGCGTGAGATTACGAGAGAGCGTTGGCGTTCAGGCGTGGTGCTGGCAACCCACCCCCTCGTGTGCCGTGCCGGCCTTTATAGCTACCACTCGCTAACAGCAGCCGACCCTACGGTCGCTTAAGCCTAGCCGGGGGATCTTTGTCTTTGCTCGTGACACGGGGAGCGGTGGCGCAGTGGTTAGCACCTTGGGCTACGAATCCGGCGACCCAAGTTCGAGTCACGATCGACATGAGTGACGAAAAATATGAACCGATTGCGGGCGTCCCCTCGGTCGACTCCGCCTTAAATGTGTACTTTTTGCGCGGTGTGTAATATATCGGCACTTGGGAGCCAAAGTTGGGCTGAAGGTGATGACCTTTGTACGCACTTGCCCACGCCTTTTAGATGTTATACGGAGGTCATTTGCCTTTTTGTGTCTGCGAGTAACGTGCTTTCGAGTGTGAGTGGGGGGTGGGATGTTTGTGTGTGTGTACGCGTGGGAGGCAGGGCGTGGTGCTAGCCACCCACCCCCCTCGTGTGCCGTGTCGACCTTGCACAGCTGCTCGCTCACGGCACTTAACACTACAGTGTGTTAAGGCTATACGTGGCGGGGGTGGCTGTCTTTGTACGCGTTGAAGGGCGCATAGCCGCTACTGGAGTCTCCCTTGTCTCATCCGGCTGGTCGCGACCCATCCGTGGGGCCGCGAGCGCCCCCTAGCGGTCCGTGCAGGTGTAGAAGGTGGAGAGATCCTCTGTGCGTGCGTTGCGGGCGTGTGCACAGGCGGGTGTCGTCGTGTGCGTGCGAGGAGGTAGCGCGCACCTGTGTGCGTGCGAGGAGGTAGCGCGCACCTGTGTGCGTGCGAGGAGGTAGCGCGCACCTGTGTGCGTGCGAGGAGGTAGCGCGCACCTGTGTGCGTGCGGCGGAGCGGTGGCACAGCGGTTAAGCCGACCGCGGCACTGTGTCATCTCCAAGATCTCATCTCATCTCATTATCTGAAACCGCTTAATCCTATATAGGGTCACGGTGAGCCGGAGCCTATCCCGGAAACACAGGGCGTAAGGCAGGAATACACCCAACGACGGGACGCCAGTCCATCGCCGGATCTCCAAGATCCACCTGCCATTCTTCCACGGCAATGGTGGGTGTTCACCAAGGACCCCATTCAAACCCACAGTGGCTTGGTTGATGAAAGCTGCAAGCGAGAATTTCATCACAGTTCGCAACTCCGGCTGGCATCCTGATGTCGAGGGGAAAAGAGGTGAGATTAACAGCCGTGACTCATGCGGCTGGAATGGCTGCGCTGGGTACACAGTCCAGACCTCCCCAGAAAACCCTGGCTGACGGAGGAGGTGTTCAACCCAGCCGGCTGGAAACGGCAGGCCCGCTCTCACTGCGACATTTCACGACCCGAGAACGAGGAGGTTTTACCGCAGCCGTCGCTCGGAGGTTCGGAGAGCTGTGCGGCGTTGCAAGGATGAGTGGTGGTCGCGGGCTGCTGATGGAGATGGAGTCTGCCTCGATAGCCCGTGATCACAAATCGCCTTTAATGCCATAAAAAATATATATATTGACTTGCAATGCCCCACTGATTAATTCCCGTAAATGGTGATCCGATCTCCAACCCCCTATTCACAGGTTTGCAGAGAACTTCTGTGACGTCTTGGCGGAGGAGGACCCCCCAAGCTTAGATAACACCACGGGACAATATGGGGGGGGAGGGGGGTGACTTCGCTGGGGCTGTTCAGCTTCAGGTCATTGTAGAAGTAGCCACCCCCTGTGAGTGGCTGGCGGAGGTGCCATCTGTAGGCAAAGTACGGGAGGCGATCCAGGTCCCGAGACCAGG
>JAZEWT010000022.1:1471819-1483489 GCA_036362905.1 Mordacia mordax
ACTCCTTTCATTGCTTTTCAAACGACTGTCTTTAAATTAGCCATGTGTGTGCTGAGTTGTCAAAATGTACTGGACAATGTGTCTGCTGAACGTAATGTTAGCATGTGTAACTGCCACCCCCACCAGGAAATGATAACCGAAGTTTTTGGTGTTTACATCGATGTCGTTGAGATGAAATGTTGAAGTGCCCTCCACGTCAAAACGGTTTCTTGTTTATATTTCAGGACCTGCTGATGGTGACCTACCTTTCAAACTTGACCAAGGCACAGCTGGCCCTCAATGAGAAGCTGGTGGCATTACCCTAGGTGCATTAATTGCCCCAATGCGTACTCCTGAGCTCACGCATTCGTGCAGACGATTTATATGAACAGTATATGCTTTAAGTGCCGCTGCACTGTTCAACTAACATACATTGCAGTGACTTTTGTGGTATTGTTTTTGTGGTATTTTACCCATCAAATTGCATCACCTTTTACGTGGATGTATTGTCTATTTTATAAACATCTGTAATGTTGCACCCCAGGTTATCTTGCCTGAATAAATGACGAGAATAGATTCTTGTGTCGTTACTAATATTAGTTTATAACTAATTTTGATTTGTAATTGGATCTTTATATCGCAGCTAAGTGGATTTCTTATTTAAAACGTACGCAAGGTTTTGTTGTATTGTACAAGCTTGCTACAGTATTGTCCTGCTGTAAGACTGTTCTGCTTTAAGTGTACTTGCAATTTCCATCCTGGGAAAACTTGCTCGCAACATTTTAGGAATGTACATTCTTCATACCTGAATTCTGTTTGGATGGAGTCCAAGGCATGAGTCTGACATGCATGGCCATTGATTGAGCCAGTCGTACAATTCCCCAAATGTAGAGTTAAATTTGCACTAGCATTTTTCTCGTTTATACAAGAGATGTGTTGGGGGGGGGTTGTTCAGTGCTACTCGGTGACCCATTGCAGCCACACCCTTAGGGAAAATGTTAAAATGCCTCGTGGCCATTTCTACATCTGGTGTTAAATTTTTAAGTGGGGAGGGGGGCCCACTGCTTAAAAGAATAACTTGTAAATAGAGTTAAGGAACTTTCTCTTTAAATTTGTGTAACCTTGTCTTGTCAGTTTTACCAAGCTTTAATATAAGCTTACTTTCTCCCTCACTTGGAAAAAAGTGAATTTGACAAAAAACATACCATTTGGCAAGATAGGCTCTGTTTAATTGGTGTAATCTATTTGTAGGCTAATTTATGATGTCAAGATTTTCTGAAGCGCATTGCCCAGGGTTCAGCTGTCCATCGGTGCGCTATGAGCGAAGTGTTCATATTTTCCGACCGCATAACGCCACACAAAGTAAAAGCATGCTCATGCCACGCCACCCCTCGGTTCTGGGCTGGCTGCACACGTATTAGTCCCAGCTGCTACAATAGGGCCAGTATTTCTGCGCAGCTTCTCCACCCGAGGGATTGGTGGGTAGCCAGCCCACATATGTGCACTCAATCGCGAGAGGCAGATGAGGTGCTTAGCAGTAGCCAGCCGGCAGTCGTCTGCCCACTCCAGTCGGCCAGACAGCACGAAGGGAAAAGGAATTTGGCAGGAAATGAGTGCACCACTTTTTTGGGCTCGTTCCCTCCGTTGTACCCCTCAACCTCCCCGCCCACCCGTCCACCGCTCACTCTTGGGCTGTCTGTTCTTGTTTTATTTCAAACAGATGGGACCGCGTCTCACCCCTCTGTAACAGCAGCGGTTGCTCGTGCTCGCCCGTTAGCTGCGAGGAGTAAGTGGGCAAAACACCAGACGCGCAAGAAAAGTTTAGCAGTTTAGCTTGCCAAGTGTCCTTAATGCACATATTGTACTGGGCGTTTTGGGCAGAAATGCATTAAATGTGTCAGGTTTGAAAAGCAATGTGATTTTCCTCGTAACTTTTGTCACTTATTTTGTACATTGCCAAGCATTTGATGTGCGCCTGCCGATTGGTGAGCACCTGTCGTTTGTCCAGTGTGCAGGAAATGAAATCAACTTTTCTGTTTAAGGAAAGTAATTTAAAATTAAACCCTGCTGTTCGTGAAGTAAGGATACCTCTTAAGGTGCAGACAGTTATTGGTAGTGCAAATTAAAAATGTTGTTAATCAGACTAAATAAATAGCTTTATGGTAGTTTTGTACGCACAAATACTGACACGTATCTAGGATGTATAATATGCAGTCGAAAATGATTGCGTCATTACGTATAGTGGAGTCACATTTTAACGGGCCATTACAACGCGGTGACCTTTACGGCGGGATACCTGATAGGCTGTCTGTGCTGACCTATGGGTGCCACTGTACGCCATCTAGTGGGCTGGTTGTGACATCACAAAAGTTGCCAACCAATGAGAGGGCAGAAAATTACCGAATTATCGGTGACCGCATGCCAAGCCCTATTATGTAGATTTATAGGCCTGGTGGAAAGACTAGTACACAGTTACATGAAAGTTTCACAATCGGCGAGAACCAACAAGGTGGATGAATGTTGCCTGAATGATCATTGAGCAAAAAGACACGAAAAAAGCGTGGAAAACTTGACATGTTAAAATTGTCAAACGTATTATTTTGCTTATTACTTTTTAGTAGTGCAACTAATGTTATGCGAGTCATACATTTATATGTGTATGACATTGCACGGAACGTAAATTTAAGCAGGAACATTTGTCGGATTTGTTTTTGCATAAAGCATTTAAGAAATATTACAATAACCTAAGGTTAGGCTGATTACCAAGTCCCATATTTTAGGCTAGCACTATAATCATTATCGCGACGATTAGTGTGCTGGGCATTAAAGAACAACATTTGAAATCATTCTTTTTAAACACTTTTTTTAATATATATCGCTGGCAGTGGCTTCATCCAAGTGTGGCATCTGTCCCAGGGCAAACGCTCTCCTTTTGCGGTTTCTTTTTGTCCCATCAGATGGGTAATTATTGGTTTAAATCCATGAATAAAATAAAAAGGCCTGCATTGGTTATGCGGGTTTACTTTATACAACCCACTGGGATCTATAAAGCACTGCCAATTCATTGTATTGATACCTTTGTATTCTCACTATATAATTTTTTGGTAACAAGTAGAACAAAAAAACTTGACCTTCGCCCATCAAATATTAGGTGGGTAAAATGATCTATGAATAGATACACTTGTCTCTTGCACCGTACGCGATGTGGGAAATTTACCTCGTGCTCTCATGAAAACCACTTACAAATAGCGATTTATTGACTAGGTCAAGGACTCGGTATATATTTCCATAAACAGAACACCTCGAATATCCCTTTTGCTGTGGCTTAGGGTGACCGTGCAATTTACTGCAATCTTAACAGTGACCCTGAAAATGTTCAGTGAGGAAAGAAGACCCAAGTACACGGGTGAGACGTTGCATTCGTATGGCTCTAAGTACTCCAGCATGCAAGTTCTACAATTTAATGACAGCGCAAATGCATGCTATTTATAGCTGACAGTTTCTAGTGCAATAGGGAACACCTTGACAAGGCCTAAATGCTTTCACTCCCCACTCACTTTAGCATAGCACAGTCGTGATTCTTTCAACCTGTGCAGGAAGTTGTGTCCTGAAGTGATACCAGCAACTCGTCGAAGATGCATTTACAACATCTCCGTAATCACCGCATTGCCAAACCATAGCATCCAACTAAGCCATGTGAATCTGCCGCTGCCAGTGCTTGAGGTGTTTTCTGCAGCTGATTCAGAGCGAATTATAAATGACAATTTCAGCTTCCATTGCGGGGGGGCGGGGGGTGTGTGTGGGTGGGAGGAGGGGACATGTAGCATAAGGGAGCCGGCAAATTAATAAACATCACTCAGGCACAGGCGTGACGTGCTGACCCAGCCATGTTTGCCTGATCGGGGTCATGTAACCGCCCCCCACGCCTCCGGCTCTCCAACATGCCAACCTTGCTGGTTCTCAGAGTATTACAGGAGGAAAAAAAAATAAACCTACACCATTAATCTTTGGCTGTGGGACTAAATTACTCTATCACCAAACTGAAAATGGATTGCATATATACCTATCGGTGTGTGATTTGCTACGGTGGATTCCAGCACTTTCCATAATATTGCACCTATGGACTGAAAAATGCTTGGGGCTTGTTTCACCGGAGTAGTAACGCAAAGGTAGTATATTTAATAGCACTATCTGCTATACTTTTGTGTAATAAAATAGCAATGTTGTCGAGTGGCATAAAGCTGCACATAGACGTAACTGCTCGAACGGAGCTACTAATGTGTTGATAGTTTTCTGGCCTGCTAAAGGAAGGACAGTGTGCTCCTGGGGTGCACAATAAAATAGGATAAAAAATAAGAATTTAAATGACCCGCTTTTACCGCACTCAAAAGTCATCATCTCGTCATCTTAATGTCAGAAACCGCTTAGTCATGTACACGGTCACGGTGAGCCAGAGCCTATCCCGGCAGACAGGGTGCAAGGCAGGGATATACTCACGGTAGGACGCCAGTCCATCACCGGGCACTGCGGGCAATTTAGTCTGTGAGCCAATTAACCTATGTAGCAGCATGCTTTTTGGACTGTGGGAGGAAACCGCAGTGCCCGGCGAAAACCCACGCGGACACAGGGAGAACATGCAAACTCCACACAAAGAGGCACCTGAACCGAGATTCGAACGCGGGACCCTCTTGCTGTGAGGCGACAGCGCTACCCACTGGGCCATCGTGCCGCCCGCACTCAAAAGTAGAAAATAATTTTTTTGAAGACTAGTGATACAGACTAAAAGCGGGTGGCCCAACACTGACAATATATAACTTACGATTGACTGAAAATGCAGTGAGATTTACATTTTACTTATTTTGGTCATAAATACGTGTTTTTATAATGTTTTGTAAAAGGAACAACTGTAATGATGCAGGTTTTCACGGCTCGATGATTGTCACCGGTCTTCACATTTTTAACTACATTGCATTTTCATCAGTTATGCCTGCGTGAAAATTTTAAGCTCTCCAGTTTTATCGGAAATGCTTTCATTTTGTGCTCAAGGATTTTAACCATTACACACATCCCCCAATGTAAGATAAGTAAAAGCAAGTAAAAATTGGTACCATCGGTGTAACCATCGACCTCTGTAGAGGAGGATGGTGGAGAACGCTACGGTGCAGTCGGAGGCAGTCGCCTTCCAACAACAACGGAGGTCAGAGGAGCGACGCTCACAATAGCGAGCGGAGCGCCTGGCGGATAAAACACAGCGAGTTGGTTGAGTAGGGAACGCAGGTTGTGTGTCGGCCACTCAGCCCATGGTGTCTGGAAATGTCCCGTGACCTGTTAGCGAGCCTTCGACACTTCACGTGGCTTCAAAGTGCACCTGGCTTGGCACAGATGACGTGTGGACGTCACTGCCACATAGTGGCGAATGACCGTTGTTCTTGTGTATGTTCGCTTTAAAGGCGCTGCTCGTTAACAACACTTTGTCCCCGATATTGCCTTAAAGACTACACGGGGGGGGCTTTGTCTTTATATATTTACCTTCCCTCCTAATTTAGCTAATTGAGTTCAATTCCGATCTCGCAATAGCGACTCGCTATCCACTCATTCGGTTGCTTATGTTGAAGATTTAGCATTAAAATAAAAAAAAATCCCACTATAACTCTTGCCATTATTATAACTCTTTATTATTAGTGCCTTAAACTTCATCGCCCGCTGCACGGCCAATCAGGCGGCTCGCCCAGCGAGCCCCGAGTCCCAGCAATCGGAGCCGCCCGCCCTCCCTGCGCGCCCCTCCCCCCGCAGCGCTCGCTCGCTGTGATCCGTAACAGAGAAAGGATCGTTTCTATGGCGGGCCCAGGATCGGCTTGTCACCGCTATTCCAACTTTTTTCACTGGATTGCATTGTCATCGGAGTTATGCCTGCGTGCTAAATTTCAGCTTTTACAGCTTTATCGGAAATGCTTTAATTTTGTGCTCAAAGACTCTAACCATTACACACATCCCCCAATGCAAATTAAGTAAAAGCGGGTAAAAAGAGCTCTGAGGACAACATTAAAATCCACCTGAAGAAGTGCCACACCAGCTCCAGTGGATGGGAGGAAATGTCACAAGGCAGTACCAAATGGAGAATTGTCCAGGACGCGACAGCACGATATGAAAAAGACCTCCACCGTGCCACAGAGTACAGGTGGCAACAACGCAAGGAGAGACTCAACGCCAGAAAGGCTCAACCACCTACATCGACTACCTCTTCAATACTGTAGCAGGACCTGTGGATTAGGAATCGGCCTCATCAGCCATCTCAAGACCCACAAATGACTGGACCTACCACTGGGAGAACAATCTTCCTCGACTTGGAGTGATCGCTGATGATATCTGCGATGTTATGAGATTGGCAACATTTGGCTACCACTGGCGAGATTAGGCTCCAAAGAAAGCGGTTTAGTGTGGGCTAAGCAGTTTTAAGGACAATGTATACATTATCAAAGCTATTTGGTTGTATGTTTTGGAACAAGCATATGTGTTTTATGCAAACTTGACACTTCGTGAAAGGTGTTTATTTGGTGTTTTAAGATTTTAACACGGGTATTATTGCAAGAAAGTATAAAATGGTTTTTATTTTCTACAGCAATACATTATTGTTTTTCGTTAATATTTAAACGTATGTGCTTATACATGGCTACTGTGAGCTAACGTAGAATTATACCGCTTAATTTTAGATTTAATTGCTGATTTTTTCTGTCGAATAAGTCTTGTTTTGTCGGCTGTTCGTCTTGAGAGGAATGCGCAACAATAAGCTGGACGTGAAAGCAAAACTCGATGCAAGCGAACCGCAAGGAACGTACTATACCCACATAAAAACAAACAACTCCGCTGCTCAATCACATTAGCCTCCTGAGTGAGTCTCGCAGAAGCCTGCCCTCCGTCAACCCATAGCCTCCCAAGCTTGACTCTCACCATACAAACTCGGGGCCGTCAAGTGGAGAAGTTTTCCCATCAAACCCGACCCAATACCCCAAGGGCCTTTGAAATGAAACACCTCGGGCTCCAATGCCATTGGCACAAGACGTGACCCCGCGCACATCAATCTTAGCTTGAGCTGCCTCAGACAGTGGTTTACTCTCTGGGTAACCACTGAGCGCCTTAGACTCACCAACCCTCGACCCCCCCCCCTCACAGTCTCCCGTCCCAGCTTCCCAGCTCCATTAGCCTGCGAGTGGCAACTCTGTGCGGTGTAAAGCAGCATTACGCATCAGTCCCCTCTTTCTCCACGATACACGTAAGGGTTGAGTGGAGCGCAGGCGCATGGGTTATTGAAATAAGCAGTCTTCCTGGTCATTATTTTCGTCCGAGATCTACGTCTTACTGTGTATTAATGTGAAAAAGAATCTTTAAAATTGCCAAATGTCACGTATATTGAGATTTTCCAAGTGTCTAAAAGGACAACGTATGATGCTTCAAATCCATCCAGCGCTTGGATCGGTCCAAGATAATGTCATTAGTATCTTACAAATCACAACGAAGACAAATCCAAGCTTCACACTGGTAGACAATCATCTCATCTTGTCGTGTCTCCCTGGATCATTGTCGACACACAGTCTGGTTATTATAACCGTTGTTTATCCGGAAAAGCGTCACGGAGTGTCATGCCTCATTTTGAGGAAGGTCCTGCCAAATATGAGAGTAATAATGATGCCTTTGCTTTTTGGCAGTTCATGGCGAACAAAGATAACATTTCTTCCGTTGGGCGGTTAAGTGAGTTTGCCAGTCAGTGGCTCTCGTTGCTGATCAAGATTCCACTATAAGTGACCATGAAGCCCAATCCTGAAGCGGCACATCTTGCCGCAGCTGGCACACGTGAGGCCTGCATCGGGGTAGATTGATGTTCATTATGTCAGCAGAAAAATACCCAGTGAGCGTGCAAGCTCTTTCGTGCGATCCAACAAACACGCGAGTTGCAGAAAATAAATAATTAATAAATGCTAATACAGAAATTCATTAACCACACAAAATAAAAAACAAAATATTTGCACACAGCGTTGCATATAACCAAATACATAAAAAGTTAAGCGTCGCAATGGGGAATTGAAACAATATCATTGCATAGGTAGCACATTGCACATTGAGAGGGAACAAATGCAACAGCCCCGGCGATGGACCGGCGTCCCGTCGTCGGGTGTATTCCTGCCTTACGCCCTGTGTTTCCGGGATAGGCTCCGGCTCACCGTGACCCTATATAGGATTAAGCGGTTTCAGATAATGAGATGAGATGAGATTTACACAAAGCGTTGCATATAACCAAATAAATAAAAAGTTAAGCGTTGCAATGGGGAATTAAAACAATATCATTGCATAGGTAGCACATTGCACATTGAGAGAGAACAAATGCAACAGCAACGTTTGAACGCGAATCGCTCTTTGCAATCACTGCCAGGCAGATATTCGAAATTCTAGTTGTAATCCTAGGTTGCTTATCGAAGGGATCAATATTCCAAAAACGTGGTGCAGCCGCCACAAAAGTTTTCTCCCCATATCTTGATGTGAATCTTGGAACATTTAGCGGAAAGTACCGACAGGCGGCTGGGATGGTGCTGGTTCAGCGTGATGGTGTCTTTATTGGCATTACTCCATCCGTCAGATGTAATGATATACGTTATAACGCGCACACATTTCACATCTGGTCATGGATGATAAACGGATACGGCGGTGGTGTGCGGGGGGGGGGGGGCAGTTAGCCAGGCGGTCATCCGGCGCCAACCCGCCAGACTGCTTTCCTATCATGACATTGTTGGCCGTGTTTTTATTTGTTGGAGATAACCGGAGAACCCGGAGGAAACCCATGCAGAACATCGGGAGAGCACTCAAACTCCACTCAGAAAGGCGTCCGAGGCGGTAATCGAACTGCCTCAGGCAGCGCAATCATCGCTACGTAATTTACAAATGAGTAATATGTCGGTAGATTTTATTATGTTAAGTGTTGCACTGGCACACGATGTCCTACGCTTGCGAATGGCGCCGCGTGATATTTAATATCCGCTTTGGTACAGTCGGTGTGTAATGTTGTGCTGGGGTTATCAACCTTGTAAACCTCAAGGCCTTACTTGGCCCACTTGGGTCTGGTCTCCAGGGATCACTGGGTGGCGCTCGCGGCCCACTGAAGGGTAACGACCCACGGTCGTGAATGGTGGGCATTGTTTGTAGTCGTCACCCGAATTCTTGACGAGGACAGTCACTGGAGTCGAACCGACAACTCTTGAGACAAGAGACGAACGCACTACTTTGGGGTCACGTTATTAGGTTAGTTCACTGCACTGTGAACCCTGTGACCTGCATTAGATCCTCAGTCTAACGCGAGTGACGAGTGAAATCTGAACCGATTCCTGCTTCCCCGCGTTAACCAGCTCCCCCTAGCCTACACTGACTATCTTGGTGAAGTACGGCCGAAGAAACACGTTGATGGGGAAGCTATCGCTCCATTAGTTGATGTACAATGTGGTGCAACTTAATCAAATATGATTCATATATTAATCATACATGACGGCAGAAACCAAGCAAACAAAGGCGCAGCCCCACAGCTGCGGTAGTGGACACAGTGGTGACACAGTAGGAGTAGCATTGTCAGGATCACACAATCGCTAAAAGGAAATGACTTAAGTGTGGCACATTTTCTCGCGCAAATCTGGCGCTTGCAGATTTGGATTCCGTTCAGGAAGGGGGCGGTCAAGAAGTAAAAAAAAAACACAGGCACACACAATGAGGCCAAGATTTGTGTTAAGCTCCCACATCAGGTAGAGCTCGTGTTTATGCTTTACGGCCGCATTAGCCACCCAGCGTGAATCACATTTACCAGCGACCACATCTGATTTCGAGATTGTTTTCAAACATCAGCCAAGACGGATTTAGTTGCATCAAAACAGACTCTCTTCTTTCTCCACTCCTCTCCCCAAACCATTCTGTCCTCTCGCCTCTCTTTCCCCATCTCTCCCCTCTCTCGGTCCTTGCTGCTAACACAAAAAAACGCGGGCCATTTTACTGACGACTGGAAAGATTCAGCCGGACATAAAGAACGGTCGTGTACAGCGTGGGCCCTTTTATCTCTATCAGATGCAGCATCTAATGTCTGCTCGAGAGACCATGTTTACTCTCACGGAACTCGAGCGAGACATCCCCCTTTTTCTTCATTAAATGGAAAAAATATATAACGCGTTAAAAAAAATAATGATGCAAATGTTTCAATTTTGATAAAGCGGCCCTTAATCTGCGGCTCCCATGTTTACAGAGTCAAAAAAACACCACGAGAGGAATGTTACGGGCTCGTACGCGCCTCAATACCCCAAATTACAATGTAATTATGAGCAGTACTTACTGTGAGTAAACAAACAATTACAGCTTATTACTCAGAGTCCTTTATGAGAGTGCTCTGTTTTAACTCCGTTCCAAATTGATGGCTCCCTGCACAGTAAGAGTCCGTTTGTATATTTTACAGTAATGGGTCGCCCCTACTTTCAATGATTTGCTCAGATTACGAGCAAAGACAACATTCACAAAAACAAGGGCGCTTGGTTCGTCCGTGGCACGGGTTCCTAGTTAATCACCTCTTCCTGCTGTCTGTGCACCGACATGCGGCGCACCGTCGGTATTCTGGCAAGCGTCTACGTCTCCACTAAAACGGGGACCATAGGGGGCAGCGTCTGTGAGAAAGGTGTGCACAGGACCTGAACAAACGTTGGAATCCCTGGGACATTTCGATGAACATGATATTAATCTTCCAGTAGAGGGCGCAACTGACTTGTTTGTGTTACATTCACGGCAGCCGCGTGCGATTCAAGCGCTCAGTAAAACCGTCTAAAATAGGAGCACACTGGCTGCCCATCGCCACGCATTGTGAATTAACAACTGTTAAATAGAGTCCCTTCCACCGCCCCCGATGTTTTTTCGTGGCGCACTTCAGTTCCCATACATACTCGATTCATGAGCAGTACAAATATTTTTCGGTGAACAAAAAAGTAATGTCGAGAATTTGTTTTTATTGGAAGCCACGTTTCGTAGGCGTATCTTAATATCAGATGCATCTCATGCGTAGTGGCAGTCACTGCCGCCCACCAAGCGACCTTCTGAACCACCCACCGAGCTGCCCGCCGAGCCACCCACCGACTCACTCACCGAGCCACCCAACTGAGCCACCCACCGAGCCACCGACAGCCGCCGTGCGGTCGCGACGTTTTAGATGCAGTGAGCGATGACGTATTGGTGGTGTTGCTCACAAACTAGACCACGGGCCAGCAAATTCACACGGCCCAACAAGCATAAAGACGGACGGATATTCCTCCAAACTGCCCCGCTTTACCAAGGAAATTATGCTAATTACAATTTGCAGCCCTCTCTGTTCATTCGCTACTGTAGAGAAGCCCCCTCTTTCCAGTTTGCCGCGCGGTTATTTGACCATACTTCACCATCACGGATCGCGAAAATCCATTAACTTTTCGTTATCAAATCCATGGCACTGCTAACCACATCACACGGAACGTTCAATCTCGCAGCCGGGATTCGCCGGGCCATCCTGGGCACTCCTCCTCAACCGACCCGGTTCCGGACAAGGACAGGGTGCGGCCTCCAACTCGCATCTTTGGGCTTTCCGGGAAGATAGGCAGATGTTTATTACTACAGCAGAAATATTAAGTGAGCTTGCACGCTATGGAT
>JAZEWT010000022.1:1582881-1594133 GCA_036362905.1 Mordacia mordax
CTATATAGGATTAAGCGGTTTCAGATAATGAGAGAGATGAGAGGGTACTAATACTTTTGCGCGTGCGCGCGTGTGTGCGCGCGCGTGCGCGACGTCAGTCCGTTCAGCCTGTCCCGGGCTGTGAAGCCCTGCAGACGACGAGATGTCGACGCTGAAGGAGACGAAGGCCGTTCTGCGCGGGGCCGACGCCGTGTGCTTCGACGTGGACAGCACCGTGATCACGGACGAGGGCATCGACGAGCTGGCAAAGTTCTGCGGGGTCGGCGAGCAGGTCACGCAGTGGTACGGCGCGGCTCGTGCGGTCGCGGCACGGCTCCGTGCCGGGGCAGCGCTACCGCAGAATAGCCGTCGCCTCCCTTTAAAAGTTGGTGATTTAGCCGAAGGCCGCAACGCTCGTGGCAAAAGCCGCCGCGCAAAAGACTCATTCGTAGCTTGCGCTGGGTGCCAAAACATTGCTGTAGTTACACAAAACTGGTTGGTCAATCACACACACAGCGGATTATAAGATTTTATTCCAACTTTTGCTGTGAAGTACGGTGAAAGGTCATTGAGATGTTGTTGCACAGTATTCGCGTCAGAGGGGTTATTTTGAGGGGAATTATCTATATTTTGGCAGCACGGTGGCCCGGTGAGTAGCGCTGTCACCTCGCGGCAAAAAGGTCCCGGGTTCGAATCTCGGCTCGGGTACCTTTCTGTGTGGAGTTTGCGTGTTCTCTCCCCGTGTCCGCGTGTTTTCGCCGGGTACTCCGGTTTCCTCCCACAGTCCAAAAAACCATGCTGCTGCACAGGTTAATTGGCTCGCAGACTAAATTGCCCTCAGTGCCCGGTGATGGACTGGCGTCCCATTGTGGGTATATCCCTGCCTTGCGCCCTGTGTCTACCGGGATAGGCTCCGGCTCACCGGAATCCTGTACAGAACTAAGCGGTTTCTGACAATGAGATGAGATGAGAATAATCTATAGTTTTAAAACAATATCACTTGTTTATGGAATAAGTCAATGCTTTGACATGGATTAAAACATCAGTATGAGTACATCGACAGTTGCGTATTATGAAAATGTCTCTATTGTGAAGGTGGGCAAATAATTTATTTTTTAATTCTTGCTTAAACTATCGATTGTCCAAATCTGATACTGCGAAAGGGCATCTGCAAACCAGAATATATGAAAAACTACATTCCTCATATTAATTGAAGTGCGTTACAGGCATTATGAGACAAACTATTATCTCGTGAGACGTGAGAGAATGGCTCACAGGAGGATATATTGCAGAAATATTTCAAAATTTCTCCCAAGCGATCTCCTCGCCGCGGTCGCGGTGCCAGAGATTGTTGCCACTTGCTCTGCGCGGAGAAACCTTCGCCGCACGGCAAGACGGACTATTTCATCAACCCTCGGAGCGGCAAAATATTAACACTTGGTGATAAAAGCAAATAAGGGCTTTTTTTTTAATGCAGTCTTTAGTCATCGGCCCGAGACTTGAGAATCAACTTATTAATTGGTGGTCATGAAACAAGATGAAAAGGAAAGCAAATTGTGACCCTGACCGATCATCGGATTGTGGAGGTGTGGGTTTGTTACATGCCTGAAACTGGGTGACTATTTTGCATGTTCACATTTCATTTGTATGCTCACAACGCTTTGTCAATGATTTGCTGTTTATTTCACCGTACAGTGCTGGAGATGGGTGTTGTTTGATTTTATGTCACCCGGCTGGGCAAGGCCGAGTTGGTGAATTGGGGAACCCATCTTGCGGATAAGCTATCACTCTCCACCCATATAATTCTTGGCCAGAAACGTTAACTGTGGTCGCCGGGTTCGTAGCACAGTGTGCGAACCACCCATTGCACCACTCCTGCACCCCTCGTTATCTCCGCAGTGCAGCGCACAGGCATTTGCTCTTTAAACGCCGGCAGGACGCGTGTGCGCTCTCGCGGAGCTTTAAAATAACCAAGTTCCAAATCACCGCCCCGCGCCACCACCTTCGTTGAACTTTGGGCGCGCTCGTGTCGCGTGCCCGCGTCGCAGGACAAAACGGGCCATGGGAGGCGGCGTGTCCTTCCGCACCGCCCTGAAGGAGCGGCTCAACATCATTCGGCCGACGTGCGATCAGATAGCGGAGCTGCTTCAAGTGAAGCCTCCGCAGCTCACGCCAGGAATACGGTGAGAACGAGCGCCGGGCATTTGATTTATATTTGGTTGCAAGTCGCGTAATGTGCAACGGACACAGCGTGTGTCGAAGGTATATATCTTGCAGACTAGCTCTTGAGAACCGCTCTTGCGGATGGTGTACATAAGCCACGATTTCCGATATCAACCATGCTTCTCACATTACATAATAGGCAGCGTGTCATGTGATTGGGATCTCTACGTGAAAATACTCCCAACACCTGCTACATTGCATACAGTATAACTCTACGTAGGCTGCGGATCGGGCGGCGCGGTGGCCCAGTGGTTAGCGCTGTCGCCTCACAGCAAGAAGGTCCCGGGTTCGAATCTCTCGGCTCAGGTGCCTTTCTGTGGGGAGTTTGCATGCTCTCCCCGTGTCCGCGTGGGTTTTCGCCGGGCACTCCGGTTTCCTCCCACAGTCCAAAGGCATGCTGCGGCATAGGTTGATTGGCTCGCAGGCTAAATTGCCCGGCGATGGACTGGCGTCCCATCGTCGGTATATCCTTGCCTTGCGCCCTGTGTCTGCCGGGATAGGCTCCGGCTTCACCGTGACCCTGTATAGGACTAAGCGGTTTCAGACAATGAGATGAGATGAGGCTGCGGATCGTGTTCACGTGCCTTTTCCACTGTGAGCGATTTCTCACCAGCAAATCTTGGGTAAGAAATTCTATGTAATCAGCTGCATTTCCAACACTTTGCGTTGCTTATTCATGTCGACTGCGTAGATGTTTACGGTTGTTCTGCACAGTACTGCAATCCGTTTTGGGTTGCTGCACAATCCACAACCGTTTGGGAGAATTTTAAACATAACCCTAACACACTGCCTTGTGTTTTTTTTTTTCCGTGTGGAGCAGGGAGCTCGTGGCTTGCTTACAGCGGCGAGGGGCCCACATATTCCTTGTGTCTGGCGGGTTCCGCTGCTTGGTGGAGATCGTGGGCCAAAAGCTCTCCATTCCACCGGAAGACATCTACGCCAACAGACTCTTGTTCTATTACAATGGTGAGTTTTAAAGAAAGGTGGCAGAGCAATGTACGTGTTTTTGGATGCTTCCTGTCCCTGATAGGTCTTCCGCAGACTGACCAACCTGTTGTCCAAGCGGTATTCCATTTTGCAACACAACTTTTCTTAGTGTATGACCTTGTTGCCTAATGTTCATATCAAAGTAATGCCGATGACTAAATCGCCCCGAATGTGGGCTGATACGGCTAGATCTCAAAAACGTTAATATTCGGACCTGGAAAGTTAAGATGTTTGGATGAGCGACCACTGTCCATTAAATAGGTGCTGTGGGACAACGTTTTGAGCAGGAGATATAGATGTTCATCATTATAGTAGAAAGAACCCAGTGAGCTTGCAAGCTCTAAGTGCGGGATTTCTGCGAGACAATACACTTCAGAGGGGCAGCGCGTAAAATATAGCGCTGTACGTTAATGTCGAGCCTCTTCTGCTCCACGGTTTCGTCAACTTGCTCTGGCAGGCATGATGAAGTATGGTTTCATGACCTGCATGGTGTGGTGAGCTCCTCATTAGTGCAATGGACAGTCAAAGAGGCTGTACATGCACACCTCCATATGATGTAGCTGTCGATACAGCGTTCAAGTGTGTTTTTATTTTGTTGGGCAGGCGAATACGCTGGCTTTGACGAACTTCAGCTGACATCCGAGTCGGGAGGAAAGGGAAAAGTCATTGCAGCCATCAAAGCGAAGTATGGCTATAAACAAGTGGTCATGATTGGTGATGGAGCCACAGACATGGAGGCCTGCCCGCCAGCTGTGAGTGTACATTTATTTTCACACGTTGCTACACGGGAGATGAGAGACGTTGCTACACTTTGTCTCACCGGCGACGCTCCACACTTTTAAAACGCCGCGCGACTTACAGACGACTGAAATCTTGTCGTATACCCTGCGTTTCGTTGTCCGTGGCGCACCAGGACGCATTCATCGGGTTCGGAGGGAACGCAGTCCGGTCCCAAGTTCAGGAAAATGCCAAGTGGTTTGTCACCAGCTTTCAAGACATTTTGCACGAGCTGGAAACTGCAAACGGCTGCATCTAACAAGCTTATGTTCTGACGGTTGCTTCGAAAAGCTGCTCTCTCGGGGCGGCCGCGTCGATCGCTTCCTCTCTCCACCTCGCGCCTGAGGATGCCTCCAACGTGTGAGGAGGCGAAACGTCGCGAGGTGGAGAGAGGAAGCGATCGACGCGGCTGTCCCGAGAGAGCAGCTTTTCGAAGCAATCGTCATGCATCGGGCCGTGAAAACCTACATCATTACACAAGCTTATGTTCTCATTAGCAATGTGTGTCTAGTGGCTAAGTTTAGCAAGTCTAATTAAGAATAGAAGTCTGACTTATAAAGCCACGCTGTCTGTTAAAAGGCGGTCATTGAAAAATTACTGAGTTTATAGTAACACATTCTATTTCAATGTTGAACGGATTTTACTTTAAAGATGCAATAATATGTTTAGTATGTGTTGTGGTAATGGCCAGTGTTGGTATATGGTGCATAGCAATTGCTTACTAATTGAATACATTGTTGCATGTTTACGCATTACTGTATTGACAAATCATCAAGATTTTGAAAAAAGAAACTTTAATATTTAAAAGTTGTTATTCAAAGTTTCAAGAGTGGGCCGTATATTTTAAAAAATAAGTGATCTTGTATCGATTTTCCTTAAGCATAGGGTACGATCATTATTTTAAAATGTTATTTTAGAATTACATCTTGTATTTGCAAAAGATGCTACTTACTGCAGTTTACATTTGCTAATTTATGTATCACTTGAAAACATCTTTTGCAAAGTCTCCCGTCCCCAAAATTGGTTCATTGACATTAAATGCTCTTATCGAAAATAATTTAAGCTATTACCATTGTTTATTAAATTAAATTGGTGCCAGTGAGTATCATAGCCTTCTAGCGACACCTTATGTACATGTGTGAAGAACAAGAACAACCGCAGCACTTATGTTTTCTCAGTGTCTTGAATGATGATAAAAAAAATTTCATTGAGAAAAGAGAATTCACCCAATCCTGTCATTTTTTGCTGCTCTTGCCAGAACTCTTGCCGCTGGTACTGCTGCGCTTTTCGATGCCGGCAAGCCTTTCGGCCAGCTGTTGCTCGCTGTGCTTCAGTTGTTCGGCGAGGGCGGCGTGCGCTTGGGAAAGCTGTGCCGAGAGCTCCCGCTCTATGTAGCTCTTGAGATTGGTCTTTCCGTCTAACCGCGTGCGCACACAAAAAAAATCGGTGCGGTGCGTGGATGATAAGCTGGCTCTCTCGGGACAGCCGCGCCGATCGCTCCCTCTCTCACCTCCATCGCGACGTTTCGGCTCACACTTTAGAGGCGTCCTCAGAGAAGCGCCTGAGGATGCCTCTAACGTGCGAGGCGAAACGTCGCGATGAGGAGAGAGGGAGCCATCGACGCGGCCGTCCCGAGACGGCAGCTTTTCGAAGCAATCATCACGCATCGAGCCGTGAAAAGCTACATCATGACATTGATAAGCGCACTGGCCACGGACTCAAACTTAGCTGCGACGCCAACAACTGGCACGATATCAGCAATTCCGACTTGTGTTCGCCACGTTAAGATTAGCTCTCGTGAAAGCGCTTACGGTGCAAGTTTCGTGTTCATGGCTTTTGCGGCTAAAGCTGCAAGTGACCGACACAACGACGGAAAAGTTTACCTTCGACAGGGGGTGTGGAATGCTCTGAAACGTCATCGGGAATAACAGGTGGAGGCTGTTCTTGTTCCATAACGTCTTTTTCTTGGCTTATTTCATTCCCTTCATTGACGTCCCCTTCAGTGTTGTCCCCTTTTATCAAAAGAAAGCAACAAGCCAAGTATTATTACATTACAATCACTTTGATTGACTTAACAACAAGTGTGCATGTCACGCGCACAAGCGTTATCAACCTTATTCACACCACCAGCGGCGTTTGATGCAGCGGATGCACCTTTGTGTGGTGTTAAATCTATTTGATTCAAGCCTGAGCTTCCGTCACATAATTTACAGGCTTGAATCATTGGGCAGCGCTGTCGCCTCACAGCAAGAAGGTCCCGGGTTCGAATCTCGGCTCGGGTGTCATTCTGTGTGGAGTTATGTTCTCTCCCCGTGTCCGCGTGGGCTTTTGCCGGGCACTCCGGTTTCCTTCCACAGTCCAAAAAACATGCCGCTGCATAG
The DNA here is from genome assembly GCA_036362905.1 of Mordacia mordax. Taxonomy (NCBI): domain Eukaryota; kingdom Metazoa; phylum Chordata; class Hyperoartia; order Petromyzontiformes; family Petromyzontidae; genus Mordacia; species Mordacia mordax. Next base: position 1,589,229 of record JAZEWT010000022.1, read on the forward strand.
GTTAATTGGCTTGTAGACTTAATTGCCCTCAGTGCCCGGTGATTGACTGGCGCCCAATCGTGGGTATATCCCTGCCTTGCACCGTGTCTGCCGGGATAGGCTTCGGCTCACCGCGACCCTGTACAGGACTAAGCGGTTCTGATAATGAGATGAGAAAAAATGGAAGTCCTAACGAAAATCATAAAGTAAACTGTAACGCGCACAATTGCACAGCACAAAAATAACCCAACAACTCTCAGCAGTTAACGAGACAAGTGTAACAGTGTGCTGGACTAAGTTGAATAAACATGACTACCATAGAGAGAGGGCAATGAAATCCATACATAAAGCACAGGCATGAAATTGGTTGTGGCATCACAGGACCAGCATTTTGGGGTTTTGAACAGTGGAGACACTGGCTGCTGAACGCAGGTCAATACAGATTTAAAACAAAAAAAACTTGCCTTCTGGAGAGCAGAAGGATCCTTCAGCTAGGCCCGTGTACGAGATCGATAAATCTAAACGCACCTGCACACAATCACGTGTAAATATATAGACAGAGAAATGATGATTGCTAAGAAAAGCTGCTGTCATCATGCATCGAGCTGTGAAAACCTACATCATTACAGACAGAGAAATGTCTATGTTTGCAACCAGTCTATAAATGCTGTTATTTTGTAGCTTACCGTTGGGGTGAAGACATATTTGTACAATTTATAATGTCGAAAGTAAGTGTTCACGACATAATCCATGATCAATTTCACCTCTTCGGCATTGAATAAGTCAATGCTAAATGGAGGTCTCTGTAATAAAACGTGACACGATGGTTAGATTTACGCCTCTCTTTTGGCAGTAAACGCTGAATAAGCGTTAATCTTTAGTCGTGCTCAATTACTGGAAGAAGAGAGTAAACAAGAATACTTACTCTGACTGCATGGCATAACACGAGATCCCTGAAGTATGAAAAGCACTGCTCCAAATTCCCCAGTGGAGTCTCTGCACATGAAAATTCAGGTTACATAAGCCGTTTGATATTTTAATTTAAAAAAGAGATGAATCATAGCTGGGCGGCACGGTGGCCCAACGGATAGCGCTGTCGCCTCACAGGAAGAAGGGCCCGGGTTCGAATTCTCGGCTCGGGTGCCTTTCTATGTGGAGTTTGCATGCTCTCCCCGTGTCCGCGTGGGTTTTCGCCGGGCACTCCGGTTTCCTCCCACAGTCCAAAAAACATGCTGCTGCATAGGCTAATTGGCTTACAAACTAAATTGCTCGCAGTGCCCGGTGATCGACTGGCGTCCCATCGTGGGTATATCCCTGCGTTGCGTCTTGTGTCTGCCGGAATAGGCTCCGGCTCACCGCGACCCTGTACAGGACTAAGCAGTTTCTGACAATGACATGAGATGAGAGATAAATCATAGCTTCAAAAGCAATGGCTCTTCATTCAAAAATGTTGAGTATGGCGCTAATGTGTACACCCCCCAGGCATGAGGATGCCTTGAACGTGTGAGAGGCGAAACGTCGCGATGGAGAGAGAGGGAGCGATCGACGCGGCTGTCCCGAGAGAGCAGCTTTTCAAAGCAATCGTCACCATAGAAGACAATTTTTTTTCCCAAGAATGTGCAATGAAATGTGTTATGTAATAACCGTGTTATGTTTGGCGCAAGCAAAAACAATGTGGGCTCACCAGTGCAGACTTCATGCGTCTGCTTGACAATCGTGAACACAACGGACGTTTGTTCCTTGTTAAAGTTGTGCTCGCGTGCAAACTGCACCGTGTAGAAATACAAATCCAGCAAAACCTGAGTCCTGTCATCATCCGTATGCTGACTCAGACCCAGAACGTCCGACAGTGTCCTGTGGAGCAAGACGTTGTTTAACGTCACTGGAATCACGCCAGGCGCATTTAGCGTCGCCAGAAATTGTGAACGCAGTTGTGAATGCACTGCCGGATAAAGGCCTCCCAAATTCGTTGCCATCTCTAATGCACCCACCTCATCTCATTGTCTGAAACCGCTTAGTCCTAAACAGGGTCACGGTGAAGCCGGAGCCTATCCCGGCAGACACAGGGCGCAAGGCAAGGATATACCGACGATGGGACGCCAGTCCATCGCCGGGCACTGCGGAGAAATTTAGCCTGTGAGCCAATCAACCTATGCAGCAGCATGCTTTTTGGACTGTGGGAGGAAACCGGAGTGCCCGGCGAAAACCCACGCGTACACGGGGAAAGCATGCAAGCTCCACACAGAAAGGCACCCGAGCCGAGAGATTCGAACCTCTAATGCACCCCCGATGTAATAATCCACCTCGGAGCTGAGCATGAGCTGATTTTAGCGCTTAATCTGATCGGCAGACATCCTCTCGGATACGTTCCATCTTGTTTAGAACGTCTCGCAGTATTTTAAGCAACGTGAAAAAAAAACATCACCCTTTCCAGGGACACGGTCATGCTCAAGTCCACACACTCTCTCAACAGTTTTAACAAATGAACACGACTGCTATTGCGAATGTATTACGGTATATCGTCACAGTCCCACGCATGGCAGCAAAGCACATACATTTTTCAGGCTTGGAAAAGGCAAAACACAATAATTAATCCACACAGCAATGAGCGAAGAAAGGCTTACTCCCGTAACTGATGGGCTGTCACTGCCTGCTCCAAGAGGTCCATGTTATTGACTGTCAGGTCGGCCCTGGCGGAAGCAAATAAGACTCTCACTGCAAATAATTACAGCTCCAATTAACAACGTTACCGTATATATGTTGATAATAATAATAATAATTGTACTTCTCGAGCGCTTTTAACCCGAGGGTAGCAAAGCGCTGCACAGAGCTGTGGAGAGAACGGCACGACAGCAACAACGCTGAGAGCAGCAGGTCGACAATAACGTTTTTTTTTTTACAAATAATCAAATCACAATTCGCTACGTCGGTCACAGCTGCAGTGGGCTGCCGACACCATCCTGCATAGACAAGTCTGAAACGTTTTAATATTAATGACTCGCTTGCAAAGCACGCAGCGCGCACGTTACCCCACAAAGTTACTCACCACAAGCAAATGCGGGCGCTGTGCTGCTTTGGCTGGAAAGGCACAGAAGAAAGACAATCAGTGGCATCGTAAAGATGTAGGGTTTTCACGGCTCGATGCATGATGACTGCTTCGAAAAGCTGCCCTCTCTCGGGACAGCCGCGTCGATCGCTCCCTCTCTCCACCTCGCGATGTTTCGCCTCGCGCGTTGGAGGCATCCTCAGGCGTGGTATGCGTGTGTCGTGTGTGTGTGACTTCTATTTACATGTAGGCATGTAAAGTGCGTGGGATTCTAAGTCATTAATGAGTAATGGTTTATCCACAATTACGGTTGCCATCTGTCAAGATTTTACACTCATTGTTCTGAAACTGGTACCTTTGTTCGACTGTCAAGCGTTATTAGTGTAATACAAAACACAATTTAACAAGAATGAGCGATGCCTGGGTGGCGCGGTGGTCCAGTGGGTAGCGCTGTCGCCTCCTCACAGCAAGAAGGTCCCGGGTTCGAATCTCGGCCCGGGTGCTGCTTTCTGTGTGGGAGTTTGCGAGTTCTCTCCTCCGTGTCCGCGTGGGTTTTCACCGGGCACTCCGGTCTCCTCCCACGGTCCAAAAAAACATGCTGTTGCATAGGTTAATTGGCTCGCAGACTAAATTGCCCGTAATGCCCGGTGATGGACTGGCGTCCCATCGTGGATATATCCCTGCCTTGCGCCCTGTGCCTGCCAGGATAGGCTCCGGCTCACCGCGACCCCCCGTACAGGACTAAGCGGTTTCTGACGATGGGACGAGATGAGCTATGGTCCTCCGGCTTTTGGGTCTCTGTGAAAAAGGTGACGAACCGAATCCAGATGATTCGACAAGTCTGCAACCCGGTCAATCTTTCTCCACTGCTGCCCTAAGTTCTGATAAAATGGTCCTCCTAGGTGCATTACTGACTCTCGTGTCCTTCTTAAAACTACTTGCTCAGCTTTCCTCTGCTCATTTGCTCCACTAATGTCTCAAAGTAATGAATAATGTGCTCCAAGCCATACTCATTGCGCTCGCTTATCAAAATTCACACGCATCACATTTCTCATCAATTTCCTTAGGCAGGCAGGTGCCTCGGACTTCTCAACATTCACACGCTCCGCAAAGTAAACATTATACACTTGCTGGAAACTGTGGGGGGCAGCTTGGCAGGATGGAATGTTGTACCGTACTGAGCTCAATGTCTATGCTCCGCCACGTTCGCCAACCCCACGCACTGATGATCAGTTTGGAGAATGTACAGGGTATGGGATGTAAGCGTTGCTTAAGGCTAATGCACTGCTGGATGAAGGGCCTCGCAACACCTGTTGGTGGGGGTTACTTGGCCATACTTCACCACGCTGGTCACTCGGGGGGGGAGGTGGGGGGGGCTGTTGATGGCAGCATCGTGACATAGTAGACGTGAATAACAATATGGGTACTTTTTTGCCAGTATACATATATATGATTACAACAGGTTTTACCGTATCTGGCGATTATGCAGGTGTTAAGATCTTAACACCTGCATAATTGCCAGGCACTTATGCAGGTGTTAAAATCCCAAACACCAAAATAGACACATTTTACAATGAGTCCAGTTTGCAAAAGCCACACATACTTGTGGCAAAATATGAAAACAGGAAGCTTTGATAACCTATGCATTGTCCTGTTTGCATATTTTGCCACAAGTATGTGTGGCTTTTGCAAATTAGACACATTGTGGAATGTGTCGAGCACGGAGACGCTTCCATAATTGTCTGTGAAACATAGCGCCTTTGTTATAGCCTTACCCTGTAACAATGTCACAAACACCAAATGTATTAATTTGATTTAGTCGACTTTGATTCAGGGCGGCGCGGTGGCCCAGTGGTTAGCGCTGTCGCCTCACAGCAAGA
>JAZEWT010000022.1:1677927-1695649 GCA_036362905.1 Mordacia mordax
CGCAAGCAGCGCGTCTTTTTGAACGACGGGAGGAAACCGGAGTACCTGATGGGTCGTGACCCTCCCATTAGTGGGACCGTATACACGCGGCACGATAACGAAGAGGCGTCACGAATAGGCGTATGCTTTACCTCGTACTCTCGTGGTAGTGCCTTACTCCATCAATTTCCCTCACCCCCCGAAGCCAGCCCCCCCCCCTCGCTTACCAACATCGCGGAGGGAATGCCTTCGGTGGGACGCGTGTGGCTGGATGTGCCCCGTTGCTGTACCCGGTTGCGAAACGTTTGACTCAATAAACGTTATCATCAGCACCGCCTCTTCACGGTGTGTTGATTGACATTACATTAGAATTAGCATTGGCGACCAGGCGTAAATTAACACCAACGCCTTGGTGTGTAACACAGCGTGTGGTGTCCGCATCAGTACCCTGGGGGGAGGGGGGGGGGGCTGGAACCTATCCCGACAGACACAGAGCGCGAGGCGGGGATATACCCAGGATGTGACGCCAGTACATTTGCGCAAGCAGCGCGTCTTTTTGAACGACGGGAGGAAACCGGAGTACCTGACGAAAACCCACGCGGACACGGAGGGAGAGAGACAGAGAGAGAGAGAGAGCGAGAGAGAACTCGCAAACTCCACACAGGCGCCAGGGTCAGGAATCGAACCCAGGGTATTCTTGCTATGAGTCGACAGCGCTACTCACTGTGCCACCTCCGTGCCACTCCGCAGTAAATAACGTGAGCAACCAACGCCTGACGATACATGTAATCGCATCTCATTGTCAGACACCGCTTAGTCCTGTACCGGGTCGCGGTGAGTTGGAGCCTATTCCGGCAGACACACGGCGCAAGGCAGGGATATACCCACGATGGGACGCCAGTCCATCACCGGGCACTGTGGGCAATTTAGCCTGCAAGCCAATTAACCTATGCAGCAGCATGTTTTTTGTGCTCTGGGAGGAAACCGGAGTGCCCGGCGAAAACCCACGCGGACACGGGGGAGAGAACTCGCAAACTCCCACATAGAAAGGCACCCGAGCCGAGATTCGAACCCGGGACCTTCTTGCTGTGAGGCGACAGCGCTACCCACTGGTCCACCGTGCCGCCCTATATATTTAATGTGGTTTGAAATGTGTTTTTAAAACCTGTGTCTAATAAAAAAAAACTGATTTTCTGCTCTTATGTCATTGTTGTTGACATGCCGTTCTCTTCAGAGCTCTGTGCAGCGCTTTGTGACCCTTGGGTGATAAGCGCTCTAGAAATGCAATTATTATTATCTCATCTCATTGTCTGAAACCGCTTAGTCCTATACAGGGTCACGGTGAAGCCGGAGCCTATCCGGCAGACACAGGGCGCAAGGCAAGGATATACCGACGATGGGACGCCAGTCCAATTATTATTATTAATTGACGAATGCGCGTAATGCATTAATGCATTAATACATCTACGGTATGCCGCCGTGGTTTCGTGTGCCCATAAAACAATTTGTTTTTTTAAAAGCCAAAGCGCTGGAGTCTCCACGTGGGCTGTCCACGTGCTCTGTTGCATCACCCCGGGCGTGTGACAAACAGCTGCCTCATTCACGCGTCCCGCAAGCACGGAGACTTCGTGTTCGCGGCGGAGACGTGAAAATCCAATCCGTCTCGTGAGAAGATAAACCCCTATGGTGCCATGATTAACCCAGCGTGAGGCTGTCTTAACGCTCCACTGGCACGAGCAGTGGTCCTTATCTATATTTAAGCAGCCGCCACCTGCCCGCTCGTTCGGGTTGAACATCTTCCCTGAGGCTATTGAACGTCGTATTGTTGCTGAAGTGGCCGTTCTCGTCGCAACTCCGTGCAGCGCTTTGTGACCCTCGAGTGAGGAGCGCTCTGGCGCGTTAAAAGCGCTCGAGAAGTCCAACTGTCAGTCACATCACTCACCCACGGCAGAGGGACGCGGCGAGCCGGAGCCTATCTCGGCAGATGGAGGGCGCTCATGCCTTAGCGGGACGAGCAACTTGGACAATTCGGTTCACGATTCATGTTCCCCCGAGCCATTTCCTTGTCAAAGTCCCCGCTGGTTGAGAGCGCGGCGAGAGGTCATCGGAGGGAGGTTCAGTGCGAGGCGAGCTCGGCGCTAGAGCCGTGTCTCTTTAATAATATATCTCATCTCATTGTCTGAAACCGCTTAATCCTATACAGGGTCACGGTGAGCCGGAGCCTATCCCGGAAACACAGGGCGTAAGGCAGGAATACACCCGACGACGGGACGCCAGTCCATCGCCGGGCATTGCGGGACAATTTTAGTCTGCGAGCCAATCAACCTATCCAGGAGCATGCTTTTGGACTGTGGGAGGAAACCGGAGTACTCGGCGAAAACCCACGCGGACACGGGGACAGCATGCAAACTCCACACAGAAAGGCACCCGAGCCGAGAGATTCGAACCCGGGACCTTCTTGCTGTGAGGCGACAGCGCTAACCACTGGGCCACCGCGCCGCCCTTCTTTAATAATACAATAATTATTATAATAATTGCACTCGCCAGAGCCCTCCTCACTCGAGGGTCACAAAGCGCTGCACGGAGCAGTGGAGAGAACGTCGTGTCAGCCAGAACAGCGAGGTATGAACGGCAAATCAACAACAATAACAAATGTGAGCTACGGAGAGAACAGAAACAACATCAGAGCAGTTCTGTACTGCTCAGTGTTCAGCGATGGTGGAATCACTTCGCGATATCAGTCATACAAGTAAAGTCTATCAAAGAGTTCCCAGAATATCTCAGCTTCTAGGTCGAGATGACCCTGAGCGATAATCTCCCTGGTCTGCGAGAAAGGGGATTAAGGTTTTGCCGAGACCTGGCGTTCGAATCCACGTTCTTAAAATTATTTCAATAATTCTGAGTGTCTTTTTTTTTTATGCACACACACTTTGAGTCAGTTAAGTCCCTGGACAGTCTTCAAATGCCGTCTCAAAACTCACTTCTGCAAGGCCTTGAAGTCCTCTGGCTAAGACTGTTGATGCGGCACACTGCTGTGTGCTTGGATGATGGCTCGCTGTTAACCTGTAGCCGCTCAGGAACACTTATTCCTTCCTTTATTGCTGCTGCATAGGTTATAATTGGCTTGCAGACTCAATTGCCCGCAGTGTCCGGTGATGGACTGGCGTCCCATCGTGGATAAATATCTGCCTTGCGCCCTGTGTGTGCCGGGCTAGGCTCCGGCGCACCGCGACCCTGTCCGGGAATAAGCGGTTTCTGACAATGAGATGAAGTGAAAAGTTTCTTCCTCTAAGCCCCATCCTCTGAATTCAGTCGAGCAGAGGTAGCAGATCTCAATACTCACTGAGGCCCATCGGGGAACACATTTTAACAAACGCCGCCGCAACTATTTCGTTAAGAGCTTATAAAAGTCGGCATCCTACTTGGGACACATACAGGGCGGGTCAGAAACAACGGACATTTATATTTACTAAGGTCGAAAGTATGTCCGTTGTTTGTGGACTACCCCGGTGCCGTTCCAATTTTAATCTCTGTGCTGCCGGATTCAAGGAATCTCTCATCTCATTATCTGAAACCGCTTAATCCTATATAGGGTCACGGTGAGCCAGAGCCTATCCCGGAAACACAGGGCGTAAGGCAGGAATACACCCGACGACGGGACGCCAGTCCATCGCCGGGCATTGCGGGACAATTTTAGTCTGCGAGCAAATCAACCTATCCAGGAGCATGCTTTTGGACTGTGGGAGGAAACCGGAGTACCCGGCGAAAACCCACGCGGACACGGGGAGAGCATGCAAACTCCATACAGAAAGGCACCCGAGCCGAGAGATTCGAACCCGGGACCTGGATTCAAGGAATCACACCGTTTAAACGATAATCATTAACTCATCTTTTTCCAGGTCTCACCGCCAGGGGGCAGTGCAGGCTTTGTAATGCACGGCCCCGGGATTCCGGGGCGGCGAGCGATTGATTTTCATTAACCTGGTTGCTGAATAGGATTAAAAAAAAACAACCCCATTAATACACACAGCTCGCACAGACGGCTTGGGAGTTAGTGGGTACGATAAAAGTACAAAACGCACCGTTGAAAATGTTCCCTACTCTCCATTGCCCGATTATAGTGCGGCTAAGATGAAGGCTTTTGTGTTGTTTGTCGCAGAGAAGGGTTTCTGACATCATTTGCTGGCCGTTTCCAAATCGGAGGTCTCATGCGCGGCCCACTGCCGCGTGAAATGAAGTCGCGGGCCGTGTCCAGCCCACTGGGGTCGTCGTACCCAGCACGCAGATTTCCCACCAACATTTGTTTGGTGCCCGGCGATGGACTGGCGTCCCGTCGTCGGGTGTATTCCTGCCTTACGCCCTGTGTTTCCGGGATAGGCTCCGGCTCACCGTGACCCTATATAGGATAAAGCGGTTTCAGATAATGAGATGAGATGAGATATAAATATTACGAATATTTCCACACCAATTGCATCGACGTGGCACAGGCACCGTAGCGTCTAACGCGTGTCAATCTCCGCGCAGAAGTGCATTACTGGCACAGCCCACTTGACAGCGCAGGATGGCTCCACGTCGGTTTTGGGCTGAGGTCTGAGGTTCTCATTGGAAAAGAAGGTGAGCAAGATCGCCTTGCCCACTCCGCACGGCCAATCTCGTCGCCCCCAGCGAGTCACAAGTTCTCTCCCCGTGTCCGCGTGGGTTTTCGCCGGGAACTCCGGTTTCCTCCCACAGTCCAAAAAACATGCTGCTGCATAGGTTAATTGGGTTGCAGACTAAATTGCCCGCAGTGCCCGGTGATGGACTGGCGTCCTATCGTGGGTATATCCCTGCCGGGATAGGCTCCGGCTCACCGTGACCCTATATAGGATTAAGTGGTTTCAGATAATGAGATGAGATTTGCTCAAGTCGCGTTTGTGCACTTCTGAGGATTGTGAGAAATTATTGTTCGCACGATGTTTCCTGCTGGGGGCGCGGTGGTTACGCAGCGAGAAGCGCTGCTGCCTCGCAGCAAGGAGGCACCCGGGTTCGGTTCCCGGCTCGGGCGCTTTTGTGTGTGGAGCTTCCTTGCTCTCTCTCTCTATCTCTCTCCCCGTGCCCGCGTGGGTTTTCGTTGGGTACTCCGGTTTCCTCCCACCGCGCTGCCGCCTAGGTTAATTGGCCTGCTGAGAAATTTTCCCCACAGTGCCGTGCGATGTACTGCCGTCACATCCTGGGCATAGAGCCGCCTTGCGCCCTGTGCCTGCCAGGATAGGCTCCGGCCTTCCACGACCCTGTACAGGATTAAGCGGGTCTTGATAATGATGGTATGCGTTTTGTATTTTTCTGTGTGCGCGTCTCACAGAGGTGGCAGCAGCCATATCATCAGCCTTATCTGTCACTCGGGTTTCTACCTCGGTGGTCTAAAAAAACGAGACATATCGTGGTTGTAAACCGAGTACGAGAGAGAGGTATGTACATTGTGCAACCGGTAAAATAAACCGAACTTTGCGGGACAGCTGCTTCTTCGAAATAAAAAAATGATGACGATTCTGGGGAAAGATTAAAACAAAAACCCAGATGGCTGCGTTAATTGTTACGCAAGTGACCCCGCGTATCGCACACACTCTTGCGCACAAGCTGTGTGAAAAGCACCCGCAGTACCGTGCTCGCAAGGATTCATCCAAGTGCCACCCGCCCGGCGCCGCAGCCGCTGCTGCTGCGCGTGTAAACACACAAATCTGAACGTGGGTTTCAACGCCTCTCCGGTTTGTTGTTGTTGTTGTTGCTGCTTCGCTCCGTTCCATCGCCCACCTCTGACAATGTTCTCGTCACCGCCGGCTCGCAGCGCACGAACTCCGAATGAATCAACGGCAATAACTCGCCGCTGCAAAAGCCCCCCCCCTCCCCTGCCCTGCCAGCGGTGCCACGCTCTCCGTTTAAATTTAGATCCCTTCCGTGATGGGAATTCATAGCAGCGGGCGGCGACCGCGTTTCGCGCACCGAGCTCCTGGCGCGATTCGGCAGTTTTGAAATTTTTCAAGCCACGTCTAATTGTTAGCCGAGCGCCGCGGCGAGTTTGTGAGTTTCCCCGTCATGCGATGCAACGCTTGCATCCCCGCACAAGAGACATCAACGAAGGGATGATGCTTGCACGCACTGGCTAGGGCCGTCGCTTCACAGCAAGAAGGTCCCGGGTTCGAGTCTCTCGGCTCCGGTGCCTTTCTGTGTGGAGTTTGCATGCTCTCCCCGTGTCCGCGTGGGTTTTCGCCGGGTACTCCGGTTTCCTCCCACAGTCCAAAAGCATGCTCCTGCATAGGTTGATTGGCTCGCAGACTAAAATTGTCCCGCAATGCCCGGCGATGGACCGGCGTCCCGTCGTCGGGTGTATTCCTGCCTTACGCCCTATGTTTCCGGGATAGGCTCCGGCTTCACCGTGACCCTATATAGGATTAAGCGGTTTCAGATAATGAGATGAGATGAGAGTTTGCGAGTTCTCTTCCCGTGTCCGTGTGGGTTTTCGCCGGGCACTCCGGTTTCCTCCGACAGTCCGAAAAACCATGCTGCCGCATAGGTTAATTGACTTGTAAAGTAAATTGCCGGCTCTCTCTCTCTCTCTCTCACCCGGTGCCCGCGTGGGTTTTCGCTGAGTACTCCTGTTTCCTCCCACAATCCAAAGACACGCTGCTGCCGAGGTGAATTGGCCTGCTGGGTAAATTGTCCCAAAAGTGCAAACTGATGACTGCTTCGAAAAGCTGCTGTCTCGGGACAGCCGCGTCGATCGCTCCCTCTCTCCACATCGCGACGTTTCGCCTCGCGCGTTAGAGGCATCCTCAGGCGCAGTGTGCGTGTGTCGTGTGTGACTCCTATTTGTATGTAGGTACTATGTACGTGTTGAGTCCCCTCCACAGAGTTGCTGCATTCCAGGATTAACGGACGACTGTCAGGGTCCACCTGAAAGCGTTCCATTGTCCTGCTCACACCCCGGAATCACATGAACCCCATCCTGTTCCACCTTTGACTAATCTCCTAGTTTGCATCTCGTGAAAGAAGTTCCCAAACAATTGGTGATTCCCCTGATGTCCGCATTTCAGAGCTCTATATCTATGCACTGCTGACTTCAATGACTGACTTCCAGGTTTGGCTGAGCTTTATTCTCATTTCTTGTTTGCGGTTCATAGTCTTTTCTGTCTTGTGAATCTCGATTGCTTGACGATTTAATCTTGGACCTTTATGGCGGATGGCTGCTAATGCTCGCATCTTGTCAAAATCGATTCTGTGCTGTTTATCTACACTGTGTGCTGCCGTTGCTGATTTATCCGTATGCAGCAAACGCACTGCTGCCTCGTGCTTTTTCTTTCTTGTGGCTGTTGTTCTTCCTGTTTGCCCGATGCACATATACTTGTGGCAAAATATGCCAACAAGAAGCTTTGATAAAGTAGGCATTGGGACAATGTGCTAAATATCTAGGGACAAAACACGCGCATTGGATAGGTGATTAATCACCTGTTAAAAATTCACAATTGCAAAAGCCTAGATCGGTCTTTCTGTAAAAAACTTGCGTTGAAACCTAAACACTTGGATGTGTGTTATGAAGAACATCCAATTTACTGACGTAGGCTTGTCACGGCGAGATGCATGATGATTGCTCACCAAAGCTGCTCTTTCGGGATAGCCGCGTCAAGCTCCGTGACATGTCACCCTCCCGTGTTTTGGAAGAATCTCCACGCGTGCTATGAAAGAACAGCCTATGGAGAGAATTGTTTCACAATAGCGGATAATAGTGGGAGAGGACACGTGTGAATTTATCGCTTCAGTGGCGTTTTATCATCGTCATTATTTTTGCGCAATTGACAATAACCGCGAGATTATATGGCTCGGGAGGATTTACAAGATTCCCACGATTGCTATCTCAGACATGACTGTCTTGGAAACACCAGGACAAGTTTATATATTTCTTCTCACGTGTGTCCCGGACGCACGAATAAACACCGCCTCTGAACAGCCAACGTGCAGGTGTAGGTGCACAGGTGTAGAGGTGCAGGTGTAGGGGTACAGGTGTAGGTGTCGTCACGGCTCGATCGGCGATGAGAATCGCTCTCCGCAGCTGTTATTTCGGTGTATACGTGTCGAGCGATTCTCAACCTGCAGAGGTGCTTTGCCAATCCATTGCAGGGACAAGTCTTCCCATGTGTTCTCGGCAAAATTCGGCTAACATCGGCGGTTCGCCAAATCGCATTGACCAGCGTGGTAAAGTATGGTCAAACAACTCTCACGAGCGGCGCGCCAGGGAGAGGCCTTCGTTCAGCTGTTCCGTCAGTGAGTTTGCATTTTACGCCGGGAGATCATCCAGGCAAATTTAAAATTCCTTGCCACGCTCGTCACTAAGCTGTTTAATAACTCACTTCGCTCTGGTATTGTTCCCCCACTATTCAAATGTTCCGCAGTTACCTCCCCCCTGCTTTAAAAAACCTCGCCTCGATTGCAACATCCCTGATAATTGTATTGATGTAGGCTTTTCACGGCTCGATGCGTGATGATCGCTTCACAAAGCTGCTCTCTCGGGACAGCCGCGTCGATCGCTCCCTCTCCCTCCATCACGACGTTTCGCCTCACACGTTATAAGCATCCTGAGGATGCATCCTGAGGATGCTTCTAACGATGCATCATCCCTGATAATTATCGCCCCATTTCAAATCTGCGATTCATCTCTAAGGTCCTTGACCGTGCCGTAGCCGCGCAACTCCAGAAACACCTCCTCAACAATGACCTCCTCGATCCCTTCCAATCTGGGTTCAGATTCGGCCATAGAACTGAAACTCATCTCATCTCATCTCATTATCTGAAACCGCTTAATCCTATATAGGGTCACGGTGAAGCCGGAGCCTATCCCGGAAACATAGGGCGTAAGGCAGGAATACACCCGACGACGGGACGCCGGTCCATCGCCGGGCATTGCGGGACAATTTTAGTCTGCGAGCCAATCAACCTATCCAGGAGCATGCTTTTGAACTGTGGGAGGAAACCGGAGTACCCGGTGAAAACCCACGCGGACACGGGGAGAGCATGCAAACTCCACACAGAAAGGCACCGGAGCCGAGAGACTCGAACCCGGGACCTTCTTGCTGTGAGGCGTCAGCGCTAACCACTGCGCCACTGAAACTGTTCTGGTAAAAGTAGTTGATGACCTACTCGTCGCTGCTGATGAAGGCTTGTCAAGTATTCTTGTCCTCCTGGATCTGAGCGCTGCCTTTGATACCGTTGACCATCTGATCTTACATCAGCGACTTGAGGGTATAGGGGTCTCTGGCTGTGCCCTGCATTGGCTGAGCTCCTACCTGTCTGATCGGCAGCAGTTTGTCAGCCTCGGAGGACAAAACTCTGAGATTCATCCTGTTTTGTCTGGAGTTCCTCGGGGTTCAGTTCTCGGCCCCACTCCTCTTCAACATTTACCTACAACCTCTTGGCCATATCCTGTGCAGCCTCAATCTCAGCTACCATTGCTCTGCCGATGACATCCAAATCTACATTCACGCAAAGCCATCCATCAATGCGTCTCGTCTTTGCATGTCATCCTCACTGTCAACTGTGAAGGCCTGCCTCAATTCAAAATATCTAAAACTAAATGGCGACAAATCAGAAGTTTTGCTTGTCGGAACCCCGCACCAATTGTCCAAGACTGCACCTATCCAATTGATTCTTGACGACCAGACCACTGAAGTTGCTAAGGCAGTCCGGAGTCTAGGTGTGACTCTTGATTCCACACTCACCTTCGAGACACACATCAGCAAGGTGACGAAGGTAGCCTATTTCCATCTCAGAAATATAGCCAGACTGCGCAACATCCTGTCACCCGCTGACGCTGAGAAGCTAAAACACATCTTCATCTCCTCACGAATCGATTACTGCAATGCACTGTTCCCTGGCACCGCTGCCAACTTGGTCAATCGTCTCCAACGTGTGCAGAGTGCGGCTGCTGGAGTCCTCACTCGCACACCCATCAACGATCACATTTCCCCAGTGCTGGTGTCTCTCCATTGGTTACCCGTAATTTACAGGATCGAATTCAGGATCCTCCTTCTCACCTACAAGGCTCTCACTGGCGCTGCCCTGACATACATCCGTGACCTACTTCAGTCACCCTCCTCAACAAAGATAACTTCGATCCCTCCAATACGGGGCTTGCCGCGTATGCCCAGATCGCACCTCCATTCTATGGGTGACAGAGCTTTCTCTCGCGCACTGCCCCAGACTCTGAATGCCCATTTTTTGGAGATTCGATCATGAGAGTCATTTGGCATCTTCAAATCTCGTCTCAAGATTCACTTGTTCCGTAAAGCTTTCAAGTCCTCCGGCTAGGACTCTCGATATGGCTCTGTGTTGTCATGCCGGGATGATGGCAATCCTCCGAACTGCGCCTGCTCGGGAACACTTATTTCGTTTGTAGTTGAATCGCTTATTTTTCGTCATATAATTTATCGCTACTTTTTGACTTTCAGTGGAACTGTCCTGATGTTGTTACCACGAGCCGTTCTCTCCACAGCTCGGATTTGTAAAGCAAAAAAAAACCTCCAACAAAAACGTTGTTGCTGATTTGCCGTTCTTATCTCGTTGTTCCGGCGATGGACTGGCGTCCCGTCGTCGGGTGTATTCCTGCCTTACGCCCTGTGTTTCCGGGATAGGCTCCGGCTCACCGCGACCCTGTACAGGACTAAGCGGTTTCTGACAATGAGATGAGATATAGTACGAGCTGACGTTTCGTGCAATGACCTTTCTTGAGAACGGAGAGGGTTACAGACTGGGTCTGGAGTTGGGGCTCACGCTTTAAAACCGCGGTGCCTTCAACCGCTTAAAGTTGCCAACAAACGTCGCTGGTAGAAAACAAAAAAGCAAACAATTACGGGCAACTCTTGACGCAAACGCAATGTTCGATCTGCAGCCATAGACGCCGTGCCTTTCTCGCGAAGGAAATTTATAAACGCCTCTGGTTGCGCTTAGCGGGCAGGAAATTGGAACAACAAAGAACATTGTATTCAGAGCAACCTTTCACAGCGAACGCCTCACAAATCGCTTGACCAGCTAAGGAATCGAGTGTCCAAGCAAGGCTTGGAATCGTCTCGGTGGGATGCTCGCCCGCTAATAAACAAGAGGCATTAATCAGCGAACAGATGAATGGCGCAGTTGTTGGGCAGCGCGGCTCGATGGTTGATGCACGCACACGAGTCAGGAAAATTAGTGGACATTGAGTTTCAGACAGAACCCTTCAGAAATCTCAGCGGGCCTTCACTCGGCGATAAATAAATGTCACGAATGAATGAATGAATCGATGAACGTTTCCCTGCCGCTCGGCTCAGCTCAATGCCGTCTGCTGCTAAACATCCGTGCGAGTTGGAGGAATTGTTCCCGGGATGGCAGCGCTCTCGATATTTGAATTCCGCCGAGTGAGCCAATTAACGGCTCGAGTTTCAACAGAGACAATCATTTACAGGGCGGCGCGGTGGCGCAGTGGTTAGCGCTGACGCCTCACAGCAAGAAGGTCCCGGGTTCGAGTCTCTCGGCTCCGGTGCCTTTCTGTGTGGAGTTTGCATGCTCTCCCCGTGTCCGCGTGGGTTTTCGCCGGGTACTCCGGTTTCCTCCCACAGTCCAAAAGCATGCTCCTGGATAGGTTGATTGGCTCGCAGACTAAAATTGTCCCGCAATGCCCGGCGATGGACCGGCGTCCCGTCGTCGGGTGTATTCCTGCCTTACGCCCTATGTTTCCGGGATAGGCTCCGGCTTCACCGTGACCCTATATATAGGATGAAGCGGTTTCAGATAATGAGATGAGACAATCATTTACAGGCCCCCTGTCAATCCAGCTGTTGGATGACAGCTGCCCCGCGGGCGGTGTCGGTCGCGGGGGTCACTGGGCACTGCACGATGCTGCTCAGGGGTTCGCCGGGAACCGAGTTGGCTGCTTTCGCGTCGGCTCTTCCGCCGGTTCGTACGGCGACTCGAGTTCGGGTCCCGCTCACGGACCGAGTTTGGGTCTCGTAGGGCGACTCGACCTCAAGTGAGGACCTGGTGCGGCCGTGCGGAGCCCACCCAGCCGCTCGTGTGCCGTGCCAGAGGCGGTGGTGGTGTTGTTTTATATATATATATTTTTTTTTTGGGGGGGAGGGGGGGGGCGGGTGATGATTCGATGGATCCCAGAACCAGTTCGGACATCGCAAAACCACGCGTTGCACGCGATCGAGAAATGAACTCGGGTTTTCTGTTATCACGACGCAGCGAATTATGCTTCGTGAAAATTACGCACTTAATCTCCTCGCACCTGCGCGCACTTAACAGCTTAATAGGTGCAGCGCAGGCTGCGGTGCGCTCCATTTAATTGAGTTGCTGCCGCTCGCTAATGCGGCCTCGCCCCCGATGGTGTCTCGAAAGACCCGCGCATTCTTTGTTTGCTATTCCCACGAAGACCATTGGCAAGAACACGCATCGACAGCATCGCTGGGATACTCAATTCGCGTTGCTTATAAGCGGTGGCTGCGCTGCGAGTGGCGCTGCCCGGCTCTCACAGCAACAAGGCGGCCCGGGTTCGATACCCGGCTCGGGGGGCCTTTCTCTGTGTGGAGTTTGTGTGTTCTCTCTTCCTGTTCTGCGTGGGTTTCCTCCGGGTTCTCCGGTTTCCTCCCACGTCAAAAAAAAAAATACTCATTAATTAATTGGCCGATAACGTCGTAATATAACGCAGTGTCTGGCAAATGTTGGTGCCGGCTGAATGCATGACTGCCTTCCCCTCGCCGCTCTGTGGTTTCCTGACTCCACCTTTATAATGCCCATGGCCGGCGGACTGTTTTGATCTGTCAATTGAGAACAACTTTCTTGCTGTTAAGAGCAGGGTTTCCAGCAGCACGCGGTGTGAAACAACGTGGCCGCGATCACAGGCAAGGCAGCGATCCATTTCGCTAAGTTTCACCGAGCGTAACTCCACCGTGCAAATACAATAAGAGACGTCTCATCTCACTGTCGGAAACCTCTTAGTCCTGTGCAGGGTCGCGGCGAGCCGGAGCCTATCGCGGCAGACACAGGGCGCAGGGCAGAGATATTCTCACGATGGGACGCCAGTCCATCACCGGGCACTGCGGGCAATTTAGTCTGCGAGCCAATCAACCTATGCAGCGGCATGTTTTTTTGGACTGTGGGAGGAAAACGGAGTACCCGGTGAGCTCCACACGGAAAGGCACCCGAGCCGAGATTTGAACCCGGGACCTTCTTGCTGTGAGGCGACGGCAGCGCTACCCACTGGGCCACCGTGCAAATAAAATAAGAGACGTAAAAACAAACAAACTTAAATGTTTTTTTTTAAAGGACACGCCGCAAAGCCACTCGGGAACAATTTATCAAAACATCTTCAGCCCCAGCCACTGACGTCGTAATTTTTGCAACACTGGCAGAGCGCATGGTCAAAGTCAATAATTCGTAAACGAAAGGGATGTCTAATGCCTCTTCTGCTCGACTGTTGGACAACATCTGAGGAGTGCTTTCCAATTTCAAATATTCCTTTCAGTTGGTTACCCACTCTGCATAAGAAACACCACCCCATAGCCATCTTCACATGGACCGCGACAGCGTATGCATTATGGATTACCAGACCTTGGAAGAAGGGTAAGGTCCAAGGTGCTTTCTTTGCTCAAATAAATGTTGTGGTATTGATGTCCACCTGCTCGAGCCAGTGGGTGGAAGTTCCACATTCTTATGGCGGGCGGGTGAGCTTGCCATCATGCAATTATCATTGTTGTTTGCGTCCCACAGGTAGAAAGTCCTACCCGAGGCGGTTCGATTCCCGTCTCGGGCGTGGAGTTTGCGTTCTCTCTCCCCCTCACCCCCCACCCCCTCCCCCCCGGGTTCTTCGGTTTCCTCCCACAAATACAATTTTTTTTTTATCAATTGACCGATGACATCGCAATACACGGGACGTAGTGTCTCGTAAATGTTGGCGTCGGCTGGTTGCATGGCTGCCTTCCCCCTCCCCACTACCCCCCTCCCCCCTCCCCTCCATCTCTGCGAATTTCCTCGCTACGCCTCCGTATGCGTGTTTCGTCCGTGACCAGCGGTGCAAGTTTGCACGGTGCGTTGTAAATGCTGTTATTATTATTATCATCATGGTTGATTATTCACTCGAACTCCCTACGTCATCTGTCTCTCCTCCAGCCACCCATATGCGTGCCGCGCATCTCTCACACTCACCTCCCCGTCCAACTCTTTTAATCTCTCTCCTGTTCTGCATATTTCCTCTCCGCCTCCCTTTTCTCTCTCTCCTCGGTTTACCTCTCGCGCATCTCTCGTCTTCCCACCACTGCCGTTCAATCTCACCGCAGAGCGCGACGAACGCGCGCTACGTGGGTCGTTTTTTTGGTGCGAAATATTTCAGCGATGACTACTCTGCAATGTCCCAAAGTTCATTGTAAATTAGCGAAGGCGCAAAAACTCACGAAAGCCTACCATTACGTTTTGGTGGCATTAAAAGTTAAAGCCACTTCCAACCCCCCGCCCGAGCTATTTATTATTAACAATAATATTTAAGTCTCGCTGTAATAAAAATTGCATTCCTAGAGCGCTTTCCACCCGAGGGTCACAAAGCGCTGCACAGAGCTGCGGAGAGAGCGGCGCGGGTCAACAACAACGACAACAACATCAGGACAGTTCCACTGAGAGTCAAACGTGCTGTGACATCTACACGTCCGCACAAACGCGATCCCCACCTCGCTCAACGCAGACGATTTCGCTTCATTCGGACGAAACGGCAGATCACGGACGCATCCTCTAAACCACGCGGTGCGCATCTCTTATTAGCGCGAGTTGCGTGCCAGTATTAATAATGAATCAGCGGTGCAAATTTACAGCCATCTGCCACCCCAAGGGTATGGGAATTTTGATTTTAGAAAGAAAAAAAAACCCAACTTCACAACACATCTTGTGCACCCACACAGGAAACGAGACAGACTCCCTGCAACGTGAGCCACCCAGACACTGAGTCACATTTGAGCCAATATTTTTTAATCGAGCGCGACGCAAATGGGTCACGTATTGGCTCAAAATTCGTTGTGTGTATTTTTTGGTCCGGGGCGAGGTGGGGGGGGGGGAGGTGTAATTGGGTACGTGTTGAGAATTTCCTAGTCTACGATCGCTTTGCTGTAAGGATCGGGCGCTTGCCGTGGCATCAGAGAATCGAATTTGGAAATTTCGAGGAAATGCCCGCCCCGGTTTCGCGTGCGAACGCGGGGCGGGAAGGGGTTAACGTTCCCGTGGCAGTGGCGAGGTGGTTCAAAAGCTCGCGAGAAGAGAGATTACTAACGTGCGGCCCCATCGCCCTTAAAAAATAATAGAGAGAGAGAGAGAGAGAAGAGACAGGACCTCGGGCTGCGAGGAGGCGTGAGGATCGTGCACAGTGTCGCGCCGGTTACCACATGGCGTGGCAGCGGAACACGGTGTGGATGAGAGGCGACGCTCGGTCTCGTAGCCGGCGAGGGAACGTCACGGGAACGTCACGGGAACGTCACGGGGACGTCACGGGGACGTCACTGGAACGGTGAAATAAATAAATAAGCAAAGAGTAGCGACGACACGACGTCCATTGAGTGAATGCGTGCGGCGACTCGGTGATGGGCGGATAATTATTAATTACGCTCAGTGTTACCGGGCGCGGAAGGGGCGTCGGCTGCGCAGCGAGCAGCGCTGTCGCCTCACAGCAAGAAGGGCCTGGGTTCGGTTCCCGGCTCGGGTGCATTTCTGTGTGGCGTTTGCGAGTTCTCTCTCTTTCTCTGGCCGTGTCCGCGTGAGGTTTCGCAGGGTACTCCGGTTTCATCCCACGCTGCTGCCGAGGTTAATCGTCCTGCTGAGTAAATTGCCTCCCCCCCCAGTTCCCTGCGATGCACCGGCGTCACATCCTGGGCATAGCCCCCGCCTTGCGCCCTCTATCTGCTGGGATAGGCTCCCCAGTAGAGGATCGAGCGGGTAACGATACCCGAACTTGATGCTGTAAGCAGGTCGAGCCGCGGGGCGTTGAACCCCAGCGCGCGATGTAGCAAAACAAAGGCGTCACACCGTCGTCATCATCGTCATCATCGACGTCATCGTCGTCATCGTAGAGCCCCACACGTTACGCGAGACCTTGCGCAATACAGGGCGCAGGAGCAATAAACTTAGCAGCAAGAGCTGAGCTCATTCGTTCCAAAGTTAGCGCTTCTTGAGTAGTATGAGCGAGAGGCGCAGTCGGTGTGATTTGACGGATCAAACGGACGGGGTCCACGTTGACCCAGGAAGGTCCTATTGGAGCAAACATTTACAAGCAGGTGGCCTTCCTGACGCCAACCTGCTTTAGTTGGAGGGTCTTCAGATCGCTATTTGTCTGGAACCTGTTCATTGCTAAGAACTGTCTCTCCCTCTGCTTCACGACGTTTCGCCAACGCGAGAGGCGAAACGTGGAGGAGGAAAGAAGGGAGGGAGCGCTCGATACGGGTATCCTGAAACAGCAGCTACAGAGAGCAATTTCTCATACGTTGAGCTGCGACAAACCTACATAAGAATAAGTTATATCTTCCAGCCGGGGCGGCACCGTGGCCCAGTGGGTAGCGCTGTCGCCTCACAGCAAGATGGTCTCGGGTTCGAATCTCGGCTCGGGTGTCTTTCTGTGTGGGAGTTTGCGAGGTTCTCTCCCCGTGTCCGCGTGGGTTTTCGCCGGGCACTCCGGTTTCCTCCCACGTTCCAAAAAAAAACATGCTGCCAGGCTTGCAGACTAAATTGCCCGCAGTGCCCGGTGATGGACTGGCGTCCCATCGTCGGTATATCCCTGCCTTGCGCCCTGTGTCTGCCGGGATAGTCTCCGGCTCGCCGCGACCCTGTACAGGGACTTAGCGGTTTCTGACAATGAGATGAGAGATCTTTCCAGCCCTTTGAGAATCCAGTGCTGTACACAGGTCTCCCACACTCTCCCTTCAGTCGTCAGCGCTGTTTGACCATACTTCACCGCGGCGGTAATTGCTAATTGGTGACGTCAGGGGAAAAGGAAAACGGGAGCGACTGGCCACCAATTCAGATGTCACGCGACTGTCGTTAGCCGTGACTTGAAAATCAAACCTGGCTTGGCAAAGCCACTCAGCTCACGGTCAACACATTTCTTAAACAACATAATTTTACTCGAAAGGCAATTCCATTTTTTGCAAAGCCGCAATCATTTTAGTTATTTTCTTTCTCTCACACAGTTAAACACGGAGTAACGCGCGGCGCATTCATTCGGGAAGGCGGGTAAAAAAGAGGAGATCACTTCTGACATTTTCACTAATGAATTTCAACACAAAACTTCAAAACGTGGGACGTGACATTAGGTTTAATGAGCCAAGTCTCGCGGCATTTCAAAAGATATTCTCCAAGGAGATGTTGAAAGAGGAAGATGCGTAGGTCACAGCCTGGAATGTGCAGGCGGGCTTATTTGTGTCACCGAATACATTTTTCAAAGCAATACATTTTAGCGGGCAGAATTTCGCACGGCAGGGCTATGCCAAGGACGGGACGCTGGCCGGCAGTGGGTGAGCTGAGTGATGTGAATTTCATCATCACTGCCATCGCCACCACACAAAGATCCCCCACATAGCATTAATAGACTAATGGGCACAAGAGCGGATGGGTGGCGAGCACCACGCCCGACCGCCTTTGTCTCCCTGGTGGCCATATTTTCACACCGCACCAGGTACTCATTTGAGGCTGAGTCGACCTGGAGGAGACCCAG
>JAZEWT010000022.1:2165578-2183767 GCA_036362905.1 Mordacia mordax
GCAGTGAGTCATGCTGCTGCTTCACAGCAAGGTCTCTATTAGATTCCCTGCCCGGGTGCTGCCTTTATGTGTGGAGTTTGATGTTCTCCTTGTGTCCGTGTGTGTTTTTGATGGGTACTCTGGTTTCCTCCCACAGTCTGACTTACAGTAGAGTGGGTGGATGGGCACGGACGCCAGCTTGAGCGCCCGGGCACGCTTAATAGACTCTGAGGAGGGCGCGGGGCGCGTGCGTGCGTAGTGCTGGAACGCATTCTCGGCGACGTGCCGCAGCGAGGCGAGTTCGGGAGACGACTCGTGCTGCGAGCGCAGCAGCGTGTCCTCGTCGTCCAGCACGCACTGCGGCACGCGGCCCAGCAGCCCGTCCGTGTCGGCCGGCGACGCCGCTCCTCCTGCACGCGCGAGCGGTGTGCGCGAGC
Source organism: Mordacia mordax (assembly GCA_036362905.1). Classification (NCBI taxonomy): domain Eukaryota; kingdom Metazoa; phylum Chordata; class Hyperoartia; order Petromyzontiformes; family Petromyzontidae; genus Mordacia; species Mordacia mordax. The sequence continues at coordinate 2,165,995 of JAZEWT010000022.1, forward strand.
GTTACGACACGCGGGTGCGCCGCACCAAACTTAATGATTCGAGGCCGATTAATGACAATAATAATAAAGTATAATAGAATCGTAATAATAATACAATTTATAACGCACACAATTTCCACGCCTGGTCATGGACGATACCCGGATATGAAGGTGCGAGGAGATTGCAGGGGGGAGGGGGAATGGGTGAAGACAGCCATGACGTCAGCTGGCAGCAACATTTGCCAATCCAATATATTATGAAGTTATTGACCAATTAATTAATTATGGATTTTTGTCAGCGTTACCTTCCATAAAAACCCACGCATAGCAGGGGGAGAAAATAAACTCCACACAAAAAGGCGCCCGAGGCGGAAATCGAACGGCTTTGGGCAGCACTTTCTTCCATGAGGCACAGAGTGTACCACTGCGCCACACTACCCCCCCCCCCAACCTCGGGAAGGACCAGGACCAGTTCATGAGATCGTCACTGGCATTGGCTATGAGCGGGAGTAGAACAAAAGTTGTTGGGTTCGTAGTGCGGCGCACCAACCAGAATCGATATGTAGCCTTAGCAAACTGTAGGGACAAGTACCGCCTGTGAGCGTATATAAAGGCCAGCACCCCACACGAGTGGCTGGGTGGCCACCAAGGCTGCGGATGAGGATGGGTGGCAGTGGCGATCTGCGTACTCGTGAAGAACGCACGGAACGCCGCACCCGCTTCAGTGGTGGCAACGGTGGAGGGGAAGCGTAGGGGTCGGCCCAGGAAGAGGTGGAGGTCGATGACGAAGGGAAGCTCATCTGGCGCCACCAGGGAGTAGGCTGTGCCCGAGCGGCCAGCGCGCGCCACACGACCTAAATCACAGAGACAAAGACCCCCTTGTACCCTTAACAGAATGTAGGTCAGCAGCGTGGATGTACAGCGGTAACATCTGCGCCTCGCAGAAAGAAAGTCCGGCCCGAGATAATTCGGCTCCCGCCTCAGGCACTTTTCTGTGTGGACTTGTGTTTTCTCCCCCTGTTCTGTGTGAATTTCCTGCGGGTTCTCCTGTTTAGCCCACAAACAAAAAAGAAACCCACTCACTGATTAATTGTCCGATATATTATCTGATGGTATTTTTTATCGCAAACAAAAGTATGTTTTCAATTGGCGGATATTGTCCGTGGAGATTTAAGGATCAGAAACACAAACATTAACGGAGAAAATTCATCAAGAGTTGTAAAGAGCACAAGGAAGTAATGAGAGGCGCACAAGGTAATTTTAATTATCAGAGGCAAATGTAACCAGTGTGTAGCCCCACTGGAGATTGCAGCTTTGTTGTGCGATCAGTCTGAACGATCAGGCTGAGCCCATCAACGGGCCGCACTCGTCAGCTCAATATTAATCGCCGGGGAGTTGCCCACATGTAAAACTCGGATAATAATAATTCTCTAGAGATCTCAGCGAAGTCGACGTAACGCACTCGACTTCTGACCCACATGGCCCCCTCCTTTCTCAGCACCACACATTATTTCACGGCAGCGTGGTGGGGATCGCACGGTTTCCCAACGCATCCCCACCCTCTCCTCCTGCCAGCGACCACGCACCGACGCGATGAATGAAGAGCTTGGGCTTCCCCGGGAAGTTGTAGTTGATGACGTTGTCCAGCATGGGGATGTCGATACCACGGGCGGCCACATCCGTCACGATCAGCAGCATGGTCTTCTTGTGCACAAACTTGCCCACGTTGATCTTGCGCTCCGTCTGGTCCAGCGCACTGTAGATGTACGCGCAGCTGATGCCCGCGCGGTTCACCAGCTGCGCACACACGGGCACGAGTGAGTTGGCGATACAAGTGCACAAACACGCCAAACCGCGTGATCACGTACCAACACACAAGGCAAACATACCAAGTATGGCCTTCACGGACTGTGTGGGGTTATTACACCCAGAGGCCGGTACGGTACGTGAGAGGGTGGGTGGCCAGCACCACACCAGATGATTTTGTTTTCACCGGCAGTGATGTTTATGCAGCTCAGCAAGCCTCCTGTAGGACCGCCCCGAGGTCGACTCAGCCTCAAATGAAGATCTGATGTGAAGTGTAAATATTGCTACTAGGGAGACAAAGGCGGCTGGGGGAGGTGCTGGTCACCCACCCCCTCGTGTATGGTGCCAGCCTTCAAAGATACTCAATAAGAGCACTTGGCCCTTCTATTAAACCTGAAAACCCCTCTGGGGGCTGTGGCTGCGAGGCCAGAGCCGCGCTCACTTCTATACGGTGATGTACGCCATCTCGCAGGTTGCTTGTGATGTCACGAAGGATGTCAACCAATAAGATGCCTGGAACATTTTGGTGACCTGACACATGCCTAGCCCGATTATATATAGATGTAACATTTTTGTCTTTGCAGCTGTAAGTGTACATCTATACCGATGTGACATATCTATGTGTGTGTACATGTATACACACGTATATGTTAATGACAATGTTTGTTATCCATGTGTGCATGTGTGTGTGTGCATGTCCGCATAATGAGGACGTCACCTCTTTCAGGTATTCCACGTGGTGCTTGGTGGCGACGAACACGACCGTCTGCTCATGCGGCTTCACCACCGTTCGCAGCAAGTGCAGCAGCACGCACGGCTTGTCATCCGCACGCGAGCCCATGAACGCCAGCTGGTACGCGCGCGCACACACAAATATAAAGACCCCCGCGTAGAGCCTTACCTAATTGTACGGTCAAGGGCAGTTAGCAGGTAGCACCTATCAAAGTACGCACGGCACGAGGGGGTGGTTGGCCAGCACCACACCCGGCCATCCTTGTCTCCCGAGTGGCGATGCTTATACAGTGTACTCGGTACTCGATTGAGTCCGGAATCGACCTAGGGGAGGCCCAGTACCGGTTCAGAAAATCATCGCAGGTGTTGGCCACGAGCGGGCATTGCATTCGGGTCACTGGGCGCCTAGCGCAGCGCACTAACCGCTGCACCACCACTCCCCACACCCCAGCTCAGACGGAACGATCCCCTGCGTAGTGCCGTAGTCTTACAGGATGATAGGGACAGTGCCGCGAGTGAGCAGCCGTTACCGTCGTGATCGTTACGTGCGTTTACCCAGGAGACCCTCGCTGAGCTACGACGCGCTATATCAGGAGGGTCCTGCCCACGTTTTTGTAGCGATGCTGCTATGTGCGCGATTTCAATTGAGTAATTTGCTGGACACTCTTTCAGCATTGGGGTGTTTGGTGAATAGGACAAAAACTGGACAACATGAAGGAAAATGAAACAATATGAAATAAATTCGCACAGAATTGGGGAGAGAACAAACTCCACAGAAGAAAGGCATCAACAATATGATTTGAACCTTTCCCGCTCAGATTTGACCTGTTGCTCATCAAAGATAAAGACAAAGATCACCCATACAGCCTTAACAGACTATAGGATCAAGTGCCGTTAGCAAGCACCTATGAAGGTCGACAGGGCATACGAGGTGGATAACCAGCACCACGCTCGGCCGCCTTTGTCTCACTAGTGGCAATGCTTACACAATGCACTAGGTACTCATTTGAGGCTGAGTTGACCTCGGGGAGGCCCACGACCGGTTCAGAAAATCGGCACTGATGTTCGCCGTGAGCGAGATTCGAACTTGGGTCGCCGGGTTTGTAGCCCAGTGCGCTAACTGCTGGGCCTGTTGCTTTATCTCACACAGTTGCACACACGCAGATGCACACAGAAGATAAACATCCGATGCCTGCGGCTGTCTACGAAGATGCCTCTTGTTACACTTCCGCGAACGATGACCGAGAAATCATTTAAAATTTATTCTGGAGTTTTTTGCTGTGAAGCATTCTCATGGCACGAACCCACCTTGAGCTGATCGCTCAGCTTGGAGTCAACATCCAGACGGATGAGCACTGGGTCACTCAGCCCTGGGTGAGAACACAGCAACCGTCAAACCAGTGATTGCAGCGACAGCTCATTAAACATCCCAAGTGAACAAACATGGAACAGACGATTGCTTTTCAAAGCTGTTCTTTCGTAATAGCGGTGTCTAGGGATATACTGTATTCCTTCGCTAAGTTTTTGTCTTCCACGTTGAAGGCATCCTCAGACGTTCTGAGACTGAGTAAAGATGACTGTGCTGTGCTATACATTGCCTGATGTCAAAGACAATTTACTTGTCTTGTCCCCATCCCTTTAACCCTTTGTCATCCCTTCTCTCCTCCCAGGTCTTTCCCACGAGTCCTCTGCTAGCGTCTCCTTTGGTGCACTGTCTATCCTTTCCCTTTTGATGTCTCGGCTGCGTGTTCTCTTCCGAGGAAAGCTCGTGTCCTGTGATCTCTGGAATGTGTGCGGAGTTTAAACGCCTGAGGATGCCTCCAGCGTGGGAGACGAATCGTCGCGAAGTGTAGAGTGAGCGCTCGACACGGCTATCCAGAAACAACAGCTGTGGAAAGCAATCATCATGCATCGAGCCATGAAAACCGACATCACAACATGGCACTAACAGTGCAAAGCAGGTAATACAAATGGCATTTAACAGTGTTAGAAGTATTACATCTATATCTCTATATACAATGGAGTTGTTAATGTATATCTGCACGAACCGTACGGATTTACATCCTTCACAAGTGTTAAATTAAGCTACACAGCAGCAAAGATTTTATGTATTATTGCAGTTTTACTTACTACTTATTGATTACTCTTCAGAAAATATTACACTAGTTCAGCTTTAAATTCCCATTTGTGTGCTATCATCAACCCTCTTAAGCACTCTTCTGCCTTTATTCTGACGTCAGAAGAACGCTACAAAAACGTTATTGTTGTTGATTTGACGTTCATATGTTGTTGTTGTTGCTGACATGCCGTTCTCCCCGCAGCTCTGTGCAGCACTTTGTGACCCTCAGGTGAATGGCGCTCTAGATGTGCAATTATTGTTATGATTACATGCTCGGAACAAGCTCGCCCGTAGGGCGGCACTTTGCAAGGAATAATAACGGTGATGAATCGGCTGTGTTGTACTTATGTCATAGCCCCTAACCTTGCAGCGCTGCACTCACCTGCACGGGCAAACTCCACCAGCTGCTTGGGCAGCGTGGCGGAGAACAGCAGCGTCTGGCGCGATTCGGGAAGCCGGCGGATAATCTCCGTGAGCTGCTCGGCAAAGCCCATCTCAAACAACCTGCACGCGGCACGTGCGCGCAGTGGTGGCACGTGCGAGGAGTCAGGGTATGCGAGCGGACCACCGTACGCACGCAGCTCACTGGCAGGAATGAAAATAATCCGGTAAGGTCTGGTGTATCAGTAAGAAGTAGGAAGGGGAGTTGCGATACCACTGTACCCGTGAGAAATGTACGTTTTCACCGCTGATGAACAAGTGATACCGGTGTGTAGCACGTTATGTCTTGCAATCGGAGCCAAATGCAGCGGGCCGAACCGATCAGCGTGTGCGTGCCAACATGACTGATTCCGTAGAAAATTCACAAAGAATGGTCCACGATCCACGTGTTCGTGGATGGGTCACTTCCATCTGGTGGGTCCAGACAGAGTTCCTGGACCATTTCCAGGCCGATCAATGAAGCAAGCATAAGTGAATTTACCCACCAGGCCAAGACGAGGAATCCGCCATCGAGAAAACAGCGCATGCTCTATCTGTATTTAGACTTTCTCCTAAGATCTACACTTTCCGGACAGCCGTGGTCGAGCTTTAATGCTTTCTCGCTCAATTGGGCTATCCCAAAACAGTAGCTCTCGACAGATATTCTCAATGAACACGGGTATCTAATAAACTGCACAGTCGAACTTCGCGACGCACATTGGAGGAATCATCAGACTCCCCTAACGTGGGAGACGAAACATTGAGCTGTGAAATATCTACATTAACATTCCTCTATTCAGCCACGCAGACAAACTACATTTTCCATGCTGGCAAATATACGAGCATAACGCATAACAAAAGCCTTGTGAAAAATAGATAAGTTTATTATTACAGCGGACAGTACCCAGTGAGCATGAACTGACCAAAAAACCACCGTTTAAATCGTAAAGCGGAGCTGGGCATCAAATCGCATTCAGCCCAACCCGACTGGGGTCTCTGGCTTCGGGGATTCAGCGCCGCACCCTTCGGGGGCCCCGGAACTGCGAGCTCGGCGTCTCCCACCTGTCGGCCTCGTCAAACACGACGCACTCCATGGACTGCATCTTCAGGTTCATCTCCACCACCACGTGCATGAGGCGGCCGGGCGTCCCGATGATGCTGCCAGGTATGGGAAGGAGACAACGAAGGAAGGAAATGAAAACGGATTCGCTTTCTGAACAGCCGTGTCGAGTGTTTCCGTTCTCACCTTCGCAACGTTTCATCTCCCACGTTGGAGGCAAAATAATAATAATAATAATTGCACTTCTAGAGCGCTTTTCACCCGAGGGTCAGAAAGCAGTGCACAGAGCTGTGACGAAAACGTCACGTTAGCTACCACATAAGAACGGCAAATCAACAATAATGTTCTTTCTTTTTGTTTTTTTTTTGTTACAAATCTGAGTTGTGGAGAGAACGGCATGTCAACATCATCAAAGCAGTTCAACTGAAGGTCAAATAATGGCTATAATTTAGAGGACATAAAATAAATTATAAAAAAATAATTGTTCAACAAACGAAGGAAAGAATAAGCGTTCCTGAGCAGGTGCAGTTCGGCAGCGAGCCATCATCTCAGCATAATAGTGAGCCACATTAACAGTCAAAAGCAGAGGACTTGAAAATCTCACAGAACAAGTGATACTAGAGCCGAGATTTGAAGATGCCCAGGGACTCAACTGACCAAATCTCAAATGGAAGGGAGATCCAGAGTCAGGGAACAGCGTGCGAAGTCTTTGCTACCAATTGAAAGGAGGTGCGATCTGGGCACATGCAGCAAACACGGATTGGAGGATCGAAGATGTCATGTTGAGGAGGGTGCCTGAAGTAGGTCACGGATGTTTGTCGGAGCAGCGCCAGTGAGAGCCTTGTAGGTGAGAAGGAGGCTCTTAACTTCGATCCTATATATATATATATATATAAAACCGGTAGCCAGTTGAGAGACACCAGCACTGGGGATATGTAATCGTGGATAGGTGTGCGAGTGAGGACCCTTGCAGCCGCGTTCTGCACACGTTGGAGACGATTGAACGTAAATGCTTTTGAAACAAACAGTGCGAGATGGAGTAATTGTCATCGGCGTGTCAAGTAAAACCCGGCTCACATGTCAGGGTTTTCATGCAGGGCAGCAAACTGGTCTTCCATCCTGAGGCATACACGCACAAATAATTAAATTATAATATCAGCAAGGAATGATTAATACAACTTTACATTGTTAATGTGTATGCAACGTAGTCATGAAGACCACTGGAAGCAAAGTTCAGAGTATAACGAAACTCAACACATTAAAGACTCAGGTGGTCACTGTGCGACACCGGCATGTTTAATTTGGAGGCATCATCAAGCAGTAGTGTAATGTTAGAGTAATTCACCCTCAGCGGCCGCATAAATTCATTGATAAAATTAAAGGTGTAATGATGTAGGTTTTCACGGCTCGATGCATGATTGCTTCGAAAAACTGCTCTCTCGGGACAGCCGCGTCGATTGCTCTCCCTCTCTCGCGACGTTTCGCCTCACACATTAGCGGCATCCTCATGCCTCAAACGTCGCGATGGAGGGAGAGGCAGCGATCGACGCGGCTGTCCCGAGAAAGCAGCTTTTCGAAGCAATCATCAAAACTAAAGGTATCCTACTACGTCTGCTCTGGCCCATGAAAAAATAGGACAGATAAAGTGTGCAGCACTGCTACCTCACAGCAAAAAGTCCCCGGGTTCGATTCATGGCTCAGGTACTTTTCTCTGTCTGGAATTTGCATGTTCTCTCTCCCTGTGTCCGCGTGGGTTTTCGCCGGGTTAACTGTGCTGACTAAATTACCCCCGGTGCCCTGACATGTTGTAATTTACTTCCCCCCTTCCCGCCAGACAACTGTTAACATTAACTCCATAGCTTAACGGTTCCTTCCAGCTTAATTACAAACTGAGTGAAATTGGTAAATATTGCTACGGTTGGCATTGCCGAGGAGTGCGTCGAGTATCGGCGCATGTGCTGTGCGCAACGCAAACCTGTCTCCTCCGAGAATGAGAGCGGTCTTCAGTCCGGTGTGCTTCCCGAGCTGTGGGAACACAGCGGCGGAGCACATGGCACCACCCCCTCCGTCAACTTCGGCTTTACCGGTGGTGTGGACACACAGAGATTTGATTGCACGTAATTCTTAATAAAGAAACTGTAAGATTCGTGTATAAAAATAGCCGATTTATACATAGTATTATGCACACGCATAATGTACAGTGTTGTAATCTATGAACACCTCCAGGGTATACATTACCCTATTTTGAATAAACGAGGTGCCCCAGGCACCTGATTGGGCATTAACAATACCAATAAATAGGCCTTTGAGATACATTTAATTCACAATGTAAAACACGCACAGTATTCGTTCATAGAGGGGTATTTGTTCGAAGAGAGCAAAGGGGCAGGGGGAATTCAGTCAACGTGGTCAGCCAGCGTCAACATTTGCCACACCCTGCGTCCCAAGCAAAATAAGGGTAGAAAACACCCAAACTGCACACTCAGAAACCAGCCCGAGGTGGAAATCTAACCAGTCCGTGTAGGACCTTCTGTTTGTACGAATACCAACAAATATTCTAATATGTGATAATTGAATTGTGCCACAACTGGGATTTTATATCGAGCGAGCACATGAACCATTCCACACGGCGCATTTACATGACGACGCACGCACTGAGAGCCCCGCATACGACGCGATCGTCGGCGCGGTTGGCGGCCACTCACCTCCTTGGTGAACTTGTTGGTCTGCAGGGCGAGCTCGCGGGTCGGCGAGAGGATGAGTGCTCGCGCCCCAGCCTGGGCGCTTCGCGCGTGCAGTCGCTCGAACATGGGCACGAGGAACGCGGCCGTCTTCCCGCTGCCCGTGCGCGCCATCGCAACGACGTCGCGGCCCTCCAGGATCACGGGGATGCACTGCACGGGGACAGAAGCACCGTGCCAGTGTGATGCTCGCACGCGTGACGGGAACGCGCGGACGCCTCCTGTGTGCTACGCACTCAACTTTTCAAATTTATTTTTTTATTTGCTTTTTACTTTATTTCCCCCATATGAATATTCACCACGTGTAACAATAAGGTGAGCGCAACAAGGGAGGGCAGAAATGCACCCAATCTCCCGACAGGACTGCAGCAGCGATTATCTGATGAAACGTTAACATGAAGCATTTAACAAATACACCTTGTATCTGAAAGCGTTCTGGTGTCTTTGTGTGTCTCTGTGAGAGAATTGAGTTCGGAGTGAGAGATATAGTCGCGAGGGCTCTACGTTGTCTTTAACCAACGACTTTACCATCAGGCTAAGTGGTGACCAGAGAGGGAAAATTGGATTGAACTACAGTCATGAGTCTACCAGAGAAAATGTAAGCAATACTGTTATCTCATGAAATTTCACTTAGATCTGGAAATAACAGATTAGGCTAGCATTTCAATAGACTTTTTGAATCCCCAACCACTTGCGACAATCGTTCTGCCTTCCTACACTCACAATGGACCTTTCCCTCTAATGCTGTGATAAACATCTGTCACAAGAGAGTGTTGCTGTTCCCGAAGTTGAGTTACGTTAGTCTGGGTCACTATCACATTAGTAAATCGTTGTCGCACCTACAATGTGGAATGCTCTCCCGTCAAAAGTTTGCTAGACCAAACCTTCCCACCATTTTAGAAAGCTCCTAAAAACTCAAATGTTTCCAAATACGCTACACCAACAATCCCAGAGGCCGGCTCTGCACCTCTGAATTCGCCAACGCACACGTGGTTCACAAAATATGTGCGCATTGCAAAATTAATTTATTATTATTATTGAGATACAAGGACCAAATCATAAAAGGTGCCTGAGATGTTATAGCGACATTGTTGTGTATTTGCCACAGAGTAAAAAAACATTTAATGAACAATATATCGTGTCATATACAGGACGCCTAAGTGCAATAAAGGGTAATCGATTACAATGCAATTTACAAATAAGAATGCTATTTACCTATTAAACCAATTTAAATTTAACAAATCCATAATTTTTCTTGAAAACCCATATGGACTGACTCGAGACGTTGCACTGCAACGTGAAGGTGACTCACTTTTCTCTGGATTGGCGTGGGAACCTTGTAGCCTTTTCCCATCACCCCTTTGAACACCGGGTAGCTGAGTCCTGTAAGAATTATTAACCATTCAGAAAAAAAGCGCCAATTTGTTATGGATAGAAACGGGAAAACATACTTTATAAAACTAAGGATACACTACAACACCATTCATGCCACAAAACGTCAATATGTCTACAAACTATTTTCAGACGGGTTCCGGATTGCATATTTGGCCAATTCCATGTATGTGTTGGGACAGCAGCAAAGTGGGATACCTGCAAAACATGCATGTATATGAAGGGACAATATTCATAGCTTTGCACAGTTAGGCATCATCCAACGTTCGATGGATCATCAAACGCCAGAGACGAAATGTCACAAAGAAGAGAGCAGAGATACTCGACACTGCTATTCCTAAGGAGCAGCTCTTAAGATCAATTATCATACATTGAGCTGCAAAAACCTCGATCAATATGTAAACCAGCCTGTTGGAAGTTTGACTGTTGCCTGTACACAGTGTGTAGTGAACGATGGCTGTTATTCACTCACCCATGGACTGGAAGCCTCCAGACTTTTTCTTCTTGCAGTTTTGCTGCTTGACAAGCTCGCGCGTGTTGAGCTCCGTATCAGAGGCATCTTCGCTGGGGAAAGTCAAATTCTTTATGCCTCCCTAACAACAAAGAGCAAAACGCAATGAGCAGCAAAAGTTCGACTCTGCAGTGTATTTGATAACCTTTATCACTAACAACAAGTGACTTATAGTAGGGCTTCTCAACCTTTTGTGCTGCAAGGCTCACTTTTCCCACTCGTGTTTGGTTTCTACAAACCATGAGGTGGCACTTGTGGCCCACTGATGGCTTACTGATGTTCACCACTGTGACTCGCCGATGGCCACTCTCAGACAGCACTACTAGCTCGGGTACTGAGCAGAACAATTTGATGGGCACTCTGTGATCGTCACAGACAAGAGGAACCTGAAATCAACACAAGCTAAGCACAAACTGAAGAGGATACAGGAGAACCGTACGAGCTCTCAGGCCATCTGAGAGCAGCACAACCGAAAGTGTTTATTTACGGAAGAAATCGGAAGAAGCCCACGTACAACAGGGAAACAACATTCTCACAGAAAGACGCCCCGAGGCAGAAATTGAACCGCCCGTTTCCCCGGGGCAACGCTTTCTCTTCAAAGAGGACCTCTTACTCGCGGCCGGCAGCTGCGTCCACGCACGAGCGTGGAGAGGCCCAAAGCGACCATAGGGTAGCATCACGGAAAGGCCCGGGGAGAGCGTGGATAGGCCCATGGTGGACATACTGAGGCTCAGGGGCCGCGCAAGAGGCCTTAAGAGAAAGAACGGAAGCTCCAGCGAAGCGTAGAAAGGACCTGGGGCAACACACAGACGCCCATCTGGAGCGCAGAGTGGCCCAGAGTGAGCGCGCAGAGACCCAGCGGGGTGCGGGCGGGCTCACCTTGCCGGGGTCGCTCTCGGCCGGTACCAACTCCGCGTCGTAGGAACTCGGCTCCGCGGTCTCGTCCTCGCTGTCCGGGTCGCGCCTCCGCGCCCGCCGAGGACCGCCGCCTCGCCCGCCGCGCCGCGATCCACGCTGGCGTCGGTCTCTGTTCATCATTGTTGCGTGCGCGGGTACAGCAACGCGTCCATGTGTACACGCGTGTGACGAAGTACGGCTAAACCGGCGGTATACGTGTGCGCGTCTGCGTAATGTATGTGGTATGTAAACTGGTTAAACGTTCTACAGTTCTTTACACTCGCTATGATTTCACAGTCAGGTGAACCTGCGGAAAATTACAGCACACGTGCAGAGCTGGACGCAGACATCTTTGTCCGAGATGACGTGATCACGAACCGCTCTGATGACGTCATATCTGTAGAGTTGGGGTGCGCGCGGCATCCCGCGCACGTGCAGTACCAGCTCCCGGCACCAGGGGGCGGTGAGCGGTGGTGGCACTAGGGGGCGGTGAGCGGTGGTGGCACCGGGGGCGGTGAGCGGTGGTGGCACTAGGGGGCGGTGAGCGGTGGTGGCACTAGGGGGCGGTGAGCGGTGGTGGCACCAGGCGCGGTGAGCGGTGGTGGCACCAGGGGCGGTGAGCGGTGGTGGCACCACGTGCGGTGTGATGGAGATGTTCACGCATTGATGTTGGTTTCTCCACGGTTCGGTGCCTAATTATTGCTCGCCAAAGCAGTTCTTTCGGGATAGCCGTTTCGAACGCCCCTCCTTGCTCAGTCGCAACGTTTTGCTGACCGCCTGATGATGCCTCTAACTTTGAGGGTCAAAACGTCGCGAAGAAAAGAGGAGAAGCGCTCGACACAGCCATCCTGAAAGAACAGCTGTAGGAAGCAACCATCGTGTTTATTACAACAGAAAATATCCAGTGCGTTTGCAAGCTCTGGATGCGTGATTCCTGCGACGTAAATGTTTGAACTCAGGAACACAACTCAAGCAACAAATTGAGCAAAGATGAAACTCTAACCATCATCTCTCTCATCTCATTGTCAGAAAACGCTTAGTCCTGTACAGGGTCGCGGTGAGCCGGAACCTATCCCGGCAGACACAGGGCGCAAGGCAGGGATATACCCACAATAGGACGCCAGTCCATCACCGGGCACTGAGGGCAATTTAGTCTGCGAGCCAATTCACCTCTGCAGCAGCATGTTTTTTTGACTGTGGGAGGAAACCGGAGTGCCCGGCGAAAACCCACGCGGACACGGGGAGAGAACTCGCAAACTCCCACACAGAAAGGCACCCGAGCCGAGATTCAAACCCGGGACCTTCTTGCTGTGAGGCGATAGCGCTACCCACTGGGCCACCGTGCCACCCCCTCACCAAAATCATAAAAAATAAACAGTAACATGCAAAATTGCATCGCACAATAATGACCGAAAATTACCACAAATTAACACGAGACAAAGAAGTTAAACTGTGCGTTATTGCATTGTTCGATCATCAGATGCGTTGTCAAATCAATCATTAACAGTGCCCTCTGAATCATGTAGGTCGTTCTGAGCCGGAACCCATCTCGGCAAACACAGGGCGCGAGGCAAGGCTGTACCCATGACCAGTCCAGTCAATGTTTTTTTAATCTGGAAGGAGTCGTTAGGCTATGCAGCTATGTTTAACAGTTGTCCAGCGGGAAGGGGGTAATTTAGTCAAGCAGTAGTAGCAGCGTGTATTTGGACACATCCAGAGCTTGCAAGTTCACTAACTTCTGCTGCCATGATTAATATCTATCTAGTGTTAGAGACAGGAACCAGTGTAAGAGACAGGAACCAGTGTAAGAGACAGGAACCAGTGCAGTATCACAGGAATCCCGCATCTCCAGCTTTCTACTCCCTAGGTACATTGTGATGTAATAATAAACAAATCTATCTTACCACTACTAAAATCGCATCGCCATTTACCATCTTTTTTGAGAGTTACCACAATGACGCAATTGTCACTTTAATGCACTTCTATGATTAAGGGGGGCGGCGCGGTAGCTCAGTGGGTAGCGCTGTCGCCTCGCAGCCAGAAAGTTCCGGGTTCGTTTCTCCGGCTCGGGTGCCTGTCTGTGTGCAGTTTTAGAGTTCTCACCGTGTCCGTGTGGATTTTCGTCGGGTACTCCGGTTTCCTCCCACTGTCATAAAAAAACACGCCCAGGTTAATTGACAGTTGGTTGAATCCGTTCCCCAGTGCCCTTGCGATGGAGTATCGCGAGGTCTGCACGTGGACCTGGCAAACCGTGCTGTCGGTCACCTCGACGACCACAGCCATGAAAACCCCACTCGGGGTCGAGGTCGACAGCGTGTTGACGTCGAGCAGAAGAAGATCAATGGACTTGTTTGACATCGTGAGTGAACGCAGAGCTTAGACACCCACGCTTGCTGTGACACACGATGAGCAATTCCGCAGGTGAATCAGCAATAACATTTCTTCATCCCAGACATGACTTAGTCACACAGAGTCTCACGACCTCGGTGGTGTATATTACCCTGAAATTCACAGAGTACAATTATCGGATTATACTGCAGCCTATTTGTTAAAAGGGGATTGCATTGTTGTTTGTCAATGTTATGACATACGATTATGTGCATAAAGGACACCACCCTTCCTGCACGAAGGGCTATACCGTACTGCATGTTTCTATACGCGCAGCAAGCTCAGTGTTTGCATGTGCTATTGCACCCATTTTGTCAGGCGTATACGTAAGCCATGGGAATAGTTTGACCGTGCGGTACTTCACAGTGAGAATTGTTCTTAAAAGTGGCTCTTTCGGGATAGCCGTATTGAGCGTTTCTCCCTTCTCCATCACCAAGCTCAGTGTGGATTGATGAAGGAGGCGAGCATAGATGTGGACCTCCAGAAGTACAGGACAACAACGGGCTCTGTGGTGAGCAGAGATGCTCTGGTTATGGCCCATATAACACTTTGTAATGACATTTCCCAATCCTTCACGTCATGGATCTGTGTCTGTGTGATGGAGTGGAACGATGGCACAATGGTTAGCGCACGACTTCGCTTTGAATCTCATCTCATCTCATTATCTGAAACCGCTTAATCCTATATAGGCTCACGGTGAGCCGGAGCCTATCCCGGAAACACAGGGCGTAAGGCAGGAATACACCCGACGACGGGATGCCAGTCCATCGCCAGGCATTGCGGGACAATTTTAGTCTGCGAGCCAATCAACCTATCCAGGAGCATGCTTTTGGACTGTGGGAGGAAACCGGAGTACCCGGCGAAAATCCACGCGGACACGGGGAGAGCATGCAAACTCCACACAGAAAGGCACCCGAGCCGAGAGATTCGAACCCGGGACCTTCTTGCTGTGAGGCGTCAGCGCTAACCACTGGGCCACCGCGCCGCCCCGCTTTGAATCTGGTGAACTGCAAATCACTTCCCCGTCACAGTTAATGTTTTTTTTTTACAGCTTGGTAAACAACATTCCCATGACAGCAAATTTCAAGAGGCCTTTATCCGGCGGTAAATTCGCAAAGGACTGAATTCTAAACATTTTATTAATAATAGTATTCCATATGATGAATTCATTAAGAGTACCCATTTAATCCAGTAGAAGATTGCAATGAGCTGGAGCCTATTCCAGCAGACAAAGGGGTCAAAGCAGGGCTATACGCAGAATGGGATGCCAGTCTATTTCAGGGCACAAGGGGAGAAATTAATCAACAGGCCAGTTAACCTAGACAGCGTGTCTTTAGACTGTTGTAGGCAACGGGAGTACTCAGCAAAAATCCACACGGACACGGGGAGAATATGTAAACCTCTCATAGAAGGGCACCCGCATCTGGAATAGAACTCATACCCATCTACTGTGAGGGTGCAGCTCTTGCTGACCGTGTCAGCGTGCCACCCCAGTAACCATATCAAGTCGATTGAGAAATGTAGTCACAACACCGCTCCACTGATATGCGACACTCCACAGAAAGGACATTAATCCTGTCCTGCCAACAGCTCTTCAGAATAGGTCACGGTGTGCCACCTTTGATATGTTAAACCCTTGAATCGCCGACCTTATTAAAAATGCATTGAAAGCATTTCTTTTGCATGCGCTTGTTATACAACAAGCACTGTTTGCCGGTGAGTGGCGGTGACGGCGCATGTGCCAAGTCATGTACAGTTACTCGATCTATGCAGGTCACATGGTTAGTGCAACTGCAAGTGATCGGATTTTTTCATTGAATACAGAACACTCACATTTTTGTGTGAATAATTTGTTACGCATTTAAGTAATTATTATTTCGAAACGATATAAAGAAAGAGAAGTGCTTTTGAAACTTCCGTTTTTGTTCTTGCATTTTCTGTGTTGCTTTTTGAACCACCGTGATATTTTATAACAATGTACGGTTTTAAAATTTACTTGTACGTTTGTTGCAGCGTTACAACATTCTTGTGTTACATCGACAAGCATTACACGTCTTGTTACGACTCCAACGTTGAAGAGTGAGGTGTACTGAGATACGAGTTAAATATTGCTTCAAACAACTGCTCATTTAGGATAGCGGTGTCACTTGGCGCTCCCCCTCTCTCCTCTGTAACATTTCGTCTCCCACGTTGAAGGCTTCTTCAAGAAATATATAATCGAGTGCTTGTGACCAAATGAACTCTGTGACTGTGTTGTGTTGTAGATGTGTTTTTGTTCTCTTTGTTTTAAAGCCGATTTACTTAAATTCGGGTGGCGAAGTGGGTAGTGCTGTTGCCTCACAACAAGAATCCCCTGGTTCGATTCCCGTCTCGGGTGCCTTTCTGTGTGGAGTTTTCGTGCTCTCCCCGTATCCGCGTGGGTTTTCCCCAGCTACTCTGCTTTCCTCCCACCGTCCAAAGACGCGCTGCTGCCTCGGTTAATTGGCCTGCTGAGTACATTGCCCCTAAAATTGGGTCCTACGATGTACTGGCGTCACATCCTGGGTAAAGCCCCGCCTTGTGCCCTGTGCTTGCCGGGATAGGCTCCAGCCCCTCGTGACCCCATACAGGATTAAGCGAGTACTGGACTGTACTGAACTGAATACTTCTTGGTGACCAGCTGGGGATTGTTTTGCGTGCTAATAAACAAATCAAGCTTTCTGAATTGTTATTCAACAAAACATAATCCTAGCACCCCGTCATTTTGACGCGCAAATATACTCGTCTTTATTATAAACGAACCCAGTCCTTTAAAACGAATTAAACATTCCGCAGAAAGGTGTGGCGTATTGTGTTTAAGGCTCATGGACAAACCCGCGGCACCCTTGGGCTGTGTGTGCGATTATATTGTTTTCTGACCAATTTCCAGGCTCCAACAATTTTAAAAAACAAGCTTTCACATAGGGCGGCGCGGTGGCCCAGTGGTTAGCACTGTCGCCTCACAGCAAGAAGGTCCCGGGTTCGAATCTCTCGGCTCGGGTGCCTTTCTGTGTGGAGTTTGCATGCTCTCCCCGTGTCCGCGTGGGTTTTCGCCGGGCACTCCGGTTTCCTCCCACAGTCCAAAAAGCATGCTGCTACATAGGTTAATTGGCTCGCAGGCTAAATTGCCCCGCAGTGCCTGGCGATGGACTGGCGTCCCATCGTCGGTATATCCTTGCCTTGCGCCCTGTGTCTGCCGGGATAGGCTCTGGCTTCACCGTGACCCTGTATAGGACTAAGCGGTTTCAGATAATGAGATGAGATGAGAGATGAGAAGCTTTCACATATAGAGAAAACGCAAAAAAATTTGTTATTTAATTCCACATATCAAATCGCTATTTCACGACGTCTGGGCTGCCAATTTGAAGATTTCTTATTATTCATGGGGTAACTTCAGTGTCATAACGACGAGATCTGGAATAACTCGTTAGACTAGAAGTTCTGTGAAAGGGCGCTCACAAGTTTTCCAGTTTGGCAGGACCACCAGGTTAGTCCTCATCGTGAACAAACCTAAAAGTGATATAATGAGAAGATGTTGTCGGTAGGGGGATGAGGCCCAGCACGTTTGGTGAAACTGTCCACGTCTCAAGAATAGAACAAATATCAATTGCTCTCTGCCGCTTGGATTTGTGCCCACTTAAGAATTTCAGACGAATGTGTCATGCTGTCTGACCTTTGACTTTAACGTAACAACATGGTAAATCGCAGCA
>JAZEWT010000022.1:2185128-2214044 GCA_036362905.1 Mordacia mordax
CCCCTCACATGTCATTCTGGCCTTAATAGGTGCTCACAAACAACACTTTCCCCAACAGTCTTTGTTAGACTAAACAGGTAATGTTTGTGTTGATTGTAACCCAAAATTATTATGACATGAAAAGCATCCAGAACACTCCCAGAAATATCACATTCGCCTTGGGGCAGCCGTGACTGCAAGCACTTAAAAATAATGACTGTGCATTATCGTGATGTCACGTTTGCATCAGAAAAATATTAGTCGACGTGGTTATTGCTACGAGTATGAAAACAAAGTCTGTTTATACACGGAATCATTTCTGTTTGGGAGCAACCTTTCTATTAGTTATGCTTTGTTTTATTACAGTACTATTACAGTGCAGTAAATGCAAACACAGAAGTACGTGGACGCATTAAAAGTGATGTTTACAAATTTACATAATTCCTAATTAACATATTCAAAATGATAAACGTTACTAACTGCTGAGAGCTGACATTGATCGTACATAGAGCAATGCTGTTACAGCCTATCATACGTTCCGTTCAGTATCAATCATGTACAGGGTCGCGGGGGGCCGGAGCCTATCCCTGCAGAGATAGGGCGCAAGGCGGGGCTATACCATGGATGTGACGCTAGTACATCGCAGGCCACTTTTTGGGGCAATTTACCTAGGCCAATTAACCTAGGCAGCAGCGTGTCTTTGGACGTTGCGAGGAATTCGGGAGTACCTGGAGAAAACCCATGCGGACATGGAGAGAACACGCAAACTCCACACAAAAAGACACCCAAGCCAGGAAACGAACTGGGACGATCTTGCTATGAGGTAGCAGCGCTACTAACTGCACCACCGCTACGCCGGAGGCATTCTCAGTTGGGTATTTTTCTGACCCTCTTTATCTTTATCTCTGGTGGAAACCTGCGGGCTGCTGACGCCAGTAATAATTTGCGTGAGCGTTTATTTATGTCTATGCCTTCTATTCTTGCAAGACAGTGAAGGCCACGAACCTCCAAGCGTTGTGGGATGTATGGGACTCTGAATATCAATACTCTGACCATCGCTGCCTGTACGGCCAAACCAGTGAGGGTATGTGAGTGAATTTGTCAGCGATAAATTCAACCGGAAACGCCCCTGATCTCGTGATATCTCTGAATAGGCACTTGGCCTGGGTTCCTCACGCTCGATCGGTCACAATGCACGGGACGTGAACCAGGTGCTATAGGTTCGGGGTTCTCAACTTTTTGCGCCTCAAAGCCCACATGGCCCACTCGGGTAGAGTCTCCATGGACAACTACTTAGTACTAAGTGGCGCCTGTATCCCACTGCTCTCTTACCCACAGGTATCTGGTAGAGAGCAGTGCATGACAATCCAGTGTTGAATTCTGCTGCTATGCTTCCATCTCACAACATATACTTCTTGTCTTCAACCTCACACCGGTTAGATTCCACTACTGATGGGATGAGGCCTTAATGTCCCCACAGTGCGTTCTTTAAAGTCTCTATACGCAGTGCGTGTGGCTCGAGGCAGTGGGTTAGCATCGTGTTGGGGGGAGAGCGGTGACGTGACTGTGAGTGGTCGCGCTGGGGCGACCAGAGTTCAAATTCCGCTCACGGCCAACACCAATGACGTTTTTCTGAACCGGTCCTGGGCCTCCCCTACGTCGACTCAACCTCAAATGAGTGCCCAATGTGGTGTGTAAACATCGCCACTAAGGGAATCCATCTATTAACTTATCTACTTTAGTCTGCTGGAATAATCGTTCAACTGTCCTGCACTCATCATGCGCACACATCAATAGTTTAGTGATTAACAAGGGACAAGAGCGTCTTCATGATCCCATTTTAATGTAATGCACAAATCCCAGTACTTAGGCAACTATAACCCGCATTTCAAAAACGAGAGTGTGTTGCGAAAGCATTTTGTGTAAATCCCATCATGGGTAATGGTGGTGCAGCAGTTTGTGCGTTGCGCAACAAACCGGTAACCCCAGTTCGATTCCCGCTCACGGGCAACACCAGTGACGATTTTCTATAATCCGTCCTGGGCCTCCGCTGGGTCGACTCAGCCTCAAACGAGTACCTCGCCGTGATGTGTAAACATTTCCACTAGGTAGAGAAATGGGACCGTGCGTTCTGCTGGCCACCCACCCACCACATCGTGTTCCGTGCAGCCTTCATAGCTGCCACTCGTTACGAACACAGCCCTAAGTCCCCACGGTTGTGCCCCCCGGGGGCGCGTTGGCTGGCGGAGACACCGCGTACATTCCCGAGAGATGATATTGGCTGCGCGGCGGGACCGCCCCCCCCCCGCCGCGGGGGACGGCGCAGCCCCCGCAGCGACTTCAACCGCAAGCAGGCGTTGCGGCCGCCGCAGTCGCCGGGTCCGCTCTCCGCTCGACAGGTGGCTGGGAGTCGCTCGCCTTCACTGAAGCCACACCATCTCGTCCAGCTACCCCTCTGCTATCCGCCAGGTCAGAGAGTAAAGTCTGAACGGCGCTTGAGTGGCTGTTTATACATGGTGGGCCGGTAACACGCTGACGCATTTAAGACTACGTCAATTATAAATGTTCGTTAATTCGATGCAGATTTGGTTAACTGGTGACGGCTGGTGTCGACTTGAGCCGCACATCAAGAAATCCGATACCGACATTTGATTTACCGGCCCACGGGTGCCGCTTGTCTCTCTGGAGTTTTGAATTCACGTGTCCGCTGGGTACTCTGGTTTCCTCCCACAGTACAAGGAGAGGACTGGGTTTTAATTCACGTGTCCGCTGGGTACTCTGGTTTCCTCCCACAGTACAAGGAGAGGACTGGGTTTTAATTCACGTGTCCGCTGGGTACTCTGGCTTTCTCTCACAGTACAAGGAGAGGGCTGGGTTTTAATTCACGTGTCCGCTGGGTACTCTGGTTTCCTCCCACAGTACAAGGAGAGGGCTGCTGCCTAAATCCCCCCCACCGTACCCTGTCATAGACAGGCGTCCCGTCAGGGGTATGACGTTCTGTGTACCAGGACAGGCTATACGGTAGAGCGGTTTACTATATGGTGGAGCGGTTTACTATAAGGTAGAGCGATTTACCATACGGGTAGAGCGGTTTACTATACGGTAGAGAGGTTTACTATGCGGTAGAGAGGTTTACTATACGGTAGAGAGGTTTACTATATGGTAGAGCGGTTTACTAGACGGTACAGAGGTTTACTATGTGGTAGAGAGGTTTACTTTACGGTAGAGCGATTTACTATACGGTAGAGCGATTTACCATACGGATAGAGCGGTTTACTATACGGTAGAGCTGTTTGCTATACGGTAGAGCTGTTTGCTATACGGTAGAGAGGTTTACTGTGCGGTAGAGCGGTTTACTATGCGGTAGAGTGGTTTACCATACGGTAGAGAGGTTTACCATATGGTAGAGAGGTTTACCATGCAGTAGAGGTTTACCGTACGGTAGTAAGGTTTACTGTACGGTAGAGAGGTTTACCATACGGTATGTAGATGGGGTTGCATGGCCACTGCAGAGTTAAGGAATAGGGGGGGAGGCGTCAGCTTTCTTGTCTAGTCATGCGGTGTTTCGTGATGTCACGACGGTGCATAAGGTTAATGATTGACCAACGGAGTCACCGCGGGGTTATAAGGAGCACGGATGAGAGAAGAAAGGGGAGTCTCCGGGGAGAATTGGAAGGAGGAGGCGGCGTCACGATGTAGGAGTTCGTGGTGGGCCGCTACTCCGGCCGTGTGTTGCTGGTGTTAATAAAGCATCGAAAATCAAGACGTCTCTGCTCATCCGTGCTCGCTGGCTGATCTATCGCGGCGGAGTGAATGCTGATCCTCGTCGTGGTGTTGCCGCTCTGAGCCGTCTCACAAGCCCGGAGGAGAGTCAAGGCCGTGGCGTCACAGCCACAATGATGCCACTGTACTGTAGCCAGCAAGCTGGCGCATTGTGTTCGTGTACATTATCAACAGTGCAGATGTAATTATTTTAAGGTAAAGGTACAGGTGTCGCCCTGCAATTTCCTGATGAAAGACACTGCTGGCAGAAGGGCCTATGCGCTTTAAATTAAATTTGGCCTACTTTTCCACACTGACCAGGCGTCTTGGAACAAGCGGGAGTTCCAACACTTTACCCCACCGTACTAGTCACGGTCCTTCTTGGGGATGAACGGGGTTGCGGGGAGATTGAAATGAAAACTCACCCGCACCAAGATCGAATCTAAGAGAGGTTACAAGTTCACTACCACCACTGTATAAACCAATTTAAGGTTGTTAAGCTAAAACAATGGTGTGCATGGAATAATAGGAACATAGTCACGTGTGTTCTCCCCCCGTTCTCCTCCGAGTTCTCTGGTTTTCTCACAATGAAAACAACCACCCATTGACGACCGGCCGGTGACATTGATATAGGACGCAGTGTCTGGCGGGCTGGTGCCGGCTGTTAGTCGTTCTCTCTTCGAATGAATACCTTCTACATTGAATGAATATACTGAACTGTGAATATATGTCGGTGGGAGATGCATGTGGTTTTCAAACCCATATCTTCGGTGACGTCTACTCGTTTTGGCTTGGAGTAATGTCACGGAACAGGGAACTCTAGAGCATTTCAAGAGCAGTGTGGATCGGGGAATATGAGCTGATGGTACTGCAATAGTGTATTCCGGAACGCGGTATGTGTAGCTTTTGTACTGCATGGCTATACCAGAGTGTTAGAATGACTTAATGTGTGGAATATTTAGTGTTTTTAGAGCCCTGTTTTTTTGGCAGCACTACGTTAATAATGTTGCCATTTTTAAGCTGCAGTACTGAAAATTTACATTTAAAAACAAAAGTGCTTTAAAAATAAAGCAAACACTGCACATTCATTAATATGCCACCTTTCTTGTTTAAACATGACTCTTTTGTCATAAGGGACTTGTAATGCTTACTATAACTCTTTTTATTGAGATTGCTGGCATTAGTGCTTATGGCTGTCAGTGAAATTATATTTACATCGTGATTAAAATGTATTGACGCCGAAAATTACGGGAGTTATTCGGGTAGGGCAAATTACTAGATGATGGCAAATTACACCCCTCTTGAGATTAAAGAAGGATTCCATTAACTAAATTATATGACATCTGTTGTTATGATGCATTTTGAGCATTATTAGATTAAGCCAGTGGAAAACACTCCTCCGTTAGCCACAGCGCTATACTTCATCAAGATGCTGTAGAACTCGCAACATCAAATGTAGCAAGCAAATTGTGTTAATTTGCTGACCCATTCAGTATCGCACGAGGTTTTTTTAAATATATATAAAGTTTTCCACTAACTCATGTCATCCTTTTAATTTGCTTATAAATAATGGTTTGAGGTAGCGCTGTTCCAGTGAATAGGCCTGCCTGCCTCACAACAAGAAGGCCCCAGGTTTCACTACTGGCTCAGGTGCCTCTGTATGGAGTTTGCTTGTTCTAGCTGTATGGGGATGGGTGTTCTCTGGGTAGTCTGGTTGCCTGTTACAGTCCAAATACATGCTGCCAACATTAATTTGCCTGACTCAATTTCCCCTGGTGTCCTGTGTTTGATGGGATCCTCGACAAAACTAGGCAGGTATTTAAAATGAACAAAGAATGCTGTAATTGATTTTGTGTGCAGTCAAGTCAAGTTGTAATGTGGGCAAATCTACACATTTGTTTAGTTTTTCAACAAACCCGTATAGCCTTAACAATTGAAGGGTCAAGTGCCGTTAGCGAGCATCTATGTAATAATAATAATTGCATTTATAGAGCGCTTTGCACCCAAGGGTCACAAAGCGCTGCACAGAGATGCGGAGAGAACGGCACGTCAACAACAATGACATTTGAACGGAAAATCAGCAACAACAGCAATAAAAATTTTTGGGGCATTTATGTAGGTTGACACAGCACACGAGGAGGTGGGTGAGCGGTACCACAGCCGGCCACCTTTGTCTCCCTAATGACAATGTTAACACACCACACTAGGCACTCATTTGATGATGACTCGACCGAAGGGAGACCCCGGACCGGTTTAGAAAATCGTCACTACCGTCGTGTGAGCCGAGAGCGGAATTCGAATTCAGGTCACCAGGTTGGTAGCGCAGCTGCGCCAACTCCTGCTTCATCATCTCTCCCCACCACACACAAAGGCATTTGTATTCCTATGCACACTGATGACTCAAAAATATGAAATTGGTCTTCAGTTCGTTACTTGAACAAATGCATCTGGAAAACACTAGAGTATGTATAGGATGATGGTTCAAAATTATATACTTCTCTCTCAGTGTGAGAGCAAATAATGTTTGGGGTTCTCTGGGCATGCAGGTGTTGGCGAGATCACATTTTATTCTTGGGACGCACTCTCCGCCAATGTCTTCAGGCATAAGTTGGCAAAACAAAAAACAGCGACACCTCTAAGCAGCTACCCTGTCTGTATAAACGGTTTACATAGTGGAAAATGTCCACACGGTACGAATAATGTGTTGAATGTGCACATGCTGTTAAACTATAAGATGGCTTGCGTCGATGATTAATCCTTTCCGCATTTTTGGGGTCAGTCTGAGTGCGAGCGTTAATGCCGGGGTTGTGGTTAGTTTGGAGAGCAACCCGGCCTCTCACGAGCTTGGGAATCGACTCAACTTGCGTAACAACATAGTGCCTGGCCTACTTTCAGAGTGAATAATGAGAATGAGCCATTAGTTGCTGTTGGTCCTCTCCCACGGTTTTATTTCAATCGCATACCTTATTTTTACCCAGGCAGAACTAATCCGAGGGCATTTGAGCTTCCACTGAGCATTTAAAGTGAGCGATCTGGGGGTTGCCCAAGTACCAATAAAATATGCCTTATGCGTACCCCTGCAGGGTGGCGCATTGATAACATCTGCACCTCACAGGGGGGGGATCGGTGCTCGAGGCAGTTTGATTCCAGTTTCGGGCTCCTCTCTGTGTCGCGATTGAGTGCTCTCCCCCGTCTACGTAGAGTTCCTTCAGGTTCTCCGGTTTTCTCCCGCAACTAATAAAAACTCCTACACTAAATGGCTCATAACGTCAGAACATATAAGATGCAGTGTCTAGAAAATGTTTGTAACTGGCTGGGTTATGTGACTGTCCCCCTTCCTCTCAACACTTGAACGAATAATATGTGCGTTGTAAAGTGTAGTTATTATTATAATTTTGTTGACAACTGTGACCGGGTATGAATATCTGACACAGCTATGATGATGACCTTATTCCAGGTAGATGATGATAACCCATCATTGCGTGCCGTTGCCCCTCAGCACCTATCATGCACTCTACCGGCCACGAAAAGAATTGACAAAAAGGGATCTTTGTATAAATCACTATGACAACGTGTACACTGTTATTTGCCGCTCGTTACAGTGGATGAGCATTGAATTTTAATCAGGATGAGGTGGCGTACGGATTGCAGAAGCCACATTTATCGACACGAATGTCACTTAAATGAGGACAGAATGGCTTGTCCGTGTCAATATTGCCACTGAATACAGGTGAAACCGGGTATTGATGTTCGTCTAGCACATTTGTCTGCAAATACTACATTTCAAGGCTGCACCGCATTTGGTTTTGGAAAACGTGCTAATCTGAGTTTCGGATGTGGATTAGCCTGATCCAGAAGACCGATTGATCACACTATTTAATGGGTCAAATTATAAAGAGTGAAACGATAACCTGAACATTTTCAGCCGTGTAGCTTGTCTGTGACCAAAAATCCAAGGGTGCAAATGTTTTAAAATAAAATATATAAATACACAAATATAGAAATATATACTAGGTGAAGTTAAATTAAAGTGTGTAAACACATCTATATTAATCTCTCATGTGCTCGTAGGAAACTTGTTGACTGTTGTGTAAGGTGTGAAGCTACTTGTTAAGAGATGCAGTAAAACTCTCAACAAGAAAAATGTGCATGCACTATTAATACAGTGAGTGGCATGGTGGTGCAGTGAGTATTGCTGTCGCCTTTACAGCAGAAGTCCTGGGATTGGTTCCAAGCTCGGGTGCCTTTCTGTGTGGAGAATGCATGTTCTGCCCATGCCGCGTAGGCTTTCGCTGGGTACTCTGTTTTCCTCCCACCATCCAGAGACACGTTGCTGCTTCGGTTATTTGGCCTGCTGGGTAAACTGCCCAAAAAAGTGCCCTACGATGTACTGGCGTCATATCCCGGGTATAGCCCTCCTTACATCTGATAGGCTCTGGCCCCCCGCAACCCTGTACAGGATTAAGTGGGTATTGAAAATGATGATGTTAATGAATTAATGCAGTACATATAAGTTACAATTGTAACAATCGCATAATGCAATTTTTGCTTTATAACAAAAAGTGAAATATTAGCAATCGATATTTCCAGTTTTATTTGTGCAAAAATCATTTATCTAGAGCTTAATCCACGTCACAAACACTCCACATGTGGATGGCTGATGTTCAATGGATGTTCGTGGGTGAAGACACATCCTGATGGGTGTGAAACATTGTATGTGCATCCAACATGACTTCCAAGAGTACATGTTTCCTGAATTCCATACAACAGATACGTATAATTGTATTGATGTAAGTTTTGCATGGCTCTTGAGCACAGTGTCAACATGGCTACCTGAAAGAACAACTATTAAGAGCAATCCTTAGGTACTTTTGTAAAGTTTTATAAACGTTAGTTCAAATATGCATGCCATCGGCTACTCGCATGTCACTTGATTCGTGTGCTAAGAGCTTTTCGGTTAGAGTATTTTGAAAAGGTTAAAGTGAGGTGAAACACTTTTTTCATGGCATTCCCCTGTTCAACGTACACATCGATCTCATTGGCATTGCAATGCCTTAATGCTGGAAGCATGTTTTTACTCTGCATTAAAATCACCACCTTTTACTGACTCATTTCTGTATTTTATTGCATCACTCAAAGCTCACTTCTGCAACCGAGTCACGCAATATCCGCCTGTACACACAGCCGCATGCAATATCACTATAAACTTGACTCCCCTAGCATGTGCTATCCCACAGCACATGCCATCCTTATCGCCACCATCCAGTATAATATTCCCAGACTACTTTGTACAGCTGTACCAAAAATGGCAGAAGCTGCTACAGCCTTATTCTAAAACTTTCAATAACCTGTTCTTTTTATAATTGTGTAGAACCAAAATACATGTCAACTTAAAGAGCACTCGATATGATGTGTAAATAATTTACAATAGGATACTTTGCTAGGTCTCCCACCTGCTCCTTGTACTAAAAATTAGCACTGCCCAGTATATATTCTATGATATGCAACAGCATTTTAAATACCATTTTTAATACTTTCAAAGTTAAGTTGAAAACTTTAATGCATTAGATCTATCCATCTGTCATGGTGGCTCAGCATAACTGCTATGAGGATCCAATAAACAATACTTTATAATGTTGCTATTAGGAATGTACTGTATAGAAAACTGCCTATAAACGTTATTGTTGTTGATTTGCCGTTCTTATGTCGTTGTTGCTGACATCCCGTTCTCTCCACAGCTCTGTGCAGTGCTTAATGACTCGGGTGAAAAGACTCCAGAAGTGCAATTATTATCATATGAACACTATTATAACAGCTCCCAACCTGTGGTTCGTGAGAGCGTTGCAGGTGGTCCATAAAAATATATCAAATAACAGTTCTGAAAATAATATAAAAATACACCATTTAAAAATAGCTGTTCTTGTTAATATCCAGTGCTATGCAAAAAACACGGCGTGTCATGGTCTGCAACAAGCTTTTGATGATGATCTAGTGTTCCACACAGAAGGGAAGATTGGTAACCACCGCACTATAGTATGCAGCTGTTGGTTCACAGCACGGAGCACACCGTGTTATTGTCAGTGATCAACAATGCCCTTGGCTCCCCTTAAGTGAGATGTTAATATTGACACCAACTCCACTTCTCTGTGTGGCTGGCAGGCGTGAAGTTGGTGACCTTCGTGCAGCCATGTGTCTGGAGGTGTACTTCGACTTGTCCGCTTCACCTTGCCGCTCTGTGCTCCTTCTGCTCAAGAAGTGTGACGTCCACTTCACGGCACACGTCGTGCACCTGGAGAAAGGTGCCTCCCCGTGCTTCAGCATGGTGGCCGTTGTACGCGTGTTGCCATTGAGACGTGTAAATGCATTCAAATGCTACGTAAGCAAATTATTATGCGTTAATAATCATGCGATAAGCTTCAGTTTATTCCTTTTGTGTTGTTACGTTGTTGCACTTCTTCGTCTCTTATTAATTTATTTGAAATTATTGGTAATTTTGTTTCCTGATAGACAGTGTCACTCTTTATGATTATAGTTGGGCTTTCATCCTTACACAATGTGGTAAATTCGTTGTGTTACCTTGTTATTTTATGTATTATTTGTGTAGTTTGAACGTGTTTATCGTAGGAATCCTACATCCAGAGCTTGCAAACTCAGTGGATATTTTTTGCAGTTAATAATAAACATCTGTATGTGGCAATGCCAGAAGCTTGTTATATTAGAAACAAGTCGATGGGTTATTGTTACCAAACTATTCATGGGGTAGTGACTTGATGATCATAAAAAAGCAAAGATTTTAAAATAAACTGAGCTTAGCTAGAATCTGAATAAGGACTGCAACTCCACCTTCCCCTAATATATAGCTAGATAAACTTTATTGTCATCCCATCTATATACAAATATAACATACAGAGGAACCAAATTACGTTTCTCATGGTCCCCAATGCAAAAACAAAACAAAGCTGAATACACATTCAACATGACAGGGTAAAGCACGCAGACGATATAGACTACACATGGGAGAGTGAAATGGCCAGTGCAGGTATACATGCATAAGTTTGTTTGGGGAGTGGAATGTCTGTGTCCTGCTTGTTGTGATGAAGAGGGTTGGGGTAGCTTGGTATTGAGGAGCTTGATTTTTGGGGGGAAGAAACTGTTGCAGAGTCTGGTAGATCTGGCCCCGATGCTTTTGCCAGACGGCAGGAGGGTAAAGAGTTCATAGGAGGGGTGGGAGGGTTCCTTTACAATGCTGGAGGCCTTGAGTGTGCAGCGTTTGAAGTAGATGTCCTGGATGGAGGCGTCCCAGTCAAGTTCTCCACTGTCTTCACTATCTGCTGCAGGGACTTACGGTCATAGGCATTGCGATTCCTGTACCAGACAGTGATGCAGCTGGTCAGGACAGACTTAATGGTTGCCCTATAGAAAGTGTAGGGGATGGGTGGAGGAAGGCTGGCGCTCCTCAATCATTGGAGGAAGTGGAGACGTTGCTGTGCTTTCTTGGCCACGGATGCAGTATTGAGTGACCAGCTGAGATCTGCAATATGCACACCAAGAAACTTGGTGCTCTTGACTCTCTTCACTAAGGAGCTGTTGATGAACAGCGGTGAGTGGGCAGCGTAGGCCTTCCTGAAATCTATGCTCATCTATCTAGGTTTGTCAAAGTTAAGAGACAGGTTGTTGTCTTTGCATCTGCCAGCCCCTCCACCTCTCATCTGCATGCAGTTTCGTCGTGGTTACTGATGAGGGTTAGGGGCATTGGTAAAGGACAGATTCATGTGCCTTTTGTATACAGCACCCCCATAGATGTAACGAGGGCTGATTGAAGTAGGCATAGTGAGGAGGGGGAGAGTGGTTTTGATGTGGCCCATGACTACCCTCTCGAAGCACTTCATGATGATTTGTGTAAGAACCACATGGCGATAGTCATTTAAACAGGACACTGTTGACTTCTTCGGCACTGGAATGATGGTGGTGGCCTTGAAGCATGTTGGGACGACTATCTGGCACAGGGAGATGTTGAAGATGTCAGTGAGGATATCTGCTAGCTTGTATGCACATTACCTGAGCACAGTGACCAGGCATGTTGTCGGGTCCGGCAGCCTTGTGTGGGTCCACTCTGGATAGGGTATGCCTGACGTCAGCTGTGGACAGGTAGAGTGCCTTGTCACCAGGACAGGGGGTAGTCTTCCTAGTAAGCATGTCGTTCAGTGCTTAGAGCCGTGCATAGAAGTAATTTCGTGCATCCGGGAGGGAATTATCACTGTCGCACGCACGTGGTGCGGTTTTATAATTAATGATGATCTGCATGCCCTGCCACATGTGCCACATGTCTTTAGTGTCCAGGAAGTTACCATGGATTTAATGCGCGTATGTGCGCTTTACTACCCTGACAGCGCAGGACACGTCAGCTCTAGCTCTTCTTAGTGCTGCCTTGTTCCCACATCTGAAGGCAACATCGCAGATTTTCAGCAGCGCACGGACCTCCGTGGTCATCCATGGCTTCTGGTTGGTACGTGGTGATTGTCTTTGAGACCGTGACATCATCTGTGCACTTACTGATGTAGCCAGTCACCGATGGCTGCGTACTCCTCCAGGTTAGGTGGCCATAGCTGGCAGCTTCCTTGAAGATATTCCAGTCGGTGTCATCAACAGTCCTATAATGCTGTGGTCGCTCCAACCAGCCACACACTGATCTATTT
Organism: Mordacia mordax; assembly: GCA_036362905.1. Lineage (NCBI taxonomy): Eukaryota > Metazoa > Chordata > Hyperoartia > Petromyzontiformes > Petromyzontidae > Mordacia > Mordacia mordax. The sequence goes on from JAZEWT010000022.1 coordinate 2,197,566, forward strand.
CACAACCAGTCTAGAACGTGTGAGCAATGGTCTGTAAGCTGGAATTTTCATAACGAGGTGATCTGAGTAGCCGAGGCAGGGGTGGGGGGCAGTCTTGTATCCATCGTGAATGTTTGTGTAAAGCTCATCCAACATGTTTACCAGTCTGGTTGCAAACGTAACGTGTTGGTATAATTTAGGGAGAACTGATTTGAGATTTGCATGATTTGTTTGTTGTCTGGGGAATGGACGTTGCGGAGCAAGATGGAAGGAAGAGCCGGCGTGGTGGGGTTAACCTTAGCCTCGCATTGATACTAGCTCGTTTGCCGCGATAGCTTTACCTCTCACACGGCCTACGGCATCTCAAACTCGTTTGGGCAGCCATGTAAGGAAGGCAGTGCAGTGGCTTCGGGGCTTGACCCTTGCAGTAGACTCAGGCCATGCAGGCTTGATCCTCGTAGGAGGCTTAAGCCACGCAACACCTCCGTCCGTGTGGATTGTAGGTTGTACGTGTGCCCACTGTCCATTCTATTGCAGCCACTTGTACATCTCAACAACTACTCTTTATGGTGTATTAAACACATCGCCAAATACAAACTGTATGCATTGATATGTTTTCGAGTTTTCCAAGTGCTCGTACATTAAGAAACTAGTGTTGTACGGCTGCTGTTATTAATGATCACTGTTCATTTCTGTTACATTGATGATTATTCACTCCGTGTTAATTCATGATGCTGTGGCTTCCAGGGGAGAACCAGGCAGAGGAATTTAGGAAGGTGAATCCACTGAAGCTTGTGCCCGTGATTGTGGACGATGGCTTTCATCTCACTGAGAGGTTCGTGATGTTGGCGAGCGGAGGGAGGTGGGGGGTGGGCAGGGGTAGATGGGTCTAGGAGGGAATGGTTTAACTGTGAGGGAACTGACAAGTCTTTTGATTCATAGAAAAAACGCTACTGTGTCGAGTGTTCCTCCCCTCTCCTTTGCAACATTCTGCTTCCCACATTGGAGGCATCAGTCTTATGTCAATTTCTGAAAACGACACAACTAATGTCTCATTATCTGAAACCGCTTAATCCTATATAGGGTCACGGTGAAGCCGGAGCCTATCCCGGAAACACAGGGCGTAAGGCAGGAATACACCCGACGACGGGACGCCGGTCCATCGCCGGGCATTGCGGGACAATTTTTAGTCTCCGAGACAATCAACCTATCCAGGAGCATGCTTTTGGACTGTGGGAGGAAACCGGAGTGCCCGGCGAAAACCCACGCGGACACGGGGCGAGCATGCAAACTCCACACAGAAAGGCACCGGAGCCGAGAGACTCGAACCCGGGACCTTCTTGCTGTGAGGCGTCAGCGCTAACCACTGCGCCACCGCGCCGCCCTAATGTAACGATAACAAATTAGAAAGAGTCCACCGCTCCATATTAAAGTAATCTATGCAAACGCAGGAGAAATTATTTTCAGTAAAATATCTGCTGAACCTGGAAAGCCCTGGACGAGGCCTGACACTACATCAGCAGTCAGGCCTGATAAACAATGCTGCTCGGTTGCCACATGTTTAAGGCAATACTTTTCTATTAACATGTAATGGTTATGCAACCTTTTCATTATCCAGTGCCAAATGGGACTTTCAAGTTCCTTCAGCAAGGCCGGATATAAAATTGATGCAATTTATATTGCGCCGCAAAAATTCCATGGCCGGTCTTGGACAATAAATGGATATGGAGGGGCAAGGCAACTGCAGACAGCGGGAGTTAGCCAAGCAGTCATGCAGCGCCAATCCACCAGACACGGCTTCCTTTATATTATGATCTTACGAACAATTCATTTAATGAGTGGTTTTAGATTGTGGGAAAAAAAACAGAGAACCTGGAGGAAAGTCATGCAAAACAGGTGGAGAAACACAAACGTCACACAGAAAAACGCCCGAGGTTGGAATCAAACTGCCTTGGGCAGCACTGTGAAGTGTAAATGTTATCACTGCGCCACCCCACTACCCCAATGAAATCTCTTGTAGTAACCGAAGTGGCTGAGTGCGCTACATCTCGGTAAATAATTGTTATGCTCGAGTGCCCGATTTATGCAGCGAATATGCTTACCCTAATAGTTATTGTTTGTGGGCAATCTAGACAAGGAAGGCCTCATGTGGCCGTGACATATATTAAATACATTTGTGCGTTACAATTATTCATAAGGTCATTTGGTTCTGCACCCTTGCCACAAGGCCTGTCATGTACAATGCTAACCTGTAGAAAACCTAGCACGGTTTTGAGAGCGTCTCATTTTCCCCATCCAAATGTTTGTGCCGGCAGCGTTGCCATCAGCAAGTATCTGGCTTGTCGGCACAACTTGGCCGACCACTGGTACCCGGCTGATCTGCAGCGCCGAGCCCGCGTGGACGAGTACCTCGCTTGGCAGCACACCTCCATCCGGTCGCCATGCTCCGTGCTGCTCGTTCTTGAGGTGCGCAGCGCGTGGTTGTAAGGCCAAGATCACCCCATATTAACAATAATTCATTTATTTTGAAACAATGCCTTATCTATATCGCAGGGCGCCTTGCAGCCAAATTGGTAGAGCACAGTAATATGTTTAAGAGATTTCAAAGATTTAAGACGAATAAAATGTTATCAAAAAACAATACATTTAACAACCGAGGTGAGAAACGGAATGTAAGAGAATTACAGGGAAAGTTATCATTTTACAGACTGTGTTGATGTAGGGCTTCATGGCTCGATGTATGAGACTTGCTCTTCAGTCGCCCTAACAGACTATAAAACTAGAATTACTCTTGGGAGCTGCTCTTTTGGAACAGGAGAACTGTCGTTGAAAGGCAGCTCTTGCAAGCAACTGTCAATTTGCAGACTGTTGGCCAAAATACTTGTATACTCCACCTGGTACAAATGTTAGCCTGAGTCCGATGGGGTGGGGAATTTTGCACCAGTTCACCGTCTGGCTGCCTTCCCGCTTGTCTATGGTTCGTCGCACCTGAGCCATTCTTGGTCTTCAAGAGCGAGCGAACACTGTGCATTATATTACGAGTTGAAATTCTCATTACCGCTGGTCGTTACGTCGGCCTGCCGCTGCCTAGGCCATATTGGTGCTGACCGTTAGATGCAATCAGTTTCGAGCCGAGAGAACAACCTACACCTAATTGGCCAGATCCTCTGCATCGTTGTCACATAATACGACCAGCAAATAGGAACACTCAAATAATGTGGACTGACATCCTATCTGCCGCATTATATATTATTATTACTATCATAAAAGATGACCGTGGAAACGTTTTGGGTGCCAGGGTGTGCTGCCTGGCCTGACAGGGCAGCCAGTCCAAGAGGAGAAAATTGCACAAACCCTGAAGAGTCTGGAGCTGTGTTTAGAGCACCTGGAGGGGTATTACCTGCAGGATCACGACTTCCTTTGCGGAGACCAAATCTCGATCGCTGACCTCTTCGCCTACAGTGACCTCATGCAGGTACCGCTTAACGAACGCAGCCTCATGGTCGCTGCTGTTTGCACACTGCCGTACGTTTGAGAATTACTTTCTGTCCATTAATATTTCATCAGATTACTATCAAACCGCATGTCATTTAGGCATAATGCCCATCCGTCCTTCCTTTAAGCCAACCAGCAAAATCTACTTCTAATGTAGTATAATAACCCCAGTCAGTGATGAGCACAATCTATTGTTTTCTCCGTTATGGATTTATCAGTTTACTGGGAAGCCGTATGTGTCTTTGGGCATTAATATCTGTCTCTCCCTCCCTCCAGCCAGCCAGCAATAAAGTTGTTTAGTATAGTACTGGGCGATAATCCCATTTCAGTGAAGAGCACAAGAATGAAACGTGGCTTTAGGAGCATCCTCAAACAGAAAATACAGTCACATTGTGAAGAGACCTAAATATGGCATTAATAGTGTTTTATACGGGTGGCACGGTGGCCCAGTGGTTAGTGCTGTCGCCTCACAGCAAGAAGGTCCCGGGTTCGAATCTCTCGGCTCGGGTGCCTTTCTGTGTGGAGTTTACATGCTCTCCCCGTGTCTGCGTGGGTTTTCGCCGGGCACTCCGGTTTCCTCCCACAGTCCAAAAGCATGCTGCTGCATAGGTTAATTGGCTCGCAGGCTAAATTGCTCCGCAGTGCCTGGCGATGGACTGGCGTCCCATCGTGGGTGTATCCCTGCCTTGCGCCCTGTGTCTGCCGGGATAGGCTCCGGCTCACCGTGACCCTGTATAGGACTAAGCGGTTTCAGACAATGAGATGAGATGAGAGATGAATGTTTTATAAATCTTCATTTAAGGGACAAATAAAAATGTAATGAATATCTCTCCTCTATGCCATTTCAAGATATAATACAGGACTAGCATGAAACAAAAACTAACCTGGACAATATTCCTTCAGTTCCTTCAGGGACACTGTAGCACAGTGAGTAATGCTGCTGCCTTACAGAAAGAAGCCCTGGGTTCCATTCCTAGATGGGGTGCCTTTTTGTGTAAATGTTGCATGTTCTCCTCGTGTCCACGTGGGCTTTCGCAGGATACTCTGGTTTCCCCCCCACAGTCCAAAGATATGCTGCCTAGCTTTATTGTCCAGACTAAATTTTGCTCCGGTGTCTTGACATGTTGAAATCTGCTAACTCCTCTCCACCATAAAACTGTTAAAAAGCGCTACATAGCTTACATGGTTCCTCCCAACTTAAATAAAAACTGATTGACCGACCAGGGCGGCGACGGTAGTGCAATGAGCAGCGCTGTCGCCTCACAGCAAACAGGTCCTGGGTTCGGTTCTCGGCTCGGGTGCGTTGTTGTGTGGAGTTTACGTGTTCTTCTCGTGTCCGTGCTCGAGCTTCCTCCCACCATCCAAAGACACACTGCTGCCAAGGTTAATTGACCTGCTGAGTAAATTGCCCCCCCCCCACCCCAGTGCCCTGCGATGTACTAGCGTCACATCCTGAGTATAGCTCCGCATTACACGCTGTGTCTGCCGGGATAGGCTCTAGCCCCTGGGACCCTGGACAGGATTAAGCGAATACTCATACTGAACTGAACTGATTCACCCATCATCTGGAACAAACGCCCTCTACAGCCACGGTGGATCACTGCAATCACAACAAATTGCACGTATTTCATGACGCATAGACACAGTAAGATTGGCTCCCCGCCTCTGAATCTGCTACTCGTTATTAACCAGCTGCGGCACCTTGCACGCCTTGAAAATTGTATATTATTATACAAGACTTAACTCTCTTTATTCTGGCAGCCCATGGGAGCAAAGCATGATGTTCTAAAGGACCGGAAGAAGCTGGTGGCCTGGCGAGAGAGGGTGGAGACCTTTCTGGGAAAAGATGTTCTGGAGGAGGTGAACGGGAAGATATTGAATGGCAGCCATTCGGCCCTGCAGGACATGACACCAGCTGAAAAAGAGGGCCTTGCTCAGTACCTCCTTGCGAAGCTCCAAATGACAGCATGAACTGAATATTGGTACCAGTAATCTCATATAATACGAAGTAGCCTGTAACAAGTTACAACTTTTAATGAGCCACTGAGTATATATAGTTATTTATGTACAGTGGTACTGTATGTGCTTTCAGACACTTTCATTTTTTTTCAAGTTCGCATGTGCTATTAATAAAAAGTGTGCTGTTAAAAAAACTTGTATAATAGTTATCAGTTTGCAATCCATTTAAGAACGTATTCTTAATCACCTTAACATCATTGCCTTTTTGTTATTCCAGTTATATAAATATCTTTAAAGCTACTGCGAGAACACAAATGTATAGGCAATGGGTCAACCCGTGGGTCAAAACAGCATGTGCCTTTGTCAATAATGTCATGCAGTGCTTTGGTTGAGTATAATATACATCAAGCAACAGCCCAGACTTGAGAGCAACTTACTCTGGTAACAATACTGATCTGGATTAATGCACATCCTTGTGATTCATGGTATGTGTAGGTCTACAATGATCCAACGAGCATGTACACCAGGAAGGGGTACCTTGGTTATCAGTAAATAAGAATCGAATGCCAATTTATTTGTCCTTGGAAGACTTCAGTCCCAAAAGATGATTCTGGTTTGGTGCAACAGGAATTTGAGACTGGAGGTCATCGAACGAGTAGGTGATCAATCTTGTGATTTAAGTGAGGAGATAGTTTAGCATTATTACCTAGTTGGAGAATAATGAACTAAAATAAGTTATATATTATATTATTTTTTGTCTATACTTGCCATTTGTATGGGAATGTTATTTATTTTGTTTATATTTTAAGTGCAGAACTATAATTGCCAGCCAATGGCAGAATTAAAAAAAAAACTCACTGCTAATATCAAGTCAGCCCTAACAGAGATGCAAATTTAAGGTGCAGCATCAGACCAGAATCTAATTAGTAAAACATGTTTTTGTACTGCTCAAAAAATCTATACTGAAAAGGTGCTTAAGTAACATTCTGTGATTCTAAGGAAATCTAAGACGACATGGATGGACTGCAATTATTGGAGTTTCCAGTAATATTTTCTCATTAACACATTGCCGCCTGTGTTTTTTAAGTTACTTGGAAAAGATACACGTCAATAAAAATTCTTGAACTAAAATTATCAAAACGGTCTCGCATGTTAATGTCAGCATCATCATTGTCACTACACGCTTAATCCTGAACAGGGTTGAGGAATACTGGAGCCTATCCTGGCAGACACAGGCAATCAGTCAGGGCTATACCCCAGATGGGGTGTAAGTCCATCTCAGGACACTGAGGAGACTTTAGTCGGCAGACCAGTTAACTTCGGCAGCAGCATGTCTTTGGACGGTGGGGAGAAAAACGGGAGCACCCTGCGAAAACTCATGTTAACACGGGGAGAATATGCGATCTCCATTCTGAAAGACATCTGAGCTGGGTATTGAACCCTGGACTTTTTTCTGGAAGGCAGCAGCGCTACACCACCTTGTCAGAGCCAATTATTGAGACATGTTTTAATGTCATGGACACGATTCATGTGCTGAGCAACTGCAGAGGACCGACTGAAAGCTCACAGATCCAATTCACAAACAATTTGTTTTCCAACTTTTACAGAAATTCTGTCAGCAACTTTTACAAAAATTCTGCCCGCAATAAATACTAGTCAGCTTTTAGATGAAGAAAACATAAATTTCTGTTTACTTCATCAAAAATGTTGATGTAACATTCTCAGGAGGAATGTGTGTGGTGCCATTCTACACCATCACTTAAGCCACAAATACAAAAAACATATGAAACACATTACCACAACCCACACTGCCTTGCTTAAGTGGCAATTCCCTCAGCCTTTCAGTGGCGCGATTGTCCCACGTCCACCTGCGCTAAGATTCCAAAATTTCAACGATTTTATGACTGCCTTATGTTCACCCGAGGTCTGTTCTAACCTCACCCACTGCAATATATTTGCTGCCGATGCAAAATTTGACACGGTAGGATGTGGTACATAGATGGGAAAATTAGCCGTGAATTTAAGTATGGGGCTGTGCTTTTCATACAATTTGCCATTTCTAAAAAATATATATGGCAGACTAGCTGGCGGGAGTGGGTTGGGGGAGGGGGTTGAGTCCGCTATCCATGCTGCATGGAAACGTTGAGCTATATAACTTAGTAACAGTTAACCAGTGAAGAAGGGTAAGACCGTTACAACATCTTAGGTTGCTGCGGGCAATATATTCAAGACAACCAAGCAACATGTGTGGACTCTTGGAGGAAACTGGAGTACCTGGCAAAAACCCACTTGGACAAGGGGAAAACATGCAATCTCCACTCAAAAATGCGGCACGCAGAGCCAGGAAACCCTCCTAAGGTCTTTCTGTGAGGAGGCAGCGGTACTCACTGTGCCACCGTGCCGCTCGGGATCGTTTCTGTATTGATTGCAATTTGAGGGCTGCTGAAAAACCGATTCACGTACCGGTTCTTTCAATAGATTTCCATTTGAGCGTACAAAGCATCAATTTTGTTTTGAAATCATGATCAAGTATTCTTCTTTTCTACGATGTGTGTCCGAGCGCCTTATGTCCGGGCTAAGCAAGTCGAGCCACGAGGTGGCATTGCGGTTGTTGATCGCTTCGACAAATATGGATGATAGGGCTGATGGTCCCGATGCTCGCCACAGTCACACAGAGGGCTAGGTCTCTAACCGCAGCGAACACGTACGGTAGTGATTACTAATAGATAATGTATTGGTGCAGGTGAGTCACGGTGGCGCCGAGCAGCAAGAAGACCTGGGTTAGATCCCGGCTCGTGTGTCTTTCTGTGTGAAGTTTGCATATTCTCTCCCGTGTCTTCGTGGGGTTTTTCCTGGCACTCCAATTTCCTGCCATAATCGGAAGAGGGCCCCCAGGAAGGAGCATGACATATCAAGACTCCTAAAGCCTCGCCCCCTGCAGGAAACACCTGCAATATCTGCCGTGTCTTTTGCCGATCCGTTATTGGACTCAGCAGCCATTTACAAATCCACTCAAACAGAAATAACGAACTTGGTCGGCAATCATACTCATCCACATGTGATAGCCAATGACAGTCCAAAGACATGCTCCCTTTGTTAATCGGCCTACTGACTAAATTTACTGCAGTGCCCTAAAGTGTTGGAACTTGCTTACCTCTCCTCGCTAGACAACTTAAAATAATATTTGCACTTCTAGAGTGCATTTCACTCGAGGGTCAACAAAGCGCTGCACAGAGCTGTGGAGAGAACGGCATGTCAACAACTGTAACATCTGAACGGCATGTCAACGACCCTGGTGACCTGTGATAGATTGGCATCCCATCAAGGTTTTAACCCTGCCTTAATAATTGTATTTATAGAGCGCTTATCACCCGAGGGTCACAAAGCGCTGCACAGAGCCCCGTGTCTGCTAAGAAAGGCTCAAGCCCCCCGCAGCACCCAAAAGGATTAAGCTGGTACCGAAAGTGATCGAGTATTGATTACTGCTGTTATTGTCAAGAGTATTGACAGAGTATTGATTACTGCTGCTATTGTCAAGAGTATTGACAGAGTATTGATTACTGCTGTTATTGTCAAGAGTATTGACAGAGTATTGATTACTGAGTCTCATCGATTCTCCTCCTCCTCGTGCGAGAGTACACGCGCTTTAAATATGAATTCCATAGGGGTGACGTCACGCCGTGCCCTTACCCCCCCCCCACGTTGCTCGCATACGATTGGTCTGTGCCTCGACACTCCTGAACCAATGAGAACCACGAGCGCACGTGGGTTGAAGAGTCGCTCTCACGATTGGCTGGGGACCTCGCGCGGCGGACCAATCATGCGCGCGGCCGGCGCGAGCACTTATCCGGTGTAGGAAATGTAACGTGAACCCCTCCCCCCCCCGAGCACGTGGGGGGTGGGGCACAAGGGGCGTGAGATTGACAGCCGGGATGGGGTCCTGTTCGTGGTGAAGAGGGGAAGCTGAGTCGAAAGGCAAAGCTCTCGCTAAGCAGTGAGTCTTCGTTCCATCCCTAGCCGACAGTCATCATGATCTTTGGGTCATGACCGAGAGAGTAAGGTTTCGGATACCGGCGGCTAAAGTGAGTTTCCTCCGCAGGGTTGCTGGGCTCAGCCTTAGAGAAAGTATGAACTCAGCGTAAGACAACAGCTCCTCCGCATCGAGAGGAGTCAGTTTGTGGTGGCTCGAACATCTGATGAGTATGCCTCCATGGCGCCTCCCCCCCCGAATGTGTTCCTGGCACGGCCAACTTGGGAGGAGGAGACCCCAGAGCAGACCCCAGGACCCGTTGGAAGGATTATATCTCTCAGTTGGCCTGGGAACGCCTTGGAATCCCCCGGCAAGAGCTGAAGGCAGTTGCTCGGGAAAAGGACGTCTGGGCTACTTTGCTAAGCGTGCTGACTGCGCGACTTGAAACCCGGATAAGCAGCATGACAATAGATGGAAATGAAACGTCGTACTGACATCAACACTTGGCCCATTTGAAATCTCTAGCGCGGTTCGTCATTGTACTCATGATCGGTACTCGCTTAGTCGTGTAAGTTGGTCCCTATGGAGCCGGAGCCTATCCTTGCAGACATAGGGCTCAAGGCAGAGCTGCACCCAGGATGTGCCGCCAGGCTATCTTCACAGGGCACCAGCGACCATTTAGTGGCTAGTCAATTAGCCTAGGAGGCAGCAGCGCCCTCCTTTGGACATTGAATGTAAACTTCGTGAGAGAACTTTAAACGTGTGATAGCATCGCTCCAACATTAAGTGTGGAATGAGTGAAGTAGCGATCGGACTGTGTGTGAGTTTTATTGACAACACAAACGCTGACAAAGTTGTTCCGTAGCGAGGATCGCGTGATTTGCCTGCGGGTGGGTATTTGAATTAATAAGTTACATTTTAACATCTCCGGCGATGGACCGGCGTCCCGTCGTCGGGTGTATTCCTGCCTTACGCCCTGTGTTTCCGGGATAGGCTCAGGCTCACCGTGACCCTATATAGGATTAAGCGGTTTCAGATAATGAGATGAGAGATGAGATTTTAACATCTTAAACACTCTACGAGAATTATTGTTTACCAAAGCAATCATTCCTCTGCCCTTTGCGACGTTGGAGACATCTTCATGCGTTCTGTGACTGAGTGTGAAAACCTCCATCGCCACTCTAACAGAAGTCCACTCTCCTCTACCTGCCAGCACAGTCTGTAAGTACGATGATGATCACGGATGTGCTGTGAAGATGACTCAGTGCCCTGCTTCAAACGGCGTCTGTTACAATTACGTTTTAATAAGGCAGTGCTATGGACGAACGCGTTGATCGTGAGGTGAGCGTTTAGTCCAAAGAAACGCGGATGCTGCCTCGGTTAATTGTCCGAAATCCTTTAACAATTATTTTTGTATCTCTTATTTTACGGCCTTCTCTGATTTATAGCCATTATCTTTTAATTGCGTCGAGCGCTCCTCCTCTCCCTTGTGACGCAGGTTAAAATGAATGTCGAGAGACGCGTGGCACGGTCACACGCAGTCCACCCCCAGTCACAAGAACACACTCCAAGATGCCTCCAGACGTGCGAGGCGAAACGTTACGAAGGAGAGAGGATGAGCACGCGACGCGGCGGCCATCCCAAAATAGCGGCTTTGGTCAGCGATCACGGCAGCCACCGCGTCATTAATGTATCATCATCATCATCGTTGTCATCCTGATCGCGGGTGTCAAATAAAATCACACGCCGCTGTCACGACAGCGTCCCCCATAGTCCAGCGAGACACCCAGGCGCACACCACCAACTATGCACGTTGCACGACCTGGTCTGGCTCTGCTCGGCCGCTAGATTCTTGCTCTTTTTTACGTTCAAACGTCGTTGTTGACGCGCCGTTCTCTCCACAGCTCTGTGCAGCGCTTTATCACTCTCGGGTGAAAAGTGCTCTAGAAGTGCAATTATTATTATTATATTTCCGTGCTTCATGTGCCCGCTTGACAATGCTGTACCACCAATTAATATATTTAGTTCATTCAGATCTGTCAATGGGCGGCGCGGTGTTACGTGAGTAGCGCTGTCGCCGCGCATTGAAAAGGTTCACTTCCCGAGTCGGGTGCCTTTCTGTATGGAGTTTGCGAGTTCTCTGTGTCCGCGGGGGTTTTCGCCGGGTACTCCGGTTTCCTTCCACTGTACAAAGACACGCTGCTGCCTAGATTAATTGGCCTGCTGAGTAAATTTCCTCCAGTGCCCTGGGATGTACTGGCGTCGCATCCAGAGTATAGCTCCGCCTTGCGCCCTCTGCTGAGGATAGGCTTTCGGCCCGCTGTGATTCTGTACATGATTATGCGGGTATTGATAATGATGATGAGATCTGTAAATGATGAAGAATTAATGGGACCGAAACATTTTAATGCGAAAACTTTCGTGACCAATGTCATCCATAAAATGACATTTTTTTGGTTAGGTCACGCAAACATTGTGTCGTAAATCTCCATCGAGCCGACACACGGCCAGTCCAGGTTTTGTCACGCGAACAGAACGCGCTAATTCTTTATTATCTCAGCACACCCGTGGATTGGAGAGCAAACCCACATAATTTACAATGAATTACGACGTTTTACTGATCATTACTATCAGTGTCATTAGGAACTCGCACCTTTGGATCTCTTTATATAGGGATCTTGTGATGTCATCAATGTGTCGCTCCCGTCTCTGCGTCTATCCGCGTCTCCCCTCATCGTCACTTGTCTCCCCCCGTCTGTCGTCCCTCGTCTCTGTTTCCCCCCCCGTCTCTGTGTCTCCTCGTCTGTGTGTCGCCCCTCGTCTGTGTATCCCCTTGTCCCAGTGTCTCCCCTCATCTGTGTATCCCCTTGTCCGTGTCGCCCCTCGTCTGTGTATCCCCTTGTCCCAGTGTCTCCCCTCATCTGTGTATCCCCTTGTCCGTGTCTCCCCTCATCTGTGTATCCCCTTATGCCCGAGGGTCTCCCCTCGTCTGTGTATCCCCTTGTCCCAGTGTCTCCCCTCGTCTGTGTATCCCCTTATGCCCGAGGGTCTCCCCTCGTCTGTGTATCCCCTTGTCCGTGTCTCCCCTCGTCGTCACGTCTCCCCTCGTCTGTTCTCCCCCCGTCTCTTTTCATCAAAGTTGCAGTTGCCTAATTTGCGCTATTGTCATCGTCACATCTCAAAGCGTGTCGAAATTATGACGAAAAACTTCAAAATCAGCTCTTCTTAAATTATATTGATTGCTGTACATCACTTCATTGTTTGGCATGATTAAAACGCATGTATAAGAGTGTAATGAACAGTTTGTGAGGGCGAGTAATAGGAAAACCATTATTAAAGGTAATTTTACTCATACTGAAACTGGTATACTTTTTTTGGCAAAATGCTCCCCTCTGCCGAATTTTTTTGGCATAACAGCGTCACATGACCGGACGGCTGCTATCAGCCACTTTAATTTTACGTAGAAGACCGCGCGGTGTATGAAAGAGACTGTCTACTTAAATTTCGTGTTGCTTAGATTCTCCACAACAACACGAATCATTTATCTTGAGGTTTGTCACATCTGGTCAATGATTTTCCAGTCATTAATTTACGGACATGGAAGAACAGCAAGACTTCAAGAACTCTCCAAGACACGTTTTTTTTTTAATTCCCTCTACTTCACGCCTCTCACCCAGAAGTCCGAAGGCGCTTCAGGAAACCATAGAGGTGGGGGGGGGGGGTGAAGGGAGCCACGCTGTCAGCTGGCGCCAATCTCACAAACGTCGTACCCTTATATTGTTATCGGCCAATTCATAGTTGTGGGTGAAACCCACGTAGAACATAAGGACGACACACAAACGCTGCACAGAAAGACACCCGAGGCAGGAATTGAACTGCCTCAGGTGAGGTGCAATGGTGATATCTGCGCCACACTGCCGTCCAACTACAGGAACAAGAACCACATGATCTCTTTGATGAAGCCCCCTCAGGGCTTGCAGACTTTGGACACTGGACCCTTTGGGCTCCTAAACATTGTTCTTCCATTAGTAGCCAGAGAGGATACGAGATGGGCTGGTTGGTGTCAATTCGTGGCACGGGCATAAGAAGCGATGGACCTGTGTGGTATGGAACGAGGTGGATCTGCTTTAATTTGCTTGTGACTGGTACTAGTGATTTCAAGATCGGCCTCTGGAGATGTGTGAAAAATGCTCCTGGGTAGTTGGAGGCAGCCGCCCTACATCAACAGCAGAGGGCTAAGGAGTTACGCTCACAATAAGGAATGGAGCGCTGAAACAAAGATGTAGCACAGTAGGCCGCCCAGGTTGCGCCTCTACCAGTCATCTTTTTTTTAGTCATCTCAATCATTCAGAACTTGGCACCTGGATCTGTTCCGTGACATCCTGCCAGCAGCAAGTCGTCAACACTTCACGTGAGCTCAGGGTGCACTTTGCCTGAGACAAGCGCTGTGATGACATCACGGGGAAGGGCATAACCTATATCAAGGGTTCTCAACCATTTGCACCTCAAGGTCCACTCGGCCCACTTAGGTATGCTCTCTACGGATCACTAGGTGGCGTTCCTGGTCCACTGGTTGGGAATAGCACCATAGTGGCATCACGGCAGATTAGGGGCAAATGCCTGTTGTGATCTCTATGCAGTCTGACACGACCCAACCAACTTTTCGTTGGTATCATAGGTCCTATATTACATGTCCAATTACTCCACGGATTCTCAAAAACCCCACCCTGAACAGGATCAAACGGGTACTGAGTGAATAACTGTACATTTTATCATTCCCATTTGCATGTATACGCTGCATTCATCTGGGTTATGCCTAGTCTCTTCTTACACCCCGATTCTTGAGTAATGATGGGTCGTTGCGGTGACGCAATGCGAGGTGAATGACCGTGCATCGTGAGGGGCAGGGTCCGAGGGCCTGCTTTTGGGGGCGGCTGAAGGAGGATGTAGGGGCTTGCTGGGGGGCTGCCTTATTTCACTCGAAGAGTCTGGGTCAATGCCAGGTACTTCTGTTTGTGTTCCACCCGCGGGGATAGAATGACTGTGACGCATGATTGCTCCACCCCGAGTGGCAGTGCATTAATTGACGGACGTGTGTTCCCGTGTCCTCCCTGCTTTGTTGATGTATGTTTCGTCCAGGGGTGATTTTAACGGCGCTGTGTGAACAGCGCAAGCGGACTTGGAACGTACGAACACTTTGGCAGTGCGAGTAAGCACAGGGCCACATCGCCAACGTTGAGAAGAACGAGAGGTCAACAGCATATTGCAAGAACAAAGTAAGTGTTCGTAACGTTAGTCTGTTATCCACCCACACCCTCTTTCCCCAGCGATCCCTCGCCCAAACATTTGGTGTGTTAAAATTTTAACTCTTGTATAATTGCCAGAAATGGTAAGACCTCTTCTCTTTTTTACATCTTTACTGGCAAACATATCCAAAAGCTCGACCTGAGCTACTTAAGCATTGCTATTGCATTGTCTTGAGCTGATTGCGTTTTGGCAACGCCTAGCTATCACTGAGATTTACGTTCCAAAGACAGCCATCTCTGGTGTGGGCCAATCAGTTTCAAGGACAATGTATAAATTTACAAAGCTTTTTGTTTGCATATTTTGCCACAAATATGCGTATGTTTTTTTTGCAAACTCGCGAGGAGAGGAGAGAGAGCCATCGACGCGGCTGTCCCGAGAGAGCAGCTTTTCGAAGCAATCATCATGCATCGAGCCATGAAAACCTACATCATTACTTTATGAATGATGTTTAATCTCCCAACATACTGACATTCCCATCTCACACTAGGTACAATGGGCAAATAAAATACTTGGACATCTTACAATCTTTGGCATTGCATCACTGTTATCCATGAATTCCCCAGGAAGCTAAGCCTTTCCCGAGTCAATAGCTACTACAATTACGGGGTATGGTATTTTATACAAATAGAAGCGAACGTCCCAGCTCCTTAACTCCACACTCCTACTTGTGGGGAAATTCTGCGATCAAAATAAAAAACAACCGCTTGGCTGGACCTCATGGAGAGACACTGGAATAACGATTATTTAAAATATATCGCCCGGCGATGGACCGGCGTCCCGTCGTCGGGTGTATTCCTGCCTTACGCCCTATGTTTCTGGGATAGGCTCTGGCTTCACCGTGACCCTATATAGGATTAAGCGGTTTCAGATAATGAGATGAGAAAATATATCGCATCCCTCAGGATTATTTGCAATTTAAAAAATCAGAAAAACATTTGAAATTGCAGCTGTACTTTCCTTCTAGGACGGCACGGTGGCCCAGTTGGTAGCGCTGAATGTCCGGGTTCGAATCTCGGCTCGGGTGCCTTTATGTGTGGAGTTTGCATGCTCTCCCCGTGTCCGCATGGGTTTTTGCCGGGCACTCCGGTTTCCACCCACAGTCAAAAAAACCATGCCGCTGCATAGGTTAATTGGCTTGCAGACTAAATTGCCCGCAGTGCCTGGTGATGGACTGGCGTCCCATCGTGGGTATATCCCTGCCTAGCGCCCTGTGTCTGCCGGGATAGGCTCCGGCTCACCGCGACCCTGCACAGGACTAAGCGGTATCTGACAATGAGGTGAGATGAGACTTTCCTTCTACTACCTACAAATCATATCAACAACAACTCGATCCAAACATCTGGGGTAACAATGCCCCCACCCGCCCAATTTGATATCGCCAAACAAATCCTCCTAAAGTTCCCAAATAATCTGAGTTGAGCATCGCTGATACGGATTCAGAAAGCAGCTTCCATAAGGATTGCTACAGATACTCTGAGAGATGCTTTTTGGGGGACCAATCTCTGAGACTACAAGAACAACAATGTGGAATAGTCGGTTTAGATTTTTATAATCATTCCCACCAGGGGACATGCAATTTAATGCACCCCCTCATCCCCTATCCATCCCCTATCCTGGTTACACTTTCTCTTGCCTCCTCCATTACTTCCGCACCACCCTCTCCTCTTGAAAAGTAACTGAGCAAACAAAAAATGATTGAATACAATGTTATTTTTAGATTAATCCCTGACTTAACATTAAGAGTGGTAAAAAACTACATATATTGATGA
>JAZEWT010000022.1:2220303-2269983 GCA_036362905.1 Mordacia mordax
TGTAGCCAGGGGGACCCCTCTGATGACAGCCGCAGCAAACACACGCGGCCATGGGGCCGTCCGCTCATCCCGCGCTCCATTGTCCTGAGCTAACGGTAACGGCCGCCGCCGGTACAATATAGCTCACATCTTCATCGCCATACCGCGCCAGTGGGAGGGAGAGCCGACGACAGACACAGCAGGACTGTAAGGTGACCGGACAAGAGGACGGGGCGCCCATTAAACGTAGTTGTGCTCAGAGTGAAGATCTCGCACTCGGGCAGCGGCGAGAGGAAGATGGAGTTGGCTGCTGCATGACCGCGTCACTTGATACGAAGATCCACGTAGGTAAAAATAACTACAGCACAGCAAGCGGCGACTTCGGGCAGCCACGGCACAGCTTGCACCACCACCATCATCGCTCTCAGTCGGTACAACGCGGGAACGAGCTGTCTATTCTCGCCATCATCAAATAAACCCGTTACCGCCACCACCAACCATCGCGCGGATGAGTACAGTTGCTAACCACCACCGTTATCGCCAAACCTAAATCACAGCACCATCACCGTCAACTATAACCATCACCAAGCGCAACTACCACCGTCATCGTAACTATCATCACCAAAGCAGTTACCTCTACCACCATCACCAACCATAGCCAGCATCATCATAATCGTCCTCAAATGGAAGACTGCGGCATCTCTTAGTATCATCACCAAAGCAGTCACCTCTACCACCATCAGCCGTCAGTCACTGTAACCACAACAATCACAGGGGCCGAGTGTGACGCGCTGGTCATCACCTTAACATAACCACCACTGCCATCGACCGTTGTGTCGTTATTGTTCGCTCATCGGCAGGGAAGAAGCCTGGAGAAGTATCTGCTTGGGAGTGGGGAGTCCGTCATGGATGAGAAGAAGCTCAAGATGCCGGACTCCCCACTCGACAAGAGTCCAGAGGAGCTGGGGGCCCTGGACGTGTACGACATCGCGGCGCTGCTGGGCCGTGGATTCGAGAGGGCCCTGGCGGCGGGGACCGAGGGCGGAGAGGTGAAGTTCGACGCCACGTTTCATACCAACAGCGTGCCTACGATTACACACCACCACCGCTGCAATGTGTGCCACTTTGGCTCTCAGTACTCGCTTAATCCTTGCGATGGTCGAGCCGGAGCCTATCTCGGCAGGCACAGGGCAATATGCCGGAGATAGGACTCCGGTACATGACTTGGCACCGGGTTAAATTTAGACAGGTCAGTTAACCTAGGCAACAGCGTGGCCTTGGACTGCGGAAAAAGAAACCGGAGTACTCAGCAAAAACCACGTGGACACGGGGAAAACGTGCAAACTCCACAGTCGGCACGCTACTGCAGTGCGCAACCGTACCTCGCTAGAGTTGTTTATTGTTCATAAATCAAACGTGAATACAGTTTATTAACTTACATCTACTATCGCAACTGTGTAGTATACCATTGTAAGATTCGGCATACGATCACCAGGTCTCCGTACAAATCAATAATACCTGCCTCCGCGAACTCATGACAATTGCCGATCTGGCCTTGTCAAAGGAAAGTGTACAAAAAATTACATTCGTTAATACAAATTTCGTGAAAAACGTTGTCGTTGTAGAGTCGCTCTAGCCGAGGGTCAGGGTAATACAATGTGCCTTTAAATCTCGGCAACTGAGCATCCACACGCAATAAACTGATATTGTGCTTAACGTTTATGCCATCACCTTGGCTCAACCTCCTTCTCCCGTCAACGGGTTGATCCACAAAATTAAATATGTGGAATTCCCCATTGGCTATACTAATGTGGCAATATAAAGTGTAAACGGTGCTTGCGCTAAACATTAAACCTGAGCCGTAACCGGATTCCCTTACCAGTGACCAGTTTCATAAAGCAGTGTCAGAAATAGCGGCCCCGTGGTGTGCTGTGAAGTGGTGAAGGAAACAATGTAACCCTGACATCTCCTGCTCACGCCACTGCTTGCGGAAAGGCTTCCACTGGATGTAGAGGATCAAGTGAGCACCTCTCTCAGGATATTTTGGCCTCTTTTCCATGCTACGATAGTACAACTGGAGAAGTCAATTAGGGGATCTGTTTCTGCAACTGTCCAAATAACCTGTAACCCAAGTCATAGTCTTAAGAGAAATAACCCAAATAACTTAACTGTATATTTTGTACATACACACCAAAGCAGACGCCGGTGTGAATCTTCACTAGGATAACATTGCACTTAAAATTATGGTAATGCATACAATTATAGTATGCCAATGAACTCACTGTAATGTATATAATGTGTTAATGGAGCTCTATCGGGACATCGTTACAGAGCATTGTGAGCTTCAATCTAACGCCTTACAGTCTGAACACCACGGAATTTAGATTTATGAACCGTGCATACTTTTTATAAAAATCCTAGTGTATCCATAATCTAACAGGATCCCTTAATAGCTCTCAGTATATTCTCACAACATATTTGATGAAACCAGAGTGCTATCGCCAACTCTAATCCCACCCAAAAACTTTAACTTCCAACCAAAAGACATTAACTTTACTCATGCATGTTCTCGAGCCCTAACGTAGGCCACAGCGCAGCCCTCTAAGCAAGGTTTAGCTATAGTCCTCCCACTGAATATAGAGATTACGCTGATCCTTGCTCCAATATTATCACTAGCCTTGGTCTTGATTTTCTAATCTAAACGATAATCCTAATCCTATTTGGCCTGTTAATATTAGATCACTTTTCATTTTCATAGCTCAGACAGGAACACAACATTGGTAATATCAACTGGTCTAAAACTCGGTGGCTGTATGTACAAGGTGGCCTTGAACATATTTTCTGATAAATGTACGTTATTGTTGATACTGTATTCATATTATCAACATCAACATGCATTGATAAAAATTTGAAGGTACATTTTTCTGATGTTTCTATAAAAAGCTAAAGTAAGTTTTGAAATTGTTTTAATTGTTTGCGCATATCCGATATTGTTTTATATGCCTATGTTGATTTAAGTGGACACATCCTCTTGTCTTTGGTCATGTGCCTCCACAGTGCACCACGACTTCCTGGCTAGTATCCATTAGACATGTCACTAGTGAACACAACAGTGATCTGATACGTTATTAAGTTTCCTGGTCATTCCATTTAACCATTTAACAATGGAATGACCAGGATCCTTTTGTCTGCTACCTTCTTTGCCTAGTATTTATTCATCCTGTTTAGTTTGTATCCGTTTGTTGAATGAAACAGAAGATTATATTTTTACGCTGTGTTTACATTTTTAAATACAACAATCCATTATATTTAGGATTCTGTGTAAGCATTGTAAGTATATTACTTGGTTTTAATCTGTAAATCAATACATATTTAAATTTCTAGTACTCTGTCTGAAACATAAGATGCTTGCTTTTTGATTTACCCGTTTCAAGACATTTACATCAAAGTCTTTTTTGATGGACAGGTGGCACGTGAAGCAGTGCACGAGCTTATGGCACCCGTGATCCGTGTGCTGGAGATGCTGGAGGCTCTGGCCATGCGGAACGGATCGGACACGGAATCCACAACCCTTCGCGAGCAGCTCGAATCTGCCAAGAGAGAAACCATTACGCTGTCTGCCAGGGACTCTAGGCACAAGCAGGTACGTTGGAGCACGTTGGGTCCCGATTCCGCTCATGACCCTTTTGATATTGGTATAGAAGTTTCCGTGTAAGTCAACGTGTTTCATGCAACACGTGAGTATTGTGTCGCTAGCATAATAATCATCCCAGGCATGATTAACCCACTGCTGGATAAAGGCTTCCCTGAACTACCACCATTTTTCTTAAGAATTACTCATTCTTTTTTTTCAATGACAAAGCAATGACTGAAGTTCATTGTTCTGTTGGCTTCCTCTATAGTGGTACGTATTTATAATACTCTGATGATATTATGGGCTAAGTCAACCTATCTACGATGGGGATTTAAACTCACAAGCTTTTGACTGGGAGTTGTCTCACCTACCTACATTTGTTCTCAAACCCATCATGCATTATGGAAGTTTTCATAACAATGGAAACTTTTGATGAAAAAAAATATACCGACCTTCTCCATAAGTTGTTGGAAGGATACATTTGATTGGTAAAAGCTAGTAACTTGCCGCTGGGTCTAGGAGAGCCATGGTATTAATTAGTGATTGAATTCCACGAGACACATATGTTTGCCACCTGCCAATACTGTAGTTCAATATGCATGTCTCAAGCACCGTACTGTATATAGGTCACTGCAAAAAAATGCCTTGGTTTGCATTGTTTTTGCTCAAACTAGCCAAGTGCCAAGGGACATTTATACAGTGTCCCATAAAAATGCAACCAAAGGCATGCGTATTCTGATGTAACAACTGACATCGTAAACAGGCTTCACCATAATTTTCTTTGACAGAATGCAAGTGTTTAAGAATAATAATGGTCAACAACATATCTAACACATTCATTCAGAGCCTATCCTGACCGACAGAAGGCGCAAGATGGGGGAATATACAGGATGTGGCATCAGTACATCGCAGGGCATACTTTTTGGGGCAACTATTTAATGTATCACTTGCCACTGATGTTAAATATAGCAGGGTATCTGACCCAGATTGGTAGATTCATAGCGCAGTGCATTAACCACCGGAACACCACTGCGCCTTTAAGATACATTACTCCCGTAGTGTTGTTAGAAAAACAATGTCAATTTCAACATGTATTGTAGGAATGAAGGAATATTCAGTATGTGTCTGAGATCCATGGTTATGAAGTGAAAACCTTAACAAGCATCGTATTATTTATGTTCATGTGGTTACATGGGCTCCTCAAAAATAGATTCAGTGAGAACACAAGGAACACGTAGATGTGTTAGTTTAGCTAAGCGATATTGTTACAGGGCACAGTGGGTAGCGCTGTCGCCTGACAACAAGAAGGGTTCAATTCCTGGCTCAGGTGCCTTTCTGTGTGGAGTTTGCGTGTTCTCTCCGTGTCCACGTAGGTTTTTGCTGGGTACTCCTGTTTCCTCCCACCGTCCAAAAACACGCTGTTGCCTAGGTTATGTGGCCCATGGAGTAAATTGCCCTCAGTGCCCTGCGATGTACTGGTATTACATCTTAGATATAACCCTGCCTTGCACCCTCTGTCTGCTGGGATAGGCTTCGGTCCCCCGGGACCATGTACAGGATTAAGTTGGTATTGATAGTGATGATATTATTACAACAATCTTATGTGGTCATGCACATTGACCCATGTTGAATGAAATCTTAACAGCTCGTGCTCATTTGAGACATTTTAGCCATCTGGAATTGCTCTGAAGAGCTGCTCTTTCGAGATAGCAGTGGCAAGCATTCCCTTCTTTATCCTTAAGAGCAATGTTCATACTGTCGAACCGCCAAGACCCATATCAATACAAATCCAACCTTATCTAGAACGTACAGCAGTTAACATATAATATTGATTAAAAGTCACTTCAGTTTTACACTGTACTTGCTTTTCACGAAAAACTACGATTTGGAAAAAATGAAAAGGATGTTATTTGAATTTACTGATGATACTTCCAACGTGAAAGGCAAACGTTGTGCAGGAAAGTGAAGGAATACTCGACACGGCTATCCTGAATGAATCGCTATGGAGAGTTATTTGGATGACCAAAAGAAGATGCTTTGCAAATAAGTTGTACCCAGTCGTATGCCTTCATATTGGTCGGGTGTTAATTCGGCTCATCATCCATACTGTGCCTTTGAAATGAATATTGTACCACTGTGTTGGAAGTCAAGCATCATTGTCATTTAAAGATCGTTTCCAAGCATGTGAATATTTTTACTGTATGTTATATGGGTGCTAATGAAGATGAGTATTACGCAACCAGTGAAGGCCAGTGTTGTCTTGAGTCACATTCATATTGCAGTTTAAAATGTTGGTTAGTGGTGAGAAAACTCAGTCCATCAACCCTTCATTGACGATAACCGCTTTGCAACAGACCAACAGTGAACTTCTCTTTGGAAGACTGGTCCCCGCTTTGGTAACATGGCTTTTCCAATGCTGGCTTAGGGCCACCGAGAGAGAAAAGTGCCACTCCAACACTCGTCTAAGCAAAGACACACTTAGTCTTGACGTTGCATTGGATTGCATTCCTTCCTTTATTGAACAATTATTTTGATCGCTTATTTTATGTCGTTCCTTAAATTATAGCCATTATTTGACTTTCAGTGGAACTGCACAATTATTTTGATCGCTTATTTTATGTCGTTCCTTAAATTATAGCCATTACTTGACTTTCAGTGGAACTGCTCTGATTGTTGTTGTTCTTAACATGCAGTTCTCTCCACAGCTTATATTTTTAACAAAACACGTTATTGTTGTTGCTGACATGTCGTTCTCTCTGCAGCTCTGTGCAGCGCTTTGTGACCCCCGGGTGAAAAAGGCTCTATAAATGCAATTATTTTTTGACAACACTGTTAAACGTAGCCAATTGTGTGTGAACATGAGTGTTGTGACTCAATGAACCTCCCTGCGGGATGGGGGGGCTGTGTTCTCTATGGCACATGGTTACCTGGTAAACAATTCGCAGTGTTTGCAGGCCATTCTCACTGACCTGTATTAGGCTATTCAGCAGTCTCCGTTCTGTCTGTTGGCTTATTGAGACAGCTATAAAATAACAATAATAATGAGAAGCAATATCAATGCTCTTTATGAAAAGTGTTAGTTTCTGTTGGGATGTTGTCTTGTTCGTAGATATTTTTCATACTATAGGAATCAAAGAATGTTAATTTACAGCCCCCTTACAATCCACTGCCCGATGGAAGAAGCTATACAACATGTCAAACAGGGTTGTATGACCATACTTCACCAACGTGACCACTCTTGGTTGTTGAGGTAGGGGTCCCAAGACTACCTCTGAATTGACTGGCGACCAATTTAAGTAATGGCTGGAAACTTAACGCTGGGCACCAAGTTCATGATATAATGCAGTAACCGCTGCACAATTCCCCCATAAAGTATATGTTTCATAGATTCATTAAATAGCTAAAGACATGGTTAATTGGATGGGGTTTTTTACAGTTAGCACCATACCTTTTCAGCATTTTCTGCATTTGATACTATTGACCACCCGATTTTACTTGAGCGACTGGAGGGTATAGGGGTATCTGGCTGTGCCCTGCATTGGCTGAGCACCTACATCTCTGACCAGAAAGCAGTTCGTCAACCTCGGAGGACAAAACTCAGAGATCCATCCTGTTTCGTCTGGAGTTCCTTAGGATTCAGTTCTCAGCCCACTCCTCTTTAGCATCTTCATACAGCCATTTGGCCATATCCTGTGCAGCCTCAATCTCAGCTACCATTGCTATGCCGATAACATCCAAATCTATATCCACGCAAAGTCATCTATCAGTGGTTCGATTCCTGGCTCGGGTGTCTTTCTGTGTACAATTTGCGTGTTCTTTCCGTGTCTGAGTGGGTTTTCGCCGGGTAGTCTGGTTCCTTCCACCATCCAAAGACACGCTGCTGCCTAGGTTAAATGGTTTGCTGATTAAATTGCCCCAACAAATGTGCCCTACGATGACTGGTGTCAAATCGTGGGTATTGCCCCGCCTTGCGCCCTCTTTTGGCTGGGATAGGCTCTGGCCCCCTGCGACCCCTTACAGGATTAAGCAGGTATTGATAATGACGAAGTTTGCTGGTGGTGCAAGATGATCGGGCTGTGTGATATTATGTCATAAAAGGTTATAGACGGTCAAACACACCTGTCATGGGCATCAACCTTCAGCTATAAGGCTGACACAAGATAGATCATGGAATAGATAAATGTATTTACAGAGTGCTAAAGGATTGTTATGTGTCAATATTCACATACCAGCTTTTAGTCCCACTAACTTCAACCTTGTTGGTTGATTATTGCCTTTCTTACATGATCTTTTAACTATAAATCTAGTCTCATCTCATCTCACTGTCAGAAACCACTTAGTCCTGTACAGGGTCACGGTGAGCCGGAGCCTATCCCGGCAGACACAGGGCGCAAGGCAGGGATACACCCACGATGGGACGCCAGTCCATCACCAGGCACTGCGGGCAATTTAGTCTGCGAGCCAATTAACCTATGCGGCAGCGTGTTTCTTGGCCTGTGGGAGGAAACCGGAGTGCCCGGCGTAAACCCACGCGGACACGGGTGAACATGCAAACTCCACACAGAAAGACACCCGAGCCGGGAATCGAACCGGGGACCTTCTTGCTGTGAGGCAACAGCGCTACCCACTGGGCCACCGTGCAACCCATATAAAACTAGTCTCAGAGTAATATTTTTTTTGTGGCTTTAAGGGGTCCTGCATACAAACCTCCTTTAGAACCTATACTCTTTAGAAATGAAAATTTGGGAGCCCCCACTGATACAAAGCCTTTAGTTGCGAAAACACGGACAAATTTGATAACCGTATTTGGCAATTTTGGACGGTATTAATGGCACAAGCAGTCTTTATGTCCACACCGCTACTTGTGAAGTGAAAGTGCATTGCTGTGCCCTTGCTGAGGCGTGCTCTGTGTGTTGATAGGAGCTGGAGCTAGTGGAGACATACTGGAGGGAAAGAGAAGAGGAGATGCTGGGCTGCATGACGCAGTTGCAGGAGGAAAACCGCAAACTAGACAGCGCCTTACGTCGACGGGACACCGACAGCGCTGACACCGAGGTGGAGGCGACGCAGGCGGAAGGTGAGCGTATAGGTTCAGCCACTCACCTACACAAGAAGGTTCATTAGAAATCTAGCAATGTCATGGCCACGCTTTATTGAACTTGGAATTTCATGGCCGTAATTTGTTTAACTAAAAAATGCCTTATCGAAGACCACTCAAGCTTCTGTACAGGAAAACAATATTAATAATAATTGAATTTCTAGAGCGCTTTTCCCCCGAGGGTCACAAAGCGCTGCACAGCACTGTGGAGAGAACGACACGTCAACGAGATAAGAACGTCAAACCAGCAACAATAACAAATCGGAGCTGTTGAGAGAACAGCATGTCAACAACGTCAGGACAGTTCAACTGAAAGTCAAATAATAGCAACAAATTATAGAAGGACATAAAATAAGTGATAGTAAAAAAATAATAATTCTTAAACAAACAAGGAAGGAATGTTCCCGAGCAGGCGCAGGTCCGAAGAGAGCCATCATCCCGGCACGACAACGCTGAGCCGCATCAACAGTCCTAGCCAGAGGACTTGAAAGCATTACAGAACAATTGCGTCCTGAGACGAGATTTGAAGATGCCCAGGGACTCAGCTGATCGAATCTCCAATGGAAGAGAGTTCGATCCGTATTGGAGAATCGAAGTTGTGTTGAGCAGAGTGCCTGGAGTAAATCACGGATATTTGTCAGAGCAGCGCCAGTGCTGCTGCTTACTGCTGTGTGCTTGAATGATGGTACGCTGTTGGCATGTGCCTGCTCAGGAACAGTCATTATTTTACTTAATTGATCTATTCCAATGTTGTTGACATTCTTTTTCTCCACTGCTCTGTGCAGCGCTTTGTGACCCTCGAGTGAAAGGTACTTTAAAAAGGCAAATATTACCCAATCATCATCATTATTAATATCAGCTTATTCCTGTACAGGGTGGTGGGAGGCCTATCCCGGCACAACACAGGGCACAAGGCAGGTTATATTCAGGATGTGATGCCAGTACATCACAGGGCACTTTTGGGGGGCAATTTACTCAGCAAGTCAATTAACCTAGGCAACAGCGTATTTTTGAATGCTGGGAGGAAACCGGAGTACCTGGTAAAAACCCACGTGAACACTGGGAGAACACGCAAACTCCACACAAACAGGCACCCAAGCTAGGAATTGAACCTGAGTCTTTCTTGCTGTGAGGCAGCAGCCTACTCACTGTGCCATCACGCCACCCGTAAATATTATATTATTATTGGTGTGTGCCAATTGCCAACGAGTTATCATGCTTCCTGCAGCTGATTGATAATGCTTCCAGTCTGGGAGGTGAAACGTCGGAAAAGAGTGAGAAGGAACACTCAACATACCTATCCCAAAAGAACAGCAGCAAAAAGCTGCTGTTCTTTCATGAATCTGAGTTCATATTCAATCTTTGGAGCAATGGCAGAAATGTGCTTTCATTTATTGCGTTGAGGTTTGAAGCATAGATAAAAATACCTTATGTACCTAATTGTTGTGCTAGCAGTTACCATTCATAAATAGGGCAGCGCCTACAGCATTTCTTGCGATCTTTTGCCGTAGGTAGACGATGATATGAAATGTAAAGGTCACGTTCCCTACATGCCTTGCAAGAGAGGGACGCTCCCTGTGTGACTTTGAAACTATGTGAGCATGCAGGGTTATTATTTTAGCCTTGACATGCTCAAATGCTGCACCCTTTAACAATCACACATCATTATTCCAAAACACTTCACCCTTTAACATTGATATAAAACACAGAGCTGAAACTTTGCCTTGTG
This sequence comes from Mordacia mordax, assembly GCA_036362905.1. Taxonomy (NCBI): domain Eukaryota; kingdom Metazoa; phylum Chordata; class Hyperoartia; order Petromyzontiformes; family Petromyzontidae; genus Mordacia; species Mordacia mordax. Next base: position 2,230,744 of record JAZEWT010000022.1, read on the forward strand.
ATTGTACCTTTGTAGTACAGGATTGTACCTTTCCGTTTTCCACATTGTGTAATAAGGGATGCCTTTGAGGTGTAATTAATGCCTATCATGCGTAAAGTCATCTTTTCAAATCCTCCTCCAAGCCACACAGCCAATTAATTAAAAAGCCAACGTGAATCAAATGTGCCATATTGATTGCTGCTTAGACACACCACCACTGTATTGGAGAGCAATCTCACAACACTACAACTCGTATGATGTTTCACTGGAGATTACATCAAGCATCATCAGGTTGCTTTCAGCAGCTCACTAATGTATTTGGCAAGGTTAATCCACTTGACTCTTTTACTGTGTTGGTTGTACTGGCTGGAGGAGGATATTTGCCACACATTTTTGCACGTACTTATCCAAACGAAACCATTGACAAATAGAAATACAATAGTGTATAAAAAACCCAAAGTGAATCCTTAAAGCTGAGTATACATTATCACGTGACCTATTGGTATTCTTATTACTTTTTTGAACTGTACTCTTTTGAAGCTCTCCACAGCATTACAAGCAGCCAGTGTCGTAGTGGATGCTGCGACATTGATACAAATGTATTTAATGCAGAAGACAACCCTAACCCTAAACCCTTAGCCCTAACCCTGTTCTGTATGCTGCAAAGATGCTGTTTTGGACTTCATTCTTTAACAATTTGCTGGAATTCCATTGGGGTACGTCTAATGTGTTCTCCACATTAACCTTGCAGGCTTTACTGAGAAGGAGCGGGATGTGATGATCAAACTCAAAGAAGTTGTGGATAAGCAGCGGGATGAGATTCGAGCTAAGGACCGTGATATTTGCCAAAAGAATGAAGACGTGGAGGCGGTAAGTTATTCATTCATATATTAACATTAGCCACTTAATCCTGTTTGGGGGCGTAGTGAGCTGCAGTCTTTCCCAGCAGACAGGCGCAAATCAGAGCTATATCCAGGTAGTCCATTGCAGGACATCGGGAGCAATTTAATCAAACCAGTTAACCTAGGCAACGTTTCTTTGGACTGTGGAAGAAAAACAGAGAAAACTGCAAAAAACTCACACGGACAGGTGTTAGAACACAATGTGAGTTGGTAAGGAACATATTCTGTGCACATAATGTGACTTGGTAAGGAACATATTCTGTGCACACAATGTGAGTTGGTAAGGAACATATTCTGTGCACACAATGTGAGTTGGTAAAGAACACATTCTGTGCACACAATGTGAGTTGGTAAGGAACATATTCTGTGCACATAATGTGAGTTGGTACGGAACATAGTCTGGGCCATGGAACTGCAAGAGGGAAAACGTTAATGGTATGTATGGAATCTGGGAAGTGTCTAAAGTTTCAGCCAAAGTATTTTCAAACATTGTAAGCATTCTAATATCAGTGTGGCTGTGTAGGTTATTTACCGTATAAACTTGCTGATACAAGCATCGTCTGACATAGAGCGTGCGGTTATATTTTGAAAATGAACTTCATGTCTGCAAGGACACGCATGGATATAATTAGCTGAACAAACTTGTGTGCTTCGTTTATTTTACAAGTACGATTTAAAATATTGCTGCTCCACTGTTTACCATACCAAACTATGTTTTATGGCTTATCAATGCAAACCACGTGTATGTAGATCCATCGAATATATTTTTTGTAAAGGTAGCACAGTGGCGCAGTGAGTAGCGCTGCTGCCTTACAGCAAGAAGGACCCGGGTTCTATTTCCAGCACGGGTGCATATCTGTGTGGAGTTAGCACGTTCTCCCCGTGACCACGTGGGTTTTTGTCAGGTATTCCAGTTTCCTCCCACCGTCGAAAGACACGCTTCTGTCTAGGTTAATTTACCTGTGGAGGAAATTACCCCCAAAAAAGTGCTTTGCGATGTACTGGCATCACATCCTGGGTATAGCCCGCCTTGCACCCTGTGTCTCTGACCCCCTGCATCCCTGTACAGTTCATGATAATATTTGTAATTGCTTAGTTATATTACTCCACAACAAAATACTTGTTACAGCTGTGTATATTTTGCAGTTGTGCTGTGTACTGTCGTAGTACTATCTTGTGCAGAGGCGTGGATACCTGCGTAGGGGCTACTTTGGTGGGGGGGGGGGATGTCTGTAGAGAGCAGCACTATTTCTGGGGCTGGTGCCAAGCTGGGTCTCTGATCTCCCCAATGAGTTCAATATAACATAAGTACTGTACAGTAGCAATCACGTCTGCTTGTAAGAGCCAACTTAGACAAAGGCGAGGTTCTGCTGTTACAATCTTGAGTATATGTCATTAATTTATAGTACTCCAGTTGCTGATAACATGAATTTCCGAGGCTTGTAGCAGGGGTTCTGAACGTTTTTCACCTCCAGGCCCACTTGGGTCTGTTCTCCACGGACCACTAGGTGGAGCTCGCTACTCATTGATGAGTTCAGCATGGCAGGGTTATAACACATTTGTCTGGGATGGAGAGTGTCTCTAGATAAAGCATATTGTGCTCAAACAGGATAAGCATCGACTTGGCAAAAATGTTTCCCAAAGACAGCAGCATTTCTGAAAAATGTGTTTAAGAAATTATGTTAAATGGTGCAGTGTTTATGGTATATGCAGTGCTTACCACGTGTCATGGATTGTTAGCGTTCTGCAGTTGTTTGCGTTCAGTCTCGCGCAAAGCCAGTTCCCACCACAAACACCTCATTCCGAACGAGACTGAACTTGCTGCTTAGTTTGCTGGGGCCTCTATCTGTATCACGTTACTGTACTCATTCCTGAACAGGCTCACCAGCCATACAACATCACTGGACCCTGCTGTAAAGTAAAACAAATCGTAGGCATGCCTTGCGTCACTAAGGGCTGCCTATTGAGTTGAACGCCTGATACGCCTGTAGACCCGAGTTGAAATACATTATTTTATACGACTGGGTTTTTTGCAGGGTACTCCGGTTTCTCTCTTACTGTCTAAGGGACACGTTGCTGCCGAGATTATTTCCTGGGTATCTCCTCGCCTTGCGTCCTCAGTCTGCCGTGATAGGCTCCACCCCCCCTCCCCGCGCGACCCCGTGTACAGGATTAAGCGGGTATTGATAATGAATGAATGTCATATCCCGTTACACATATGCGAGTACAAGGGTTGTAGCAGTTTGTAAAAACGTTGCGTGAGAACAGAGCGAGTTCTGCTGCCTTCGTGGCTAAGGACTGAGAACGGTCCTAAGTGACTTGGCATTCAACTCCACATGAGATCATTACATTCAAAGTGGTGTATAACATTAACTTTAGCCACTGCTTTGGTAGAATTAAATGACAAATACCCTTCTGTATCCTTGTTATGTGGACTTATATCACACGGCACTGTGATACAAGTGAGCTTAAAGGCGTTTGGCATTGTAGCCATTTTACACGTGCATCAAGCGAAATCCTAATTTACCTCTTAACTTGTTCACTGAAAAAACAGGTTTCCTGTAAAATGTATGGTGTTCATCCACAAGAGACTATAGATTGAATATATGGAATTCACTTATCCCTTGATGCATATGAAGTCTTTTAATAAAAGTTGAAAAGCATGTTGAAATGAGCTCAGAAATAGCTTCAGTTTTTCATCATACTTTGCGAGTCAAGCCGTACATGCACGCATGTGGGTTAACGTTTATCAACGTGCGCTACGCTCTGGTGCACGGGCTGTGACGAACTGTTTCCCCTAACAGACGTTCTCTAACGTTCTGCATCTCTGTGGGGATCGCAAAGGATGCATCTTGGGTTTAAATTTATGTAATTTTTTTGTGTCCGCTTGAATGAGTTAAACTATCATAAACAAAGAAGACAAACATCGTATACACACGCTGAGAATGTGTCACGATGCGGTGACTTCCCTTGCTGTTGCCCGTACAATGTTCATGTACAATAGTAATGCACAATGTTAATGTACAAAGGAGTTCATAAACGGTGAAGTACAAAGGTCTTAGGTGTCACGTTAGTGTTGGTGTAACGTTGGAGCAACTTTTTTTTTGCTCCAGAATAGAGAGGTATCTGATAGACTGATCAGCTGGCAAGGTGCTGAACGGGGGACTCTCGTCATAAAACATTCATTGGGAAGCTAGAGGAACTGTTAGACTGAAATGAGGACAAAGGCAGCTTTATCGTGGTGTTAGTTTTAAGGACAGGAAACCAACATTGTACTTCTTTTGGTATTACGGTAACTCGCATCAAGTTTATCCATTTTATGCCTGCTGGTAGGCAGTGGTTGGACTTCAGTCACATGTTTGTAAGCTGCGTTGAGTGAATACATAGGCAGGTGGGTAGACCAAAGCTCATCAAACAGATTTAACAAAGTCATAAAATAAAAACACAGCGATTTGTGACATCACATACAAGCAGTCGAGACAGTGATCGAGCAATGAGCACATTCGACGAGGAAAAGGTGGAAGATGAGGGAAAGGAGGAGGATGAAGAGGAGAAAGAGGTGAACGAGGTGGAGGAGGAGGAGGAGGAAGAGCTGCCATCCTTGCTCGACATGGATCCAACGGATCTGGACGTGGACGATGTGTACACCATTGCGGTCATGGTGGGCAGGGATATAGAGCAGGTGATGTCACACAGTGGCTCGGCCTCAGTGGCACAGTTAATGCACAAAACGGTGCGCGTGCTCGAGATCTTGGAGGTCCTGGTGGCAAACAACCAGGCTCGTGGTGACGGCCGGGGGGCTCTCGAGGGGGCCCTGTCGTTAGATGACGAACAGGTGGGTGCTGCGACCGTCGCGCTTGCTCATGTATCGATGTAGATCTGTCACAGCTCGATGTGAGATATGCATTGCTTCCCAAGGGCTGCTCTTTTGTTATAGCCATGTCGAGCGTGATTGCTCTGTCCATCGTGATGTTTTGCTTCCCACGTTAGAAGCATAATCGGGCAAATATCAGTCGATCAGACTGCTTTATTGGCGCCATTTCCATCCTAGGTTTGAATCTGGACAGCCACCTATGATCGTAGACTATGGAAATATATCTCCCCCCCCTCCCCGCCCCCCGTTACGTTCAAGGTTGTGTTTCACTTTGGCTGAATTTGGCAGCAAGGCAGCACAGATAGAATCACAAATAGAATATCCTGCGTGAGGCAGCACGATTCCCCCATCTCGGGTGCCTTTATGTGTGGAGTTCATGTGTCTTCCCCCTGTTGTGCGTGGGTTTTCTCTGGGTTCGGTTTCCTCCCACAACTACAAAAAACGGTCATTAATTAATTGGCCGATACCATCATAATATATAGAACCGAGTGTCTGGAAATGTTGGGTGCAGCCTGCTGCGTGGCGCACTTCCCCACACCTCTTAGCGCTTTCCTCGTGCTTCTGAGTCATTCGATGCATTTGATATTGAATGAACATGTGTGCGTTATAAATTGTATTTTTTTATAATATTCTAAAATATATTGGCTGCACTTTCAAGCATTTCTCAGGAGCAAGATATGAGGGAAGTACCTCCACTCGTGTGTGCCTAAAATAAGATTGAAGGGATTACCAAAGTGGTTCTGTGATATCACATTCACACACCATTCATTCTCTAATAGGTGAAGGATGCACACCACTCATCGATAGTGCTCTGAATGAATGCATTTTTCATCTTTTGACGTGTCGCCAATAGCAGAATTATAATATTTGGAGAAAAGACGAATACGGTATATATTTTATGCGTCAGTATCACACTTCATCTTCTTTTGTATGGTGTGACCCAGCGCTATAAGTCCATGTCAAGTAAGTCGAGCCACGTGGAGACATTGAGGTAGTTGCACCCCTCGATTCCTCCCTCGAATCTTCTGTTGGGGCACGTGCTAGTAATATGGCTGATACTCTTGACACTCACCGCAATCACACACACACTGATGGTCAAAACTCTGGAACGCCCTTCCATCAGAGATTCGGTCAGCTGAGAGTCCCTGGGCATCTTCATATCCCTTTCAAGACTCGTTCCATAAGGCTTTCAAGTCCACTGGCTAGGACTTTTGATGCAGCTCACTGTTGTGCTTGGATGATGGCTCGCTGTTGACCTGCTCATGCTCAGGAGCGCTTATTCCTTCATTTGTTTTACAATTATTTTTATCTCTTATTTTCAGTGCTCTGGTTTATAGCTGAAATTTGCAGCAACAAAAACGTTAATGTTGTTGTTTTGACGTTCTTATATCGTTATTGTTGCTGACGTGCCATTCTCTCCGCAGCTTTGGCAGCCATTTGTGACCCTCGGGTGAAAGGCGCTCTAGAAATGCAATTATTATTGTTCTGCTGCATGTTGAATAGGGTATAGGGTTTTCACTACGTCCTAAATATAAGGGAACACGTTTTAATGTATTGGTAGTCAACTCCTCATCACATTACATAGATCGAATAGGTTCATTTTTTGTCCACCGCTGTCTTACAGTAACCTGTGTTCACATGGGAAGCGCTTTGTGATCCTCGGGTGAAATCCGCTTTAGAAATGCAATTGTTGTTAAAAATATTGTTGTCTGTGACTTGAAAACCAAGAAATGGAATATGTCCGAGAATACAGAGAGATAAAATAACGGCGAGCGTGTATGCTACACCCCATGGATTGCAACCGTATCGCGGTGGATGATACCACATGTTCAAATGAACCCCAGAGCTCTGTCACCTGGAGTCGAACACTTCTGGTAGGGTCTCCCTTCATGGACATGTCTGGTGGAGGTTCCAGACATAACGATACAAACACTAGAGGAGGTTGGTATCAGAATTATCCGGCTGTACAATTCTGCTAAAATATGCTCAACATTGGAGGGGGGCAGCCAGCCAACCTGGATATTAGCCGCTTGAATCTGCAACGTGCGCAAGAACCTAGGCTCGTTGAAAAATATGGCAGCTGGAAGAAGCTTTCATCCGGTAGTGGGTTGACCAAAACTGCCGACAACTTGATTGTCACCGGTGTTTGTGGCTCCCGCAGCTCCAGCAGCAACTTTCGCGACTGATCAAGATCAACAATGAGCTGCGGCACAAACTGGCAGTCATGGAGGCTCAGGGAAAGTCGCTCATCGAGCAGAAGGTGGAGCTGGAGGCCGACCTGCAGTCTCGCGAGCAGGAGATCGGGCGCCTGCGCGAGACAGCGGCAAGCGTCGCCAGCGCCTTCCTGGAGCAGAGCGAGAGCCAGGAAGCGTCGGTGCCACATGCCAGCTCGGGCGAAGACAAGGTACAGCATCCCTATGGAGCAGTCGATCACAATGGACTTGGTCTCTGAATCTTGAAGGGTTAATTTTAACATTAAAAGAAAGATAGTGTGGGAAAAGTCGGGATTATGTACGTTAAAACTGTGGCAGCCATGGGTTGCAAATGCAAGCTGCTGGCGATAGTGTACAAGCAGTCACACTCAGAATAGGTAAGTATTATGCATAGCGTACATTTTTTGGGGTGTTAATAAAATTGAATTGTTGATGGTAGATCTTTTTTCATTTCGATTCTAAAAGTGATTTTTGCACTTTAAAAAGTTAGATACCATTTCTCCAGAGGCTTGCTTGCGCATTGGGCATCTAAGTACTGGTGCTGTTACAAAGCAGGTGCAGTGTTTGATAAACAGCAGCTCGGTGGACAAATGCTTGCAATGTGGATTTGTTGTTACCTGGACATTTACCCGTGTGTGTATATATATATATATCACCAAACACTACCACACACCCCCAGCTTTTGTAAGGTACACCAGCTCATTCTGCATACCAAGCGCTGTCGTTTTTACATCACTGGACAAGTGTTTATTAAAGAGCAATTCGGTAGAAAAAAATACATTTTTTTTAGTCACCTAAGCACGTACCTGCCAAATATATACAATCAGGTTTGTGTAGTTTGGGTCAACACAGCCTTAAATGAGTACCTTGAGCTGTGTGTAACCAGCACCACGAGCTCGGCAAAGTTGGCCCGGTGTGCTGCTGGCCCTCCACCCCCTCACGTGCTTTGCTTGCCTTTACAGATGCTCGCAAAAAGCACTTGCACTTGACCCTACAATTAGTTAAGGCTATAAGGGGGATCTTTGACTTTGTGGTTTACAGTGAGGAAGTTTTCTATGCTAAGATGTGACATGTCAACGCTTGAGCTGTCTCTTCTGGAGTTCGTGTCACCATACATCCGGCATTCATTTCCTGCTTGACTGGCTATGTAGGTTACAGTCGGGAAGGCAGTGTTGATTAAAATGATTTAATTTTTTATCTCATGCAGCAATTAGTGACAAGGTTTGGATCATGAACTGTGGTGCATAGCTGAGATATATTACCTATTCATAAAGATCTTGTTTCCTTTACACCCACAGGTTGGCAATGATGATGATGGCACTGTCATGTTTGTCTTTCTTGAGTATGATGCGTAACTGGAGCACCACACATATCTGTGTGCTTCTCTTAAACAGCTTTCATTCTTCCCTGGGGTAGAGGATGAAGATGATGGAGGTGTATGGGTAATGAGTATAAACTATTTGCCAAGAGCTGTGATTAACTGCTTTGCTAAGATTAATGCAGTGTGACACACATCAGCATGGTTATCATGAACACTACAGGCACTAGAAACAGCAACTCGGTTGTAACGATAAAGGTATACATTTCTTTATATCCTGGAGAGCCTTTACCGGGTCTTATGATTTTTCTTAAGAAAATTCCTGCTTTGAGATTTTTGGCCAATACATTAATGGGAAAAAACCAGAGTATCTAAAGAAAACCCATGCATGTGAGTAGGATAGTACTCAAAAGCTGTGCACAGGTCTGACAAGATATTGAATGTGATTGCATGAAAGCTTGATCGAGATGTTTTATTTATTTGTATTACACTGCTCTCGGATACCCATGCTTTTGGTTGCCATGGTGCTGATCTGTGTGCACCCAAATATATTTGGCACTCAATATTTATTTGCCCATTATGGCTTTAAACTTAGCTTCAGGTATTATATCAGGCCTAGGCACATACAGTCCATTGCCATTATTAAATAGAAAGTCAACTGATTAATGTGATCATTAGTGGAATCATTGATCAGGTCACATAACTTGAATTAACGCAGTTGCACAACTTTTAAAGCTCATGTCCAATATGTTTTATTTCTCTACTAATGCCATTTGATATTTTTCTTAATAACATAGGGATTATGGGAAGTGAAAACTTGTGTTCATATAAAGTAAAAAACGACTTGATACAAAGATTGTACGAAAATCAGCACATCAGTCTGCGAATGCCTCTTAAATGCGCAAGAAAAATTGACTGACCCTCCTGGCCTCTTCAGGGACAACCAGCATTAGGTGGTTTAGCTGTTTCTCTTAAATAGTGTTTGGCAAGGGTAGGAGCCATATAAAAAAAAACCCTCAGCCACAGAAGGTAGCGATTACTCAACACTGCCATCTTCTGGCAGATAGACTCAGTCGACAGAGATCCGGTCCATTAAAGGTCCTCTCGACGGGGACCCATTGCTGTATTGCCATCTCCTGGCCACCTCTCTCCCCTACACTGCAAAGGCAAATATCCACAGACAGGAGGAGTCAAGTGCCGTTCGCAAGTACCTATAAATGCCGACACGACACATGATTAGTTGGGTGGCCAACACCACGCCCGACCGTCTTTGTCTCCCTCAGGACAATGTTTGCACATCGTACTCGGTACACATTTGAGGCTGAGTCGACTTAGGGGAGACCCAGTACCTGTTCGGAAAATCATCACTGGTGTTGGCCGCGATTGGGATGCGATCGCTGGGTTCGTAGCCCAGTGTGTTAGCGACTGAGCTCCCACCCCTTCACTTACAAGACAGAGCGTGCACAGATGGTCCAAGTACTAATCAACCCCAAACCTGCTCTTAAGCTGCTGACATCTTGTGCATTCAATGTAGTTTGGTCTGCGTGCAAATAAATAAAACGGCCTCATAATCTGCTGGCCCGAATGACGTGGTGTTGATTCACCTTGGTGACTGGAATCGGAGCTGCAAGTGATTAACTGAGAAGTGAATTGTTCTAAGAATCCACGTTGCTTATTTCAGTGCCCTAGGGAGTGTGTCGTGCCTGCATCTTGATTTGCATCCATTAACCCACTGTGTGCCAACTAAGCCTAACCAGCAGGTAGCAATATAATGCTACTTCAAGCTCAAAGGTCTTACCCAGAGTGTTGTTCTGCGGTACTTTGAAGTGATCTTTAAATGTGGGTCGCCGTCCTATTTGAGCATTTGTAATCATTGACTTGATGATATATTGTGACTTTGTTAGACATGTTTGGGTTTCATTGTAGCGGTTTGAGAGTAGTCACATTCCTCCTCGGCGATGGGGTGGTGTATTACCACCCGTGATTTTAGCTTCACTAGAATCATATACAAGAAAGGAATGTACTTCTCATCTATTTAAAATATATGAACTGACAAAGGCGATACATTATTATTATTATTTAAGAGGTGTATTAATATGGCCAAAGCAGGTTTTTGTGATATTTCTTCTTGTGTCGAACACATTTGTAAAAAATTGCTTTTAATTCATTTGTAATTCATTCATCTTGGCTATGCGGTTAATTCTGTGCAGTCGTGAGCCCATGAAATGTCCATAATGTGCCTTATCCAATCAAGCCTCACTGAGTCTTTCCTCTATGGAGATGTTTGGTCAGTTCCATTGATGAGTGTTTGGTACGTGGGAAAAACCCACTGACCAGAGAAAATCCACACTTATAAGGGGGTAACATTCACAGCTCCACACAGAGATTCAAAAATCCATTGCTCCACGATTTAGTCAACTTGTTTTTACTTATTGTAGTTACAGTTAGCCTGGTTGAAGATAAACTGTACAAGAATTTTTATCAATTTAAATGTGAAAATATCATTAAGTGAGAGGTGCACAGTCTCTTTCCCATAAAACTCTCCAAGCCTGCGCCTTCATTCAAACTCGTTAATTTCATCACGTCATGCTTTAGTGTCCGGTGTGCCATCAGTCATCATCACGCTTGATGATTTTTTCCTCCTCTATCATCAAATTATAATCAACAACCCTTTGTTATGAATATCCCACGGACTCATTTTGTCCTGCCAGCTGCTGTTGCCATCTGCTGTTGCTACGCGTGTTTTTTTTTGTTTGTGCGATAACATTCGGCAAATGGAGCCGGTTGATGTCGTTTTGCCGACCGAGGTTCGCAATGAAAAGCACGCGGCGGTCGATAGAAGTTTATTATTACAGCAGGAAGTACCCGGTGAGCTTACAAGCTCTAGATGCGGGATTCCTGCAAGACAACAAACGTCCAAACTGATCAACGCAACAACGCATAAAACCAAAGGGAAATAAACTTATAGCAACAGTATGTGCGTAAGTGAAACTGTAACCATAATCTTAAGAGTAAACAGTAACATACAAGATTCTACAAATAAACAAACTTGCAGCACCAACTTGTACAAGGATGAAACCTCAACCACGTGTCTCTGCGAACATGCTCAGATGGATGGGAAGCTGGTGGTCGACCTCAAGGACCCCAATCGGCCTCGCTTCACCCTGCAGGAGCTACGCGAGGTCCTACAAGAGCGCAACGAACTCAAGGCCAAGCTCTTCCTACTCCAGGAGGAGCTGATGTACTACAAGAGGTGATGATCGGTACAACCGGGCACGGTTCGGGCAGAACAAATGACAATGGCTCTGAGACTGCCTTCTGCCAGTGGCTCTGAGACTGCCTTCTGCCAGTGGCTCTGAGACTGCCTTCTGCCAGTGGCTCTGAGACTGCCTTCTGCCAGTGGCTCTGAGACTGCCTTCTGCCAGTCTCAGAGCCATTGTCATTTGAAGCAGCGATTCATAAGTCGTGGAAAGAGCCCCCTCACTTAATATGTTAGGGTATGTATTGATGTAGGTTTTCGCGGCTCCGTGTATGTGCATTGCTGTCAAGAGCTGCTATAATATGGGAGATGAAATGTCACGAACGTGAGAGGAGGGACGATGGACATGAATATCACGAGATAGCAGCTCTTGTGAGCAGTACTTGTGTTAGGGTATGAAAAATATACTCATTACACTGCAATAATAATAATAATAATTGCACTTCTGTAGCGCTTTTCACCCGGGGGTCACAAAGCGCTGCACAGAGCTGCGGAGAGAACGGCGCGTCAACAACAGCAACAACGACGTATGAACGGCAAATCAACAACAATAACTTTTTTTTTACTTAAGCTTAACGGGCGAATACGATTGTCAGAGTATATACTTGTGTAGAGTATAAAGCTGCTGGTTTGTGCGCATTGTTATAACGAGTTGTGGGTGAAATCATTCTGTAAACTCACTGAAGACTTCCTCGTTCTTCCAAAATACAGGTTAATGCTCTACTACATCTTAAGCGTGTAGCTTGAATCAACGCAACACCGTGCAACATCACTGGATGTCGGTTGCAAGATAGAAATGGGTTTGATAAATTAACAAACTTTTGAACCTACATCATACCTCAAAGCAACGTGCATTGTTTCCTAACCTCTCGTGTAAATCGTCAACATTGGCACCGCAAAAATAATATTTTATATTCTTTGTGTTAAAATGTGTCACCTTGCATGTTGTTGTTTTTTTACACATTGCAAGATGCAGCTTTGCTGTATTTATTTAAATCCAATTCTCTTTTGGGCAAGAAATGTCTGCTCTCCATGGCCACTGATGTGGTCAAAAATAAAAGGTTATCTGTCTAAATTTCACCTCCATTCGATGGGTGAGAGAGCCTTCTCGTATTCTGTGCCCAGACTCTGGAACTCCCTTCCATTAGAGATTTGGTCAGCTAGGTCCCCTGGGCATCTTCAAATTTTGTCTCAAGACTCACTTGTTCCGTAAGGCTTTCAAGCCCTCTGGCTAGGACTGTTGATGCGGCTCAATGTTGTCATGCCGAGACGATGGCTTTCTGCCGACCTACGCCTGCTCGGGAACATATATTCCTTCCTTGTTTGTTGAAGAATTATTATTTTTTCCCTCTTACTTTTTGTCCTATAATTTATTGCTACTAATTGACTGTCAGTTGAACTGTCCTGACGTTATTTTTGCTGATTTTCCGTTCTAATGTCGTTGTTGTTGACATGCCGTTCTCTCCACAGCTCTGTGCAGCGCTTTGTGAGCCTTGGGTGAAAAAGCGCTCTATAAATGCAATTATTATTATTATCGCGCTTAGCTAAAAATGAGCATGTTGAGCCGCACTCTCAGTGCCACTTTTCTTCTGTTTATTATTACAGGAGAAAATACCCAGTGAGCTTGCAAACTCTGAATGTGGGCTTCTTGTGATATAACAAACGTAAAAGCAACACTTGAATCCACAGGACTGTGTTGAATGCAATGTTCTGAGCCATTTAATAGGGATGTAACAATTTATCCTCCTCGCGATATGATATATCTTCATGATTTTTGTTCGCTATTCAATCCAAGGATTGTTCCTTTTTTTACCGCTGTGGTGAATGTAGCGCCAGAGTGTGAACATGAACCAACTGCAATGACATACGGAATCGAGAATAATTGATTTGTACGTGCGTGATGACATGCACGTGTTTGTGTCTGTAAGCACTGAAGTGATCGTTAAATTCCCAACAATTACACTCGCTTCCATCTGCTTTGGTTTATTTATGATCTCGCATGGCACGGCTTACATGTTTGTTCATCAGACTTTACCCTGGCAGCGTTCCAACAGATAACTTACGCCATCATATATAGAACGGATGTCAGTTGAAAAAAAATATCTTCCTCCATATTTATTTTCTTTCCACCTGTCACCATTTATGGTGGATACAGTGTATTATAAGCACAATGTCGTGCATGTATCATCAGCTTTGTTGTTTCCGGTTTAAACGGTCGCTTGGGTTGGCTGGGTGCCCCAAAAGGGTGGGGGACATTGGTAGCAGAATATTACTGATGCCAACCTACTTTAGTGGGAGGGTCTTGATGAACTTTAAGAGTTGATTTTAATGAATTAATTAAATGAATGCGTTGGGCTAATTGACGAATATTTTTGTATACATATTAATGCCGATGTACCCGCACAAAATTTCATGCAAACGGATTTCCATTTAATTATACATTCTCTTATCATTTTGAATATTGAAAGTAACGTATGTACTGGCTAGCCAGAAGGGGGCACTGCAGCACCACAACATAATAAATAATGTGTCGTACAACCGGGAGTGACTCCAGTGATTGCACGCCCTTGCACCATTTAGCCGACACTGTATTCTTGTCTTATAATTATATCTGGCCAATATGTGCTTTTTGGCCAGTGTTTTAGCTGTGACTCCTAGGACGGTCATAAGTACATGGTCCATTGAGAATTGATGAAACACTAAAGAGAAAGAGAATTGGTGTAAATGTCTAAGTCGGCCTTCAGAGCAGAGTAGATTAGTGGCAACACTATGTATGTAGTCTGTTGGGGTGGTGCGCTTTTGTAGTCATTCATTATCAATCCCTGATTAATCCTAGCATAGGTAGTAGTGAGCTGGGAGCCTATCCCGGCAGATGCAGGGCGTAAGGCAGGACTATACCGAGGATAGGACACTGGCCCATCGCACAGTCCCATCGCACAGTACCGAAGGCAATTTACTCAGCAGGCCAAATCACCTGGGCAGCAGCAGCAGCAGTATGTCTTTTGACCATGGAAGGAAAGCGCAGAGAAAACCAACGGACTCGGGGAGAACATGCAAACTCCAAACAGAAAGGCACCCAAGCTGTGAGGCTGCAGCGCCACTCACTGCTTGACCGTGTTTCTCCACTTTTAGTATTTGTGTCCTTTCATTTCAGTCTCCTTGGGTAAGCCAGTACATGAGCTGTGTCAGATAAAATGTGGTATGTTTCATTTTGTGTTCCTGCATTGTATTTATACATCTCTGCGCACTTCATTGTACATTTTTTACTTTTGAATTTTCATGGTCATTTATCTTGTTTAAACAAAAATCAGGTTAAGAGATATTGTATTTACTGCTAAAAAATGTTGCCTTGGGTTATATGTGTAAGGCTTCACCTCGGAGACACAGCAGTCTGCGACATATCAGAGCGGTAAACATATAATATGACTACGTAAGTGTAACTCACAAAAAAACGGTCTTTGACTTGTTCCCGGAAAATGTACGGATTTCCCGGGACAGCTGCCTCAAAAAGGTGGATGATCGTGGAACAACCAGGACGTGTGGCAACTGTAGGTACACACCGATAGACGAGATGATGATGACTGGTGAGCGAGACTCACGACAGCGAAAGGAGAAAGTACGGCTGAGACTATGTCCACCGGGGAGATGGAGCGAATACATCAGCTCGCATGCAGGTCATAGGTGGATTGTAACATCGCAAGGCCTCGAGTAATGGTGATGGCTTGAGGAGGACTTTACACAACAGTGAATAGGTCATGACTGTTGCTGTCAAGCAGTGTATATGCTGCCATACTTTGAGGCTATTCGATCAAATAGTGCAGAACAGGAATTGCCCAGCACAGTGAAGTATGGGCAAACAATTTGCCTGAAAACTGACTTGGCTTGGTGAGGCCTTTGTCCTGTATTTATCTCGTACAAGCTATATTGAATAAACTACTCAGCAGTGTAGAAAACAGACTCTTATACATTTTACTTGACTATCTTGGCAGTTTCTGCATCTTGTAAATGTCTTATGACATTAATATTCAAAGGTTCCATTATGCTGAATAAAACCGCACATGGAATAAATCAATATACCTGCACAATAAGCGTAGCTGCTAAACTAATAAAAAAAGAGGGTCAGTGGTTAAAACTATTGAATTTACACATGTCTATTAGTTGTTAATCAATTACAGTTCCATATTTGCAAAAGCAATAAAATACGATGTATGGTACACTAAAGTGTTGACTGATATACCTTCCAGAACAAATTAATATTTACTGCCCAACATAGGTTCTTGTGAAATGTATTAATGCACTCTGAACAGCAGGAAAACACAGCTTCTAAAATCCAGATTTGCATGGTGTCCGATTACCATAGATCGTTATAGACGAACACAGCAGCAGTGGATACATCTGCCAGTGCCGGTCACTTGCAGTATTGTCTTCCTATGCCTGCACCGCATTAATCTGCACTTGTGGGTGCTATGTGCAGGCTTCCTCACTCAGAGTGACAGGAACCATGTGACCATCTGATGTATTGTCAAGTTGTTGTCATTTAGCATGATGTCCGACATTTCACTCCAATGTGCTGAGGGCTTCTTTAAGGACCGGTCTGCCCTCCAGAACAAATTATAGAAGCTCTCAGCACATGCAGCAAAACAATGCCAGACCTCCGGGCAGACAACTCGTGGTAAAACCCGAAATAACGTTGGAGAACTGCGGCGCAGTCGCAAAATCCTACGGAGTAACGATGATCGCTTACCAAAGTTCTGTTTGAATGGCCGTGTCGTGCGCTCCCCCTCCTGCTATCCTGAATGAACAGCTTTGGAAAGCAATCATCATGCATAGAGCCATGAAAACCTACATCAGTGCTGTGGAGTAATATTTACCAACCGTATTTCTGGTCTTCGAGTGAACTGCGCAACTGAAATCGAAAGAACAACATGGTTGGAGGATGGGAGATAATGTGAAAACGCTTCATTATTTCGAGTATTTCCCTTGAAGGAGGACCGTCTGTTGCCTCTCTTCCACTCACCCCTTTCTCCACTCTCTCCTTTATTTTATTTTATACCCGCTCTTTCCCTCCTCTCCCTGCTGCTCGCCTTTGCCCTCTGAAACCCTTTGGGGGGCTTCCCCGTCGGCACCCTCCCCAGCCACAACCACCCGTGGATGTCGGGCGTCCGGAAACGGCTGCGAGGTTTTTTTCCCGTCAGGTATTCCCACACTTTCCCATTGCTAGTGTCGACCTGATGATCTGGAATTCATGACCTGGTTCCTTCTCAATGCCCCTGAAATGTCCATGCTCTCCTCTCGTGTGTGACCACTTGCTCTGTTTTCCCGGGAAACAGATGCTCTCCCCCACTGTGTTCGGTCAGTGACGAGTAAATCTGCTCCTTTAGTTTAAAACTGTTGAGGGACCATTGAGACGCATGATCGCTTGTGCAAGGGAGGTCAAGGCGAAATGCAGCACGTGGTGCAAGTACCACGTTTAAGAGTAATACATTACATTGCTGTAGTTGTGTCTTGTACATTAATTATGTACTTGCATATACAGATATGAGATTGTCCCCCAAAGTCTCACTGCTTGAACATGTAAATGGTAATCATAACAACTTCCCAGTACTCTACTTATTGTGCGTGTGTAGCCGTTGTTTAAATTTGGTGCTTGCAGTGCTTTGTGACCCTCGAGTGAAAGGCGCTTTAGAAATGCAAATATTGTTTGACACGGTGCACGGCACTTCCAGACCTACAGATCTGTTTGTTAATGTCATGACTCTATACATTTGTCTGTAATTGCTTACTGGTATTGACGCATGTGCTATTTGGTTTGTGAATAACAACTGCATAAGTGCTAATTGCGTTGTGTTTATTACACGTTTACAACGAGGATGTTTTTCACATTGATGGTTGCAATTTTTCTTTTGAAGACGAGGCCGCTTTTTCAATCTGAGCAATGTAACAGTCGCCTTATAACACCTATTTGTATGTTCCTGTATAGATCAAAACTTGTTTAGTTGTACGGTCACACAGAGACATGTATGGTTAAACCTCCTGTGACCTTTCCAGAACCTGATGGTGTGTCTGTGCTGCATGGTTGGTGAAAGTTATTGATGGACGGCATAATGTGGACAGTGCAAACAACTTTCCCCCAGTGGTATATGATCTGAAGTAACTTACTTTGATAGAGGACGATTTAAACTATATAATGCAGTAAAAAAACGAAAAGGCTTTACCATTTTTGGAAATAATACAAGTATTAAGGTTTTAAAACACCAAATAAACACCTTTCACAAAGTTTCAAGTTTACAAAACACACACATGCTAGTGGCCAAACATACAAAAAAATGTTTTGATAGTGTATGCGTTGTTCTTAAAAGTGACTGGCCCATACCAGAGATGGCTTTCTTTAGAGCCTGATCTCACCAGTTTAAGCCAATTGTTGCCCAAAGGCAGGCAGCTCAGGACAATGTAGATATAAAAGCATTAATAGCTTAGGTCGAGCTATACTGCAGTGTTCATCTCTTTTACAAAGCATTGCATAAATACAACTATTTTGAAGGAACCACTGAACACCTTGCATAACAGTATTCCCCTCACAAGCCCTTAGATGCGTGAATGTTAACACATGACAGGCCTTACTTGTCATTATCTTGAATGGCACCATATATTTATCCAAGTGTTCTCATTGCATAATGTAAAACCTTGTCTCCAAGCATAAAGTTTCAACCCTCAAAGTTTGTTTATTTTCCAGTGGCTTAATACTTTGCAAGTGTTAAGCTCCGTTGGGCTTCATTACTTTCAATGTACCAAATTGTTAAGTTCAAGATGTATTAAATTGTTAATTTCAATGCTTCTGCGAGGTGAGACATGCGCGGTGCTCTGGGTGCACTTCACCCCGCACTGCGGCGTGCAGCAGCAGGTGGGCTCGCGAGCACGATATTAACTCATTTGCACCCCCGTCGTTGCAGCGAGGACAGTGACCTGGACCCATCACCCCCCGAGAGAGCTCTCTCTTCACAACACGCCATCGTCAAATCTTCCCCGCAGGACTCAGGCATCCGCCGCTTGTAAGTTTATTGTTATTATATTGGCCTTTGTGGCAGCCTGCAGCCATGAGGCCAGATTAGTGCTGGCCGCTAGATGGTGACGATGCAATCAGCTGTCAGCCAAGAGAACGACCTACAGCTGATTGTCCAGATGCCCTCTGGAGTTGTCATGTGACACGACCAGGGTAATGATTCAATAAAAATTAACAAAAATATAGTAAATACAAATCAAATAAGTAACATGAATGCAAGATTCTCTGTACGCCATCTAGTGGACGAGATGTAATGAAACACTTGACAAAGCTATTCCGAAAGAACCGCTTTGGAGAGCAATTCTCATACATTTATCCGTAAAAACCTACATCAGTACAATATGAAAAAAATTCCACTTCTATGTCTATACAATTTCTACAAGCAGGCAAACATGGTATTAGTAACCTGCACTGAATACGACTTGACATTGACCATTGTTGTATATTTAGCCAGTACATTTCAAGCCTTTTATTCAAAACATTACGTTCCATATATGCATTGTCAATTTATATAGTTACACTCCACTGAAATGCCACTATCCCCTGAATTCCTATGAATGTGCTAAAGCCTTGCATGCGACTGACAAATAGGTCACAGTCATTGGTATTGTTAATGTAGAGAGGTAATGAGTAATGCTTGTCATGCCTATAAATAATGTTATACTTTAGGATAATAAACACACGCGTGATGTAATGTGCACAGCATGAAGGATTTTTGTTGTGCTTGCAATTTTTTTAAATAACCGCCTATCTGCAACTATTACACTGCTGCTCACGAGAATCCAATTAGCATAAATCGCAGCGAATTAACGCTCAAAGGCGACTTGTCATTTTCATCCTTGTCTTCGTTTTGTTCAGGTTCAGTTTTTTTTACAAGGACCGTCCCTCAGGCGTGAGGAAGTTGTCGGAGGGGGGGGCGCGCTCTGGTGAAACACAACAGATGCCGGGCCTGGAGCAAAGGCTACCATCCAACGGAGGGACAGCTGACGGGATTGACCACCAGCACAACCACCCTCAAGTCCATCAGTTTTAACCCCTAGTCCTGACGTGTGCACCTGGGGTGCCTGGCGCAGAAGCCGCTGTACAGGGTTAAGGGCTAAGCTGCTCATCTCAAGCTGAAGCCTCGGGCTGAGCGTTTGCCAAGTTGAGAAAAGGCCTTGGATCGGGGAATGTGGTTCTATGTTCGAAGCAGTTTTTTTTCCTTATTTTTCTGCTGTGTTTTTCAACCCTGAAAGCTATTATATGGTTTCTAAAACAGAGAATCGTTCGTGTCATGGGGATGCCTCTACCTGATATTATGGACTTATGCACCCATATGTTGTAGAATTCAGTCCACAGTGAGGCCACTTTTGCTCATCCTTTAGCCGTTGCTCACAGCAGCAAACCCTTTTGGTGACGTTTAGAATCGCATTACCTATATTTTCAAAAATATTTTTAGAAATCCCTGCATGCATCTTGAACGTTTCTGCACTTACAGCAAATAAGTATATTCCAGATTGCTGCACTCCATTAATTGTTTTTCATAAAAGCAGGAGGGAGCCCTTGCAACTTTTGATAGCGTCTTCACGGGAGTCTCATGGATTCATGAGTGGGGAAAATTAACAATTTTTAATATTTTGAAAGTTTATTTTAACTCTCATGATGAAGTTGGGAATTAAGAGTATTAAATAGATGATGTATTGCACCGGTTAAGGCATTGCTGCTTACTAGTATTACATTGTTTCATTGGGTTTCTGTAGCTGGATAAAATTGCACAATATCACCTTCACATCAATTAAATATATTTTCCTTTGTAGAATTTCAAGAAGCACAAGTGACTTTCATGTACATGAAGTGTCTTGCAAATTGGTTAAGTTCATGTACAATACCATATTTTTTCATGAGCGTAGAAGACAGGCAAGGATCGCTTGTTATTTTTGTGTTTATAATAATAATAATTGCATTTATAGAGTGCTTTTCACCCGAGGGTCACAAAGCGCTGCACAGAGCTGCGGAGAGAATGGCACGTCAACAACGACATTTAAAAAAATATATACACATCTTTGCAGAACAACATGTAAAATTTGATCTAACTTTCAATTATAATTTTAAAATACACATTTATCAGTGTTAATACATAATTTGGAAATGGTTTAATGTAACATATGTGCGAGACATACCAGGTCACGCTTTCAGGACTCCAAAGCAATATTATTTTAGTGTCAAATGGTATTGATTTACGATTGTTGCCGAGGAATTGTCAAAAAAATCAATGACATACGATGCACTGTAGCCAAACATCAACAGCCTACAGGGAAGACTTCAACTAGTGGCAGAAAATGATAAATATTTGATAAAATATGGCATTCACTGCCATGGCAAGGTCAAGTGGCGTGGTGGGTGTTGTGCATCTAATTTGTAGGTGCCTGCTCGACTAAGTTCATCGTCATCATCATCAGCCATAGTTAATGCACTGCTGGATAACGGTCTCCACAATTTCCCACCATCTCATGGTCTATAATTCAACCTTTAATTTGTACCATTGTTGCACTTGGTGATCATCTTAACGACCAAGGAAATATATTGGTAACGAAAGTAATGGTTCAGATTTGTTAGTCGACAGATGACAGGGCCTACCCGTGCAATTTTGGTCATGGGATTGTTGACCATACTTCATACTGGTCAACGTGGGTTGGTGCAGGGGAGCACCCAGACATTTACTGTTAACCTTGGCGGGGAATGAAACTTGGCTCGCCAGTTTTAAAGTGTACTGCACAAACCACTGCCACTGTTCTCTTGAAGTAAGTGTTATCATCTGCAAGATATTTAATAGTTGTTCACTAGATATCACATTGTCTACAACCTTTTAAGGGAAGTAACTCAATCTAGACAATATGCTGCATCAAATAATAGGGTGGTTGCACGACGGACCGACAAGAGGGTGTAAATATAAAATTAAACTTGCCTGGGATTAAATATACACCTTGCTAATACTGACTCGAGGGCATCTGCTGTAAAGGCCAGTTGTTGTTTTTTTACAGTCTATGCGGCTTGTATCCAGGTTGATCCGGATTGTCTGGTTGCCAGACGTATTGGAACAACATTTTAACGTGACGCACAACCTTCAATTGGAGGTGCTTCGGATCGTTGTTTGTATGGAACCCTCCCACAGACCTCTTCACCAAGACCCTAGCAGCAGCACTAGACTCCAGGTGACAGCTATGGTGCTCATTGGAACACGCAAGCCCCTCTCTACTATGATACGGTTATGATTCGTGAGCGGGTCGTAATGGTCGCACTGTGCGTACGTGATTTTGAGAGAGAAGTGTCAGGGAGAGTCCTTACTTCCCTCGTCATGGGGTGGTCACTGACCGAGTTCTGCGAAGATTCCACGCCCCTTGCAGTCAGTGGTTGAGTAATGAGACTGCAAGGGGTGTCTGTAGTTCGCAATAACATCTCTAGCCCTGGTAGGGCATTGATAGAACACCGCGTCATCGTTGCTCGAAAAATACAAGGCAGTCGTACTTGTTTTATATTCCGATTCTTGGTGGTTTTATGTCGCCGCAGCAGATTATTAGGCGACCGCTACATAATCTTGGTCACCTTTCCAAGTGCCCTTGTCATCACGACACGTGTGTGGATCACCTTTGACACCTTGCAGTAATTCTAATGGCAGTGTTAAATATTCCACCGGTTGTATTTTACTTATGCTGGATAACATTGAGCAGTCTATTAATGTGCGCATTGGTGCATCTTCATCTATGTCAGGGGTTTTCAGCCTTTTGCTGAAGGCCCACTTGCGCCTGGTCTCCACGGGCAACTATGTGGCGTCACGGCCCATTGGTGAGTAGCAACTCACCAGTTGAGAACGGCGGATCTGTGCTATGTAATCAGTTCTGACTATATTACATGGCTTCCCAGCTGCCAAATTAACTCTGAATGCAAACAGTGTTGTGCAATGCGATGTAATTTGGGTTTAGAAAGCGTCTAAATGCAGCTGCATTTTAAGATGTTTGTGACAGTCTCCATAGAAATAGCAAGGAGCTATATTAAGACAATTAATAGATTAGAGATAGGCATTGGCAGAAGAGTAAGGTCTTGAGGCTTGACTTGAACAGGCAGGGAGAGTGCATGAGTTGTCAAGCTGTGGTGTGGGATTTCACACAACTTGGGTCAGCAGCAGCAGCAGAGGGGTGACCTGTTGAGTAGAAATTCTCAGAGGGTTTTGAGAAATGGCTCTGGTTGTGCAGGAGCCACAGAGATAGCTTGCTGGAGTGTGCCCAGATATTAATGTATGCACAGCTCTAAATGTATTAATAAGACGTGTTTATATGCGAACGTAAATGCATTTATAGGATTATTTTCTGTTTCAAGCATTGAGAAATGTGCGTGTGGTAATATTGCAAAACGTACGTTATAAAGGTGACATTTTTATGGTAGACGCAGAATTAGGAAGCTAGATTTGCAGTTTCGGTCATGATGTTGGCTGGGTGAGAGGTCTTTGGTGGTTTCAAGTGGAACTTAAATGACAAAATTTCAGGTCAGTTGGGGCCAAATTTGTAGGTCGGCTATTTCAGCAGCAGAGCGTTTGTATTCAACTCAATGTAAGAACTTTTGGAACATAGTTCAGCAATTTATGCGAGACACATCTTGAGTTGGGGATGTTACGTACGTTTAGAGATGAAATGCATGGGCATTATAGGATCAGTATGGCTAATCATTTCCTTGAATACCAAAATCAATTCTCTTCTAATATTAAGAGTGTGCTGTGACTTGCAATCTGGAAGCCTATCGTTTTATTACAACGGACGATGTTTTATTTCCCTTTGCGACACACGCATTATCTTAAAGGCATGTACGGACGATTACAGAACATTGACAGTGTATTGGAAACGTTTTGACACGAGATGGCCAGTGGACACAGCTGGTGTGTTACGTAACAAAGCCTCATAGGGCGTTGAAAAAGAAGTTCCTCGCAGCTAATCGTGTGGGTACTTTTCGGACCACATGGCATTGTGCAATGAATTAAATCCGCTTTGGCAGAATGGTTATAGTACTGTTTATTATTAGTTGTTATCTAAGGTACAATGCAGTACTTTTTTGATATTGAGTGCCCAAGTAATCAACAGGATATGCAAAAGCAAAGATGCCCCTTAGAGTCGTAGACTAGGACCGCTAGGATCAAGTGCTGTTTGCGAGCGTCTATAAAAGCCAGCAATCCATGTAGATCTTCTGTTAGTAGATTAGAACCGATAACTGTAGACATCCATTAGGCAGATTATTGCTTTGCACAGTCATTTTGTGATTAACCCGATAGAACAATGTGATAGTGAACCTTCTGTACACATATTTTAGCTGTGTATATGGAGAAAGAATTTGATGAAACATGTGTTTTGGTGTTTGGGTGGTGCAGTGAGCAGGACTATCTAAAGACATACTGCTGCCTAGGTTAATTAGCATGACTGAATTGCCCCGGTGCCTGCCAATACACTCACCATTGTGTGTAGAGCATTGCCTTCCCCTGTGTCTGCCATTATAGGCTCTGGCTCACCACGATCCTGTACAGGATTAAGTGGGTGCTCATAATGAACATGTTGGACATTTGCAATATGTAATGTAGAATGAAGGCAAGTGCTGGTCCACAGATTGTTTGCTGTCTGTGCAATTGCAATGCGAAAACTAACGTGAGTTGCCGCACACTCTATTTCACAGGGATCATCACACACGACTCTTGCGGACTCTTTGGCCGACTTGATTGCAATGTATTGATACCTTTCAACAATGTGAATAATGGCACCCAGGAAGGCCTCTGTGTAGATCTGTGTTCTTTTTGTTCATGAGTCCAGAATTAGAATGTTTGACCAGTACACTTTCAAGGAGTGTTTTTTTTTCACGTGAGAGGAAAATGTAACATCTGAAATAACCCACAAATGATGATGATATAAAAGGTCTGCACAGCTAGGTGCATGAACCACCTTTCTCTAATACCATTCTCTAGTCCCCTCTTAGCCCCGAGGGTTTGGAAACATGATGCACCAACCATAGCCTCACAAGAGAATGGTATCAGCACGCCTGGCTTAAATTACACAACGTGACAATAATGCCTTATTAAGTGGGGTTTAGGTTCGAATATCTGGTTTCCTCTCGCATGCTGATATAGAATTGTTGCTTGGCTCAAATATGTCAAAGTGTCATTGGCTGTCACATGCCCGTGTCTGGCTAGCGGACAATTTACGTATATTGCTGCAAACTTACGACCCTTTTGAGAGTTGCTGTTGAGAGCAGCTCTTTTTAAATAACAATATTGGTCGTTGCCTCGAACGTGGTGAGCCTGATGAGGCTTCACACTTGCGAGGTTAAATGTAAAGGAGAGAGGAGGCAAGGTCAATATGGAAATCCCGACAGCAATTCTCATACATAAGCCGTGACAAAACCTACGTCAGTAAATTATGACCTTTTAAAATAAGTTTTTGTATAGTTACGTAGCCTAAGGTATATAAACGTAAAGCGTAGCATTCGGAATTTAATATTTTTTGTAAGGCAGGATCTAATGTTGAATTATGTATGAATATAACGGCAAGAGTGATTTCATGTTCTGGGCCAGTAATGTTGATAATGAATACAAATCATAACGCACTCATTTATTCAATTTCAAAGGTATTCGACGAAATACTGACTCAGAAGCACGACGAGGGGTAACCTGCCGACAGGGGGATAATCAAGCCACGCGATTAGCGAGCGCCAACTCACCAGACACCATGTCCTAAATATGATGCTAACTGCCAATGAATGAATGTGTCTTTAGTTATGGGCGAAAACTGGAGACCCTGGAAGAAACCCACGTAAAACAGGTAGAGGATACACAAACTCCAGGCAGAAAGGCGACCAAGGTGGGAATAGAACCGCCTTAGGCAGGACTTTATTGCTTTGAATTGCAGATATGACTACTGTGTGAGCTTGCCACCATAATTTGAGGACTGTTCAGATATGCATGCTGTTTTCATCATGGTGACTTACTCCAAGAACAGATATCTTGTGCCTGCAATTTCAAATGCTTAGGGGTGCACAACTGTAATAAACATTTCACCACAAAAAAAAAACAAAGTAACAGAAAGGGTAGTAAATCATGAGAAAAAAATAATTAACATTTTGTAATTGCGGGCAGAACATGTTTTAAATAAAAGTTTAAATTTGTTCCACACTTTTAAGGTATGTGTTCTATGCAAGGTATATACATATTATACTTTTACCTTGATAAGTAATATGCTGTGCACCCTTTGACTCAACTATGCCACTGTCATTTAGATTGCAAAGGACACCTATAAACCAACAAGGCTTCACAATTACCGCTTAGCTCAGGGTTAGGATGAGAGCCGGATCACGCTACCCCAGAAGCTGTTACCATCTTATCAGCCTGGCTTGTACCGAGCCAAATTGAAAGCAGACAATCACAGACAGATAATCTGACGATCATATGCTACTGTTCGCTTTTGAAACTGACAACAATAAAGTGTAGTGATGTACGTTTTTACGGCTCGGTGTATGATGAGTGTTTTCCACATCCGTTCTTGCACGATAGCCGCCGTATCGAGCGCTCACCATCTCCTTTGTGACGTTTCGACTCCCACGTTTGAGCAATCCTTTTACGTACACAGACATTTGCATCCTCAGGCATACTGAGAGGCATCCTCAGGCGTTTCATTATGCCTGTGGATGTCTCCAACGTGAGAGGCGAAACCTCAAAGTATAGCGGGGTGCATTCGACACGGCTATCCCGAAAGAATAGATTTGGAAAGCAATCATCATGCACCGAACTGTAAAAACCTACATCACACAGATATTTCTGATTAAAGCAGAAGATACCCAGGGAGCTTTTATGCTCTGTTTGTGGGATTCCTCTGAAACAACAAACGTTCCAACCAAGGCATAAATAAACAAAACAATATATAACATCGTAACGAATTTACAACATTAAATTGTGCAAGGATGAAACCCTAATACTTCCACTCTCCGCCGCCTCTTGTTTTCACCCTTAAACACGTGACCGACGCGTATTCGGACCGAGTGAAAGACAAACTGGTGTGCATCCCAACTGGCGCCCGACCCGCACTCGCTTTGGTATTCATTTGGCGACGTGGAATTTCTAGTGCCAAGGAGCCGCCCCAGGCACTTCCAAACCCGTAGAGCCAATCTCACGGGCTTTCTCCTGCTGTACATCACATGTAAGTGACAACGCTTAGAATACAAAGCCGCGGCGCAGCTAAATCAGAGCGGCCACATACCCAGAATGTCTAGCATAAAAATGTTACTTTTTAAAATAATAAAATGGAAACGTGTTGTTGATAAATCACGCTCTGCATATTTAAAAATGTCAGTTTTACAATTTTAAGGTGACGTGTATTTATAATTTGAATCTTGAATCATACAACGTTATGAATTGCTTATGATTGTTATTGTTAAATACATAAACAATGGTTACGCAGGATTTTACATGACTATACTAAAACGATTAACCAAAATCAAAATGACAAACCGACAGTCTGTGTTCTACCCGACAAGGGTGGAACACAGTAACATTCAACTGACCTTTTTTCCATTCAGAATCAAGTGATGTCATTTATAAGCCTCTCTTGCTCCCAGAATAAACAATTCCACGGTATCTTTCAACATGAATGCCTGATTAATCATACATGGATGGTCAACATCCCTACGGTAAGATAAGGAGCTACAGGTGCAGTTCACTGTACCTGGCGCACGGTCAACTTCTTTGCAGTGGATGTGGAACATTCAGAATGTTTCAACACAACGGTACTCTTAGCCCTTGCGTGTTAAATAGTCCCATGCAAAGTGCCTGGCTACTGTTGAGATCCTGGATTAGAATCCAAGCAGCGATTCAATGATTACACTGGATTAAAAAGTAATGGGTTGATTATCGCGGACTTGTTACCAGTGACTACACTATATCATCAGTAGATGTGAAATGTGGAAATTCCTGATGTTGCCTTCAACGTCGGAGGTGAAACATGGCAGAGGAGAGAGAAGGACACTCGATACGGCCATCCCGAAAGAACAGCTATGGAGAGCAATGCTCAAATATCGAGCCGTGGCAAACCCGCATCATTGCTGCAGAATGTAAACTCTAGAAGAGGTCGTCACTGAGAACACGG
The DNA here is from genome assembly GCA_036362905.1 of Mordacia mordax. Classification (NCBI taxonomy): domain Eukaryota; kingdom Metazoa; phylum Chordata; class Hyperoartia; order Petromyzontiformes; family Petromyzontidae; genus Mordacia; species Mordacia mordax. The sequence continues at coordinate 2,258,495 of JAZEWT010000022.1, forward strand.
AACACTGAATCCTCCTCCTCTCTGTTGCCTCTGCTTTGACTCCCGTTCCTTTCTTCACAACCGTGGGGCGAAACTGCTTAGTGGCTGCGCAGAAGACGAACGGGTCTGTGTGGCTCTCGTAATCGTCCTGTCCCTGATCTGATGGAGAGTCACTGCTGATTGTTTTTTTGTTTCTACTGATGTAAGATTGCCACGGCTCCCCGTGTCGAGCATTCCCTCTCTCTCTCTGCTTCACGTCGGAAGCAACATCATGCTATTTTGTTTGTTTCAGATTCTCTACATGGACATTGCTTCTTGTTGCTTTTCCAGCATCGCAGTGGAAAATGCAGTTACGTTACCAGCTCAATGATGTTTCAAAGTACTCGTGGTGTTGTGTGACTTGTATTGTTCATTGCCTCGGCCAATGTCCAGTTTATTACACACGCGCAGTGGAATTGTGTATGGAAATGCATCTCCTGTTCATCTGCTTACACAAGAACGAGCAACATTTAACCTTAAAGGTTAGTCTGTAAGTATACGCTGCAGCCACTTTTCAGCACTCCTGATCGAAATATACAGATTACAAGAGTTTATTACACACAGTCGGTTACGTTGTTCGGTTTATGGCTGGTTATACGATAACCATCACGACGCGCCACGTTAATATGCGTTTAATGTATTTTTTAAATAATTGTTCACCTCTAACTTAATAAGAATGGCCTTCTCAGAAACACAAGTGTCACGGAGTACGTTTGCCGTGTAAACAATGGCAATGCATCGAGTAGATGTGAACGCTGCTGAAGTATTTAGTTCAATAGCAGTACCGGCTTAATACTGTACAACAGGGTCGCGGGGGGCCAGAGCCTATCCCGGCAGACAGAGGGCGCAAGGCGGGGCTATACCTAGGATGTGACGCCAGTACATCGTAGGGCACACTTTTTGGGCAATTTACTCAGCAGGACGATTAACCTAGGCAGCAGCGTGTTTAGACGGTGGGAAGAAACCGAAGTACCTGACGAAAGTCCACGCGGACACGGGGAAAACTCACAAACTTAACACAGAAAGGCACCCGAACCGGTAAATGAACCCCGGGACTTTCCTTCTGTGAGGCGACAGCGTTACTGACCGCGTATCCACGCCGCCATACTCAAGTATTCATCCGATGTATTCGAGCCGTGCAGTCATTTATCTCAGACAAGGTTCGCCGGTCCCTATGAGGTGTGATTTGCATCGCGTGAGTGAAACTGAGTATATCCACAAATGTTGCATTTTCTGTAGCTGAGAGAGAGAGAGTAAATGGGAATGTGTGCGTGCATCTTTCGCTTTGATGCGTCTACTCGCCATCGGTTCCATTGAGCATTGACATTTTCTTGACTCTTAGATTCAAGGGCAATTCCTCAACAAGTTGAAATTGTAATCCCGGCTGGTAACCTGTTGATTACCAAGCGCTGTGGGTCTGGATTATACATTATAATGTGTGGAGTGTAACCTTAGCAATGAAATCCATTTTTTTTTTTTGGGTCAGGTCACGTAAAAAGTTTATAGATTATAAAATAGTGTCGTTTAACCCTCCACCACCCGACACGGCCAATCAGCAAGGGTTTGTCACGTTGAACAGAATACGCGCCAATTCCTTGACTATCTCAGCACACCGGTGTGTTGAAAAGCGACCCCACAATATTTTACAAACAATGTACGACGTTTCGCTGACAACAACGTTCAGCATCATCAGGCACCCGCGCCAGCAACTGGCGCGGGTGCCTGTGTGCTGAGGTAGATAGCATATTCTCCAGGACGTTGGTGACAATGGTCTTCCACAAATGAGTTGTGACTTTTCCAAGATACCTTCAAGATGCTGATAAAGAACCACATTTCAGTTCCTTCAATCCTTTTTTTCCATAATTGGTGATATTGTCCATCAGTCTGATGCATACGTGAAAACTGGTCTAATGTAACAATCCAGAACTCTTAGTTTCGTCTCCAAGGAAATGTTATTATTAATCAGTAATTTTTTTGTTTAAAAAGTTATCTTTGGCTATCCCTATCCTTCAGTTTATTTCATGATCACATTTACCATCTGACATTATCCAACTTCCCATATAGTTGAATTTATTAACCCGTCTTATATTTTCATTGCCTATTTTGATGTTACAGGTACAAGTTTCTTCTTTGAAATTAGCATGCATTCTGTTTTCCTAGAATTGATAGTTAAACCCTTCACCTCACTTTTACTAACAACGATCTGAGTGTGGTCGTCGGTATAACGGGGGTTTGACAGGAGATTCTGAGAGTTCGTGCCTACAGGGAGAGTGCTAAGGTTTACCCATGGTGGCGGGGGTGAGGAGTTGGTGAGGGCGCGTAGTGTGGAGTTGTTGTTCGAGGTGTAATTGCGCAACGGTGTTGAGTTGTGTTGCGGACAGTTCGCGTTGTGTAGGTGTTTAATAACGGCGGTTGTAATGAGAAGGACGTCTCGGCTGACTGCCTGTTCGCGGCGGAGACGAGGCAGCTTCCTCGTCGGCACCATCGATCCGGGAACACGGGGAGATCGCGGTGTTTGCGTGCTGCCCGACAGCTTCTTAATATGGAGATGTTACACGCCCCGTGACCAAGACATGTACAATCTCATTGTTTCTGAAGCGTATACCGTTGGGGGATATGGTCCAAATGTTCTAAAGTTGAACATTTGTCGCAAGGTTTAATTACCAGAGTGCCGTTTAGCTGCCAGCGGGCTTGTGTATCTCATTTGCGTGTTTCAGAGGAGGATGAGGTATTAACAGCAAAGGATGTTAAAGATCAACTGTGTTAATGGATTTAACAGAAGGGGAACTCGGTCATTAAGGAGGGGTATATCGTTCCGGATTAAATCCCATCGAAAGACCAGAGGGTTTAGAATAATGCCTCTGTTATCATTTAAAATCTATTTTTGCCTGCTATGTCAGACAACCAATTACATTTGAAATTCAATTACATCCCCTTTCATTGAATTCCATCACCTGCTGTAGATTATATAGATATGCGATGATTGTAAATAAGATGTTTGTCTGATGATGCTACCAACGTGGGAGGCGAAACGTCGCGAAGCAGAAAGGGAGTCACTCGACACCGCTATCCTGAAAGAGAAGCTCTTGTAGATAAATTCTCATACATCAATAAGTGAAAATCTACAACAATACAATAATGTTAGACGCCTCCAATTCACGCTGCATATTATGTGGGTACAACTGTTCACTTTATGGAATTTTGATGGAAATAAAATGCTAATGTTAAATATCGATTAATGAGGTAGTAGAACAGTGGATTAGTGGGATAGTAGACCAGGTAATTGGGAGCCAAGAAACAATACAAACGATGCAAAAATATGAAACATCTGGTGACTCGGAGTGGATTTGTTACTCCAAATTGCAATAATTAATTCAAATCATCGGGGAAATATATCTGCAGCTTTAATATTTCGTCTCAAACCCCGCTATGCTGTCCACAAAATATTACATTTCACTCACACCTCGAGACGTGACCAATATTTACACTTGCTTGTGAATGTAAAAATAAAGGGCCCAGGGTTTCTCTCCAGGAGATGTGAATCACATCTCTGTTGATTGTGTTGACGTCGTGTAATGTGCCCGGCTCTTGAATGCATGAACTTATTAAATAAGTGCATTTAAAAACTTAATTGTCAGGTTTTTACGCTCGAGAAGTGCTCGACGCGGATAGCCCCGGGCTATCCCGAAAGAAGAGCTTTGCAAAGCAACCATAAGAGAATTCATCTCATCTCATTGTCTGAAACCGCTTCGTCCTATACAGGGTCACGGTGAGCCGGAGCCTATCCCGGCAGACACAGGGCGCAAGGCAAGGATATACCGATGATGGGACGCCAGTCCATCGCCGGGCACTGCGGGGCAATTTAGCCTGCGAGCCAATTAACCTATGCAGCAGCATGCTTTTGGACTGTGGGAGGAAACCGGAGTGCCCGGCAAAAACCCACGCGGACACGGGGAGAGCATGCAAACTCCACGCAGAAAGGCACCCGAGCCGAGAGATTCGAACCCGGGACCTTCTTGCTGTGAGGCGACAGCGCTCACCACTGGGCCACCGCGCCGCCCCCATAAGAGAATTGTCAGGGTGAAAATATCTGCTGCTCTTCCTCACTCTGAAACACGTTTGTCCACTGTGATTCGTGGCTATGCTATGGTTACGATAGTGAGTACAGCATCAAACGTGTTCGATTTAGCAGTGACCTTCGCCTACAGTATGGCCTTTTGCAAACGTTTTTCATCCAAACTCCCTTTTATGTCGCTAAAACGTCACCACGTAGTCTTTACAGTTTCGAACCTTGATACACACGCATGCGATCCAGAATTGTAACAAAAGCGTTTGTAGTAAGATATTCACGTGAAATTCGATAAACATCTGAATTCCACTCAATATCTGAACAAGATAGTAAGTGAATACAATCGATTGAAGATCCTTACCCTAACAACAAAAAGTCACTTGATTACGAAATAACACTGCTCCGCGTTTCTGAATTTCTGGAGGAAAATAAACACTGGAAATAAAAGTGGGGTCTGGTGTCTATTTGGCCAGTAAACTAAACAAACATTCGACATTTCTGATTCAATGCCCATATCTCTCTATTGCTTGCCTGTCATGCCAAAAAGGGCATCAATGAGTTCATTGTGCACAGGTAATGTTTTGGTCTCGGGCGGCACAGTGGCACGGTGGGAAGCGCTGTTGTCTCACAGCAAGGACCCGGGTTCGATTCCCGGCTCGGGTTTGCGTAGTTTCTCCCCGAGTTCCCGTGGAGTTTCGCCAGATAATCCGGTTTCCTCCCACAGTCCAAAGACATGCTGCTGCCGAGGTGTATTGTTTTGACAATTAGCCCCGGTGCCCCGAGATGTTGACAATTGCTTACCCTTCCCTGATGAACAACTGTTAAATAGAGCTACATAGTTCAAGGGGTTCCTTCCATTTTACATAAAAAAAAACTGACTACCTATGTTAATTATCCTGACTAAATTACCCCTGGTGCATTGAAATGTTTGAACTTGCTTACACCTCCCTGTTGGACAACTATTAAAAAGAGTTTTTTAAATGGCAGATTAAATGCCAACTGATTAACCGACTGTCCCGACAACAACCGGTCATCTCCCAGCCGTTTGTACAAGCTGGAACTGACACATTTGTAGTTACATAAGATTGAAATGTGTCAGATATTTTTATCTCACAATGCACAACACAACGTGTCCATTGGAGTGATCTACGTTATATAACTATACAATGCTACGAGTTGGAGGCTATTTCAGTAGATACGTGACACTTGAATTAAAGAATTATATTGATTAAAAGCAGATTGGACAATTTCCCCTCATATTGTACACAGTCGTGACTCCCTGTGCATGGGGGTTTGGTTCAATGCGATAAAAACGATTTCACCGAATCAAAATTATTAAATATTTCAACTCTTGGCATCTTTTGCCAGTACACAGATGATGTAAAAAGAGGAAAAAATGACCCTCTCTGGCAATAATACAAGTGTTACGAGCTTATAAAATCAGACACCTTTCAAAAGGAATTAAGTTTGTAAAAAAACCCGCAAACAAACAAACAAACAATACTGTGTAACGGTGTAGGTTTTATGGCTCGATGTATTGATTGCTTCGTAAAGCCGCTCTCTCGGGACAGCCTGAGGATGCCTCGAATGTGTGAGGCGAAACGTTGCGAAGGAGAGAGGGGGAGTGATCGACGCGGCTATCCCGAAACAGCAGCATTTCTAAACAATCATCAAAGAATTGTCTTTTCTAATTCACGCGTTGTACTTGAAACTGTTAGGCCCACAATGTCTTTCACACATTCTGAAGTGGGAGTAGGAGAGATGATGAAAGCTCTACACTGCTATTCCAAAAGACCATTTCTTAAGATCAATTCTTATACATGAGCCATGAAAACCTCCATCAAAACATTAATGGTCTCTGTGCTACGACATTGGTGGCATGGTGGTACAATAGTAACATCCACGCTTGACGGAAATAAATAAATACCCGAGGCAGCTCGACTTTCGCCTCGGGTGCCTTTCTCTATGGAGTTTGTGTGTTCTCTCCGCCACGTTCCTCTGGGTTCTCCGGATTCCTCCCACAATCTACAAAAGCAAACATTAATGAACGGTCCCATATCATAATATATGTCTGGCGCGTTGACATTTGTCAACCAGCTGACTCTACCGCACTCTGTGGTTCCCTCGCTCCGCCTTCGTATCTATGTCTCGTCCATGAGCAGGCGGAGAACTGGCATGGCACGTTATACATTATATCATTATGTTTAAAAGAGAAAGGCCCGACTGTTATACATATCATTATGTTTAAAAGAGAAAGGCCCTACTGTTATACATTATATCATTATGTTTAAAAGAGAAAAGCCCTACTGTTATACATTATATCATTATGTTTAAAAGAGAAAGGCCCTACTGTTATACATTATATCATTATGTTTAAAAGAGAAAGGCCCTACTACATTATAACCCGAGGGACGTGAAGGTCCACTTTGCATCAGACCCCACATCATGGTGAGGTTCTGTCGAATCTTTGCAAAATTGTTCAGTGCGTGAGCTAACGAACCTCTGGGTATATTTGTCACTTAAAGTTAGCAGAGTTCAAATGTTTCCACATATGGCTGCTCAATAGAACAAGAAGCTAGAGGTGTCCCGATTAATGTAATTGGAATAAGAATTCTAATGACCCAGGAGTTTCCTTGCATGGTGAGCCGAGTCATGCGAAATTAAGTCCAGAATCTGCTCATTTCATATCCAATGCGATGCATGACTCTGAGCGGTGATCTAACTAATCTCACCCTTTAAGTTTGCTACACACGACTCGGACAATTTTACATTTTATTACTAATTGCAAAGCTTAAAAATTATAATCCGTGCTTTTATTGTAATTAGGCTTTGAGAATTTGCTGTTAATAGGATGACCTAGCCTGGACGGCACGGTGGCGAAAAAGGCGACTAATAATAATATTTACATTTTAAAGCATCTTTCACCCAAGGGTCACAAAGCGCTGCACAGAGCTGTGATGAGAATGGGATGTCAACCACATCAAAATAGATCAATTGAATCAAATAATGACGATTAATGAATGAAGGACATCAAGTAACAAATGAAATAATTCTTACAGCGAAAAATGAAAGGAAGACGTGTTCCTGAGCATGTACAGGTCAACAGCGAGCCATCATCCAAGCACACAGCAGTGAGCAGCATCAACAGTCCGAGCCAGAGGACTTCAAGGCCTTACAGAACAAGTGAGTCTTGAGACGGGATTTGAAGATGCCCAGGGACACAGCTGAGCGAATTTCCAATGAGAGGGAGTTCCAGAGTCTGGGAGCAGCGCACGTGAAGGCTCCATCACTCATCGAACGGAGGTGCGATCTGGGCACATGCAGCAAACCTGTATTGGAGGATCGAAGTTATGTTGAGGAGGGTGCCTGAAGTAGGTGAGAAGGGTCTTAAATTCAATCCTGAAATTAACCATAAGCCACTGGAGAGACACCAGTACTCGGGATAAGTGATCGTAGATGGGAGTTCGGGTGAGGACTCCAGCAGCCGCATTCTGCACACGTTGGAGACGATTGATCAGGTAGGCAGAGGTGCCAGGGAGCAGTGCATTGCAGTAATCAATTCGTGAAAAGATGAAGATGTGGATTAGTTTCTCAGCGTTAGAGGGTGACAGGATGTTGTGCAGTTTGGCGATATTTCTGAGATGAAAATAAGCTACCTTCGTCACCTTATTGATGTGTGTAAGACTGCCGTCCTCACAGCAGGAAAACCCGAGTTGAATTATTGGCTCGGGTGCCGCCTTTCTGTGTGCAGTTTGCGTGTTGTCTCTCCATGTCCGTGTGGGCTTTCTCCGGGTTTTCTCCGGGTACTCCGGTTTGCTAGACAGACAAAATTAGCAAATACCTAGAAAAATATAAAATAAAAACAGTCTTCACAACACACCAGAAGATACAAGACATACTCAAATCACCTAAAGACCGAGTACCGTTACAGACAGAAAGCGTATATTGCATCCCTTGCAGCAAATGTGAGGAAGTATACATCGGACAAACAGGAAGAACAATAGCTACAAGAAAAAGAGAACACGAGGCAGCAGTACGTCTGCAGCACACGGATAAATCAGCAACAGCAGCACATAGTGTAGATAAATAACATAGAATCGATTTTGATAAAATACGAATACTAGCAGCCATTCGCCATAAAGGTCCAAGATTAATTCGTGAAGCAATTGAGATTCAGAAGACTAAAAGCATCATGAACCGAAAACAAGAAATGCGTATAAAGCTCAGCCAATCCTGGAGGCCAGTTATTGAAGTCAGGAATGCATAGATATAGAACTATTGCGTGTGGGCATCAGAAGGGGATCGTCTAGGTGTGTGAGGGGTTTCTTTTCATGAGATGTAAATTAGGGGACTAGCCACAGACAAATCAGGGAGGGGGTAATCACAGTTCCGGGGGTGGGAATGGGATAAGGAAATTAGTGTCAAGGTGATTCAGACGCGGACTCACACAACAAAGGATGACTCGACACATGCATAGCGCCCACACATATAAAGGAGCAACGGGAACTACGCACGCACACTGCGCCTGAGGATGCCTCTAACGTGTGAGGCGAAACGTCACGAGGAGAGGAGAGAGAGCCATCAACGCGGCTGTCCCGAGAGAACAGCTTTTCGAAGCAATCATCATGCATCGAGCCGTGAAAAACCTACATCGTTATATTTGACTTTCAGTTGCACTGTGCTGATGTTGTTGTTGACATGCCGTTCTCTCCGCAGCTCTGTGCAGCGCTTTGTGACCCTCGGGTGATAAGCGCTTTATTAATGCAATCATTATTATTATAACTATCAGGGCCGTAGATTGCCAGGATTTTTATAATGAATACGGAGATAAGTAGGTATGGGAATTTTAATAGTGTTACATCGTAGTGTTACATCGTAGTGTTACATCGTAGTCACCTGATCACAACCATTCTCTACCTACTGCACGTGTCCTTGTGCTTTCTGGCTGTCAGATCAATATTTTCTAACGCGCTACAGGGAGACAGCCAAAGGTTTGAACATTCATCTCGCAAGTCTCCGGTAAAGCTGGCGTTTTTAAATTCAAGGGCTGCTGTAACTCGCTCGAAGAAGCCAGTGGTGGCTGCAGGCCACGTTCCAAGAGCTGGGGAACCTGGTCCAAACACCGCGGTCCAGTTGACACCTGCAGTTTTTCTCACTCAGGTTTGGCATCCTTTTATGAGGTGGCGACTTTCCTGGGAAGAGTTTTTTGTTGTTGTTCACGGAACAAGTCGTTATTCAGAGCCCGGGTTTTGTTAGTGCGGGTGAGTAGTGCTGTCACCTCACAACAAGGTCCTGGGTGGCCAGCTCAGGTGCCCTTCTGTGTGCAGTTTGCATGTTCTCCTCGTGTCTGTGTGTGTTTTTGCTAGATTCTCTGTTTTCCTCCACAGTCCAAAGACGTGGTACCTAGGTTAATTGCCCTGATTAAATTGACCCCGTTGCCCTGTGATGGACCGGTATTCCATCCCAGCTCTAGACCAAAACCTTGACTTGCTTACCCATCCTCACTAGACAACTGTTAAAAAGAGCTTCATGTCTGAACGGTTCATTCCAGCTTCATTTAAAAATAACTTACAGCACCCGCCAACTGCAGTACGACCGTGATAATTCATATAAAGTTAACGTGCATATTTAATAATGTGCGTTTGTTTTGCAGTAAACAACGACACAACCCTAAAGATGGTTAAGTATCCCCGGAATGCTTGAGACATCTTTTACCGCGCGCACAATCCGTCTGTGTGTCACAAAAATTGAGAAATAGGCTCTTAAGGAAATTAGACACTAACCCCGTGGCAGAGCCACAAAATGCAAAATATGGCAAGAGCCTTCGCCTTGCATCATAAAACTGAACCCAGTGATGGAGTGCAGTGCCACCGAGGGACAATGATAATTATGTTGATGGAATTTTATTCTTGAGGCCATAAAAACAATTTATATTTCCCCGCTGATATTGGTAAAAAAAATCTGTTCTTGTTTCTGCAAAAAATAATAATACTTATTTAAAAGGCGTTATTATATTTATGAAAGAGAAATGATAAGAAAACAAACGCCGCATCCCTGAAACAGCACACCGTGTGTACAGACACCAACATGGTGCATTGAAACATTAAACTCGTCTTTTGGTTGAGGACATTTCTGTGAAGTACGATACGCATTTTACTGTCAGGAATATAAATGCCACGATGATGGTCAGTCGTCGTGTTGTGACGATTCAATGGCAGGGAGGGTATACATCAGAGAAAACGAGTCTTGATAGCACATCAGACGATGGTACTTGACCAGTTGCGCATTACTTTCGAGTACTCTTCAATAAAATGAAGGTTTTCAGTTAGTAAGTCACTTTTTTGAATTTAAACCTGAAAGAACCGTTGGTCTATGTAGTTCTTTTTAATAGTTATACCAGGGAGGTGAGGTGGGGCTTAGTTACAACATTTCAGGGCATTTAGGGAAATGTAATCGGGGCAATTAACCTAGGCAGCGTGTCTGTCACCTGTGGGAGGAAACCGGAGTATACAGCGAGAAGGCACGTGGACACGGGGAGAACATGCAGACTCCGCAGAGAAAGGCAGCACCCAAGCCACGAATTGCATCGGGGAGTGCTTGCTGTGAGACAGTAGCGCTACTCACTGCGCTGCGCAGTTAGGGACAATGCGAAACCAGATTCTATATTGCAAGCTGTGTACAGATCTCCAAACAGTTCTGTTTGACCGACACATGACAGTTAAACAATAAATCACTGGAGCTCAGCACCACAATCAACCCCTGTGTTATTATTGCCTTGCCTGCGACTGCCCATTAAAAGACGCTCTGTGGATCTGGCAGGCAAGGTTTATCGTAGCTTTAATTAAAATGGAATCTATTGATAAGGTTTATAGTGTACGACTATGAATAGCTGTTAGCAGAGAGAGATTTAGAGCGATCTTTGATTCTTTAGCCAAAATGGCCAATACTTGGCCAAATACATTTGTCGAGTTGAAATAATAACATTCCACGTGAAGCGCACGGACACTTTTTAATCTCGTCTTGAATCCAGCGTTGCTCATAATTAACAAAACCGCTTGCGACTGGATGCTGTATCGGTTCATGTTCAGACCGCTGGAAATAAATAATGGCAAACAGCGGCACTTAGTGGCACCGATAAATGGGGTTTGTGAGTGCGCAGATGTGAGCATTCACACTATGCAGCTGCAACCTGCAATGTGCAGCGGTAACATCGACGCCTCAGAGAAAGAATCAAGATGCATTTCTGTGTGGAGTTTGTGTATTCTCCCTCTATTCTGCGTGGGTTTCCTGCGGCTTATTCGTGTTTCCTCCTACAACGAAAAAACCCCTCAACATCATCACATATAGGATGCACAGTGTCTGACGAGTTGACGCCAGCTGACTCCCTGGGCTGACTTCTACC
>JAZEWT010000022.1:2274502-2298212 GCA_036362905.1 Mordacia mordax
CATAGACACCCTCCTGTACACTGCAGACACCCTCCTGTACACTGCATAGACACCCTCCTGTACACTGCATAGACACCCTCCTGTACACTGCAGACACCCTGTACACTGCATAGACACCCTCCTGTACACTGCATAGACACCCTCCTTTACACTGCAGACACCCTGTACACTGCATAGACACCCTCCTTTACACTGCATAGACACCCTCCTTTACACTGCATAGACACCCTCCTGTACACTGCATAGACACCCTCCTTTACACTGCACAGACTCCCTCCTTTACAATGCATAGACACCCTTCACACTGCATAGACACCCTCCTTTACACTGCAGACACCCTGTACACTGCATAGACACCCTGTACACTGCATAGACACCCTCCTTTACACTGCATAGACTCCCTCCTTTACACTGCAGACACCCTGTACACTGCATAGACACCCTCCTTTACACTGCATAGACTCCCTCCTTTACAATGCATAGACACCCTGTACACTGCATAGACACCCCCCTTTACACTGCATATACACCCTGTACACTGCATAGACACCCTCCTTTACACTGCATAGACACCCTCCTTTACACTGCACAGACACCCTCCTTTACACTGCACAGACACCCTCCTTTACACTGCATAGACACCCTCCTTTACACTGCATAGACACCCTCCTTTACACTGCATAGACACCCTGTACTAAATATAAACACCCTGTACTGGATAAAAAGACGCTGCACTAGTCCCGGCTCAACGCCTTACTCTTCACCACGCATAACTTGTAGCGCAACTGAACTAACCCGTAGGGAAGCTCGGAGTAACAGGGATGATGGCATTAACGATATTCAGCCCTGTGCCCAGTGCACTGTCGGATGAAGGTCTCGCTAAGGACGTTGGTTGGCTCACACCTTGCGACACTGCTCACTGGTTTGAGAGACAGGGTAACCGTGTCTCACAAATTACTGAAGAAAAAACTTGCTTATGGTGGCGCGCTGGCGCAGTGAGTAGCGCTGCTGCCTCACGGCAACAAGATCTGAGTTCCATTCCCCGGCTCGGGTGCCTATCTGTGTGAAGTGTGCGTGTTCTCCCCCGTGTCCGCGTGGGTTTGTACCGGCTATTCTGGGTTTCCCCCACCGTTCAAAGATACGTTGCTGCCTAGGTTAATTGGCCTGCTGAGTAAATAGCCGTCACATCCGGGGTATCGCCCTACCTTACGCCCTATGTCTACCGGGATAGGATCCAGCCCCCCGCGACCCTGTACAGGCTTAAGCGGGCACTAATACTGACTGAGAACTTGCAGGGACCGCTCCATAGTAGATCCACATCGCAGTGTTAGCAAGGCCTGAGCTGTGTACGTCAGAGATGTGACAGGATTAGGATGGCTCGCCCGCTACGGCTGCCAGACTGATCTCTGTGATGCGACTAACAGGGATTATCGACACGTGGTGGATTAAACGTATCCCTTCACAGCACTGAAGATAACTGCTTGAGATTGAGCGGAAAGGTAGTTACAACGCAGCAAGCACCGCAACATGGGAGCACTTAAAAGCGTTCTCAAGGTTCATCGTTCTCAATCATGTTCTTGTTTACAATTCGTGCATGTATGTGTTTGTGAACGTTGGCTCGGCGGTTAGCTGGGCTTCAAAGCCGGCGACACGAATTCGATACCTGTTCACGGCCAACACGGTCCTGGATCTTCCCTAGGTCGACGCAGCCTCAAATGAGTACCTAGTACAGTGTGTAAATATTACCGCTCGGGAGACAAAGGCGGCCAGGCGTGGTGCTGGTCACCTAACCTCCTCGTGTGCTGTGCTGGCTTCATAGGTGCTGGATAACGGTACTTGACCCAAGAGTCTGTGAAGGCTACACCGGGTATCTTTGTCTTTGCGTGCGAGGAGGACATGGTCTTAACAACTCGGACGAAATCAACACAATTAACGTCGAGTAAATCCCGCGCAGTCTCGCCGTTTGGACAGATCTTAGCCTCTTACACAAGTGATGACATTGTGTAATTTCAGAATGTAATCCTGTGCTTTCTAAACAAGCATTGAGCGTCACTCAGAGTTGTGACGAATCCCCCCGTGACGTTGTGTGGCAAGACTGAAGCCGCATACATTTTTTAAATAAATTAGGTCTTAGCATTGTTTTAATGAACAACGCACAAATCACCTGCGCGACTGTAACGCGAGACGTTTTAATCAAGCCAATGGTCACTGCTCGTGACGAGAAAAACTCTCGTATTAATGTTGGAGCGGCCTAAACAAAGCATTAATGTTCGTCTTCTTCCACTCAGTCCGTTTTTATTTATGCTGGAAGGAGCCGTTGAGCTAAGTAGCTCTTTGTAACGGTTGTCCAGCGGGGAGGGGACACGCAAGTACGCAAGTTACAACACCACAGGACATCGGGAGCAACCCTAGGCAGAATGTCTTCGGACTGCGGGAGGAAACCGGAGTATCTGGCAAAAACGCACGGAGACACGGGAAGCGAACGGAAACTGCACACAGAGAGGCGACCCCCCAGCCAGGACTCGACCCCAGGCTCTTCTTGGTGTGAGGTTAAAGTGATTTTTATAACATTGTCAAAGCGAGGACTCCAACCTGTAATGAGCGTTAACATAAACCCGCGGGTGAATCTATGGCCCAGCTATCATTTACTCGCTCACCTATTTTCTGAAGACGTTTTCTTCCTCCAGACGGACATTAATATCGGAGGAGTTGTCTACAGCAGTCATAAATACGCAAGCAACAAATATTTTTTTCTAGCTTAACGGCGGATATGTTGATACACTAAGCGTTTCGCTTTATATCACTTATGAGTAATTTATACACGTGAGAAGAGAGAATGGTTTAAAGCAGTTGTTGTGGCCTTCTTGAGGGCCCCAGCGTGAGAAGGAGGACCGTTGAAAAGGTACCTGGGTTCCAGTTGTCACACATCAACACCCGCTTCATCAACAGGACCCCGATTAAGCCTGTAGAGAGGGTCGTCGCAGGCGGTAGACACAGGGCACACGACAGGGCTATCCTAAGGATTGGAGTCAGTCCAGCGCAGGGTAGCGAGGATGATTATTATAGTCACCAGACTAATTAACCTAGGCAGCAGCGTGTCGTTAGACTGTGGGTGGAAACCAGAGTAACCTGGTGGACACGGGGAGAGCGCACAAACTCCACAGAGAAAGGTACCAGAGCAAGGAATCGAACCCTGGTCCTTCTTGCTGTGAGGCACTGCGCTGCAGTACTGCTTTGACGCGGTTGTCCCAAAAAGAACAGCTCTTGAGAGCACGTTTCATTTACATTAGTGTCGTAATCGGATGAAGGCTACCGCTGCACAACGTGGCTCGCTATCGTCGTCGTCCCATGAAAGTGAAGCACTTGACTTTCTCTGCTGATGGCACAAAACCAGAGCAGCGAACACAGTCGTATCGCCGTGAGGAGGCCTCTCTGGGCAGAGAGCGTGACCTCGCCATTTAGCTGCGGAACACATTGCTGCCACCGCGCGGAAGACGCGGAGGATGAGCATCGGAAGGAGAGCGGCGGGGCGGTCGTGCAGTGAGTACCGCTGCCGTTTCACTGCAAGAAGCGTCAGAGTTCGAGTCCCTGCCCGGGTGCCGCCTTCCTGTGCGCATTTTCACGATCTCTCCGTGTCTAGGTTAATAGTCCTGAAAAAAATGCGATTCCGGTGTCCTGATATATTCGAACTTACTTACCCCTCCCGCTTGGACAACTGTTGAAAAGAGCTGCACAGCGCAACCGTTTCCTTCCCGCTTAAATAAAAGCCGAGTGAACCGGTTCGTGGTGGCGCTCGGGGGAGTCTGCCTATGCAAGGTCATTGCGAGGTCATATCGGAGAACCGCAGCGGGGGGGGGGGATGCAGGGTGGGGGGGGTGAGGAGGAGACAACACCATTGCAGGTGTCGGGAAGGCTTGACAAGCCTCGCAAACACACACAGCGGCCGCCGCCGCCGCGGCTGCTGCTGCTGCTTCTGCACGCATTAGCATTCCACAAGTGTGATGATGTCCTACAAAGCCTCGCGTGTATCTGCCCGCGTGAGTGTGCTGGAGGTTGCTGATGAGATTTCGGGTAGCAATTTATTATCGAGCGCACGGGGTTAAAGCTTTTTCTTCAGCTTTACCCCCTGCCGCACATCTCACAATGCAATGTCTATATGCGACATTATTTGCTTGAAATACGAAAATAATAAAAAAAATGCTTACATTTGATAAGAAAAAACGTGCTGTTATGGCCCTTGCTCCATTGCTGAAAATGCGGAGCACAAGGCTAACGCACGCGTACAATTAAAAGCACGCGCGCGGTATCATGATTAGATAGAGAACACATTATTATTATTAGAGCATTTTTGATCCAGTGAGCTTGCAAGCTATAGATGCGGGATGCCTGCCGGATTATTGCATCTGCGCGAATTCGCTGTCGATATCCGAGATGTAGCAGTGGCTGGGCTGTCAGAAACTCCTGATGATGCCTCCAACGGGCGCGACGAAACGTCACGAAAGAGAAAAGGGGAACACTGAGTGACACGGCTATGCTGAAAGAACAGCCATGGAGAGCGAGTCTCCTATCGCTCTTCCATAGCTGGGGGCGTGGATGCGAGACGAGGGGAGGCGCAGAAAGTTCTAGACTTGGTGGTCGGGGATGAGGACCTTGAGGGGCAGTCAGGCATTTTTTATTTAAGCTGGAAGGAACCGTTGAGCTATGTAAGAGTTGTATAGTGGGAATGGGGTAAGCAAGTTGCAACAAATCAAGGCACCAGGGCAATGTATCATCATGAATCATTCATTATCAATACCGCTTAATCCTGTACATAGTCGCAGGGAGCTGGAGTCTATCCCAGCCGACAGAGGCTAAAAGATGGGGGAATACCCAGGATGTGACGCCAGAACATTGCAGGGCACTTTTCTTTGGGGCTATTTATGCAACAGGGCAATTTAACTCGGCAGCAGAATGTCTTTGGACTGTGGAAGAAAAGCGGGAAACCCTGCGAAAACCCACGCACAAACTCCACGCGGAAAGGCACCGGATACGGGAATCGAACCTGGGAGTCTCTTAATGTGAGGCGGCAGCGCTACCACCGCGCCACCCGAGGTGTCCGTCTCACGTGTTCACGCCAAGTATAGTCTCTCTGGGGGGATCCGTGCCCCACAGGTATACATCATTAGGAAATCAATCAAGGTCACACACTAATTACCTTAATGAATGCATTCATTAGTTACTTTTAATGAGGGTAATTGGGTTTTGAGGCAATAAAGGATGGATGGTTGGGCAGCTCTTCCTAACTCTCTCGTTCTTCAGCACAAATAAATAGGGCATTGCAGTGTATGACAGTGTCCCCTCCTCGTGGATAGTAACCTCATCGTGGTGGAAGAGAATGCGTGCTCCAGTGAACCCCACAGCTACATCACTGTAGCCTAGCGCTCCTGCCAGGGTCTCCCTTGGTGAACAGGTCTGGAGTCCAGCGCTCCAGCTAGGGTCTCCCTTGGTGAACAGGTCTGGAGTCCAGCGCTCCTGCTAGGGTCTCCCGTGGTGAACAGGTCTGGCGTCTAGCGTTCCTGCTAGGGTCTCCCTTGGTGGAAAGGTCCGGGTGGGAGGATCAAAACAATTAACCATCTGAAGGGCATCCGGCCATAAAAATAATCTGCTCTAATACCCCCACTGTCGGGGGGGGGTCAACCAGCCAACTCATATCAACCTGCATAGCGGCCGTTAACACCGCATTGAATGATAGTGAAGGGCTCAGCGGTTGTGTGATCACAGTCTTGTTACCGTTCATCCCTTCTCGCGACTGGGCATGGAGCAGACTTCATGACGTCGCAGAGGAGAGGCAGAAATACTTGGCTATCCCGAAAGAGCAGCTCTGTGACTGCGTCGTTAAGCGGGCCGGCGGGTCGACGATGCGCCAACGTGCTCAGTGACTGCACCCCGTGATGCACGTGGGTTGAGAGAGGAAGATCAGCCAACGTGCTCAGTGACTGCACCCCGTGATGCACGTGGGTTGAGAGAGGAAGATCATGTGATGCCACATGGGTTAAAGGCCCGAGCGACTGACAAGCCTTGCACCACAGCCATTATCTTTCTGTCACTGTGCGAACCTAGCCACAATGATGTCCGCGGAAACACAAAGACTAGGCGGGAAGTGTCTTTGTGTTTTTTTGGCTTGTTTTCCCGTGGGGGTGTTCGTTATGACCTGATGCATCAAGATATCATCTGCAATGGGTGATATGTGCCCTCGCATCATGATACGTGACCACTACAGCTAATCGCAATGATAAAGTATTATTTAACTAATATCTATCATATGTGTTGACCATCCGATAAAGGACACACTGCTGGGTTTTTTTAAAGAGAGAAAAGACCGTAAGATAGGACTTTACCGAGGTTGGGACGCCAGTCCGTTGCAGGGCACCGGGGGAAATGTACTCAACATGCCAATTAACCTAGGCAGCAACAGCAGTAGCGTGTCTGTGGAGAGTTTGAGGAAACCGGAGTGCCGGAGAAAACCCACGCAGACACGGGAAGAGAACACGCTGACTCCACACAGAAAGGCATCCGAGCCGGGAACCGAACCCGGGACCTTCTGGCTGTGAGGCGGCAGCGCTACTCACTGGGCCACTGTGCCCGCCATGAATATGGCCGCGTCCGCTGAAACACTGTTTAAGGGTTGTGTCAACATTGTTCGTCTTCATTAATAGTCACGCGACTATGAAACGCGAGCTACTGCATTCTCCATGGTCTAGATGTCTTGTGACCTCTTTTTATTGAGCATTGACATTTTTTTTTCCGTTATTCATTCCTGTTTTAAATTACACCTTATTTATTTCAGATTAATAACGTTTGTACGTGCCATTTCCATAATACTTAAATTACATTACATGCCTATTTCTATATAAATGTATTAGGTTTTAGGAAATTAATTGGGCGCCACAACACGTCTGGAGCAGTCTGTACATTGTTGCTGGGACGCAGCGAGACCAGGTTGTAGAAACGGTAACTCTACGTCTCATAGAAATAAAGTCCTGCCCGAGGCGCTTCAGCTCCCCTACCGGGTGCCTCTCTGTGTGTTCTCTCTCGGTTTTGCGTGTATTTCCTCCGGATTCTTCAGTTTCCTCCCACCACAAAAGAAACCTCATTAATGAATTGACCAATATCATAATATGCATGATATATAGGACGCAGCGTCTGGCAAATGCGTGTTATAGATTGTACCATTATAATTTAGCACCCGGTTTAAAGTCGTTAATCCACCGCTGGATGAAAGGCTCCCCACGCAACTCACGTGAGTTGACGAAGCCAGTCGATGCCTCCAACGTGGGAGGTGAAACTTCGCGAAGGAGAGAGGAGAAGGAGCGCTCGACACGGCTATCCTGAAAAACAGCGGTTTTGGAGAGCAATTCTGAGTCACTGGGGTTGTCGGTCCTTATTTCATCGTGCGGGTCAGCGCGTACGGGTGAGGAGAAGGGGCTGGAGGGCAAGACCAGTTAAGACATCACTCACCGTCGACATTCACCACCGATAGGAATCACCAGGTTCAGAGTGCCACGTGTGCAGCACTGCTCCCACCGTCACCCTTTGTGACGGTCCACATAATTCAGTCCACGTAATTCAGACACTGCTGCAATGTTGGCTCCTGAAACGATGGCTCATATTTCAGAAGCACCACGTCTGGCATTAACATAAATGATAACCTTGACACGCAGAGAACTCTGTGCCCCGAGAAGGAATTCCTCTGATAATACCAGCCATTAGATGCCATCTGCTGCTATATGTCCAGTGGCTCGTGAGTGCGTCAGCCATTCTCTACGTGCTTGATCATGCGTTGGTCACAAAAAATAACTGGCACATTTTGCAATGCTCTGCTGCTCGGGGCAGCCACACTGAACATTAACCGCTAACGCTGGGCCAGGTCAAGATACTTCATTCAGAATACTAACTGAATTTTAATATACGCCACACACACTGCACACATGCTTCATCAAAACAGCCACGAGATGTATTATTATTATTATTATTTGCGAGGCAGTGTGGTGCAGCGGTAACATCTGCGTCTCAGGGGAAAATTGTCCTGTTCAAGATTTGTTTGATTCCTACCAAGGGGACCTTTTTACGTGAAGTTTGTGTGTTCTCCCTCTGTTCTGCGTGTGTTTTCTCCAGGTTTCCTCCCACAACTATAAAACACTTATTCATTCACCGAGAGCACAATAATGTAGAGGAGGCAGTATCTGGGCAGGTTGACGCTGGTTGACGGCGTGGCTGTCATCCTCCTACCTCTATGGTTTCCTGTAGCACCTTGGAACCACTGGGTGAAAGGCGCTACTCTAGAAATGGAATGAATGGTCATCAACACCTTACAATACTGGACACTGCAGGTTGGTTTTAAATATCATTTTAAATGTCGGCACATTTGTAGAAAAGAAAACATATCTATATGCAAAGCAGGTACAACGATGGTGCGTATGAAGAGTAATGAGGAGATAAAACGTGGGCTTTGACAAATCAGTTACATATTATAATTCATGCTTGCTCCGTGTCTACATTTGGATCTCATAATCAGCATAGAGTTATATTTTGTCCTAAATTCTCCATGCCCAGCGTGTCCAATACAGGAAATGTAATTGGTTGCAGAGCAATTCATTTTTTGTAATTTTAACTCTTACTCATCTAAAGTGGCAGAAAGTGGCAGAAATACAAATAAATAGATATATCCTGCCAGTACAAAATCAATTCCAAGAAACTAAATGAAGTTCAAGCTCTTTCCTACGCGCGCGTTCTGAAGAAAGACCTGACCGAAACTGTCAAAGTAACCGAACAGTGCACGGCAGTTTCCTTACAACTCTAAACAAGACATGGTGCAGCACTTGTAACAGTTACACTTTGCCTTATCCGCCAACGATTGTTACATTTAGAGTCGTAAAACAAATCTATATTTGTGCCGATGTAGGTTTTCACGGCTCAATCGATGATGATTGCTCGTCATAGCCGTTCTTGGCGGACAGCCGTGTCGCAATCGTAACCATTTGTACCGAATACTTCGGCCACTTTCTTACCAGTTCACCACACTGGCCTATACCGGACTGTACCAGCTTACTTTCATCTCTACCTATAACATACGATTCTCGAATGAGTTTTGATGTACACGCCATGAAACATGAAAACTACACTGTGGTTGAACAGCAGGGGTCCCGTGACCCCGTTGCTAACAAGGAATAATCAGATTGAATTCATCGTCGCACACATTATTTCATGATTATACAGAGTGACGTCATAATTTAATTTGGAACCACAGTTTTTGTTTTTTACACCCGCAGATTTCAGTTCACGTCGAAGGCATTCGTTGGGAGAGAAAGCGGACTCAGAGGTGCCAGGAAACTGCAGCGAGGTGAGGGGGCAAGGCCGCAAGTGGGGTTATCCAGCGCCAACATTTCCCAGACACTGCTTTGTACATTTTATGATGGTATCAGCCAATTAATGAGCGGTTTTTTTTTTTACGGGCGGAAAACAGAGAACCCGGAGGAAACTCACGCAGAACAGGGGAAAACATACAAACTACACACAAACTACAGACAGAAAGTTGCCCAAGGTGGGAATTGAATCCGCTTTGGTAGCATCTTGTTTCTGTGAGGCCCGGATGTTACCACTGCATAGCCACACTGATTTGATTGGGCTTAGAAGCACTGTCGTATTGAGCCCCGCCACCCCATTGCTGAATTGTCTTAATCACAAAACGTGCGATCGACTTATCTATTGCCACAGTGGTGCATTAGCTTCAACACGCCATTAGTGATTATGAACGTTTTATTTAATTGGACTCTTTCGTGGAGAGACAAACATGAAGATCCTTCCTGCCCTTCATCAGTGACTGCTCGTTGTCAATAAAGCATGTAACAAAACAAGGGAATCTTTGGAAATATAACAAAGTACTGTAATGCCCGTGAAGTAAAATAACGATAAAAAAAGATATACAGTCACTGCAGCGCACGTGGTGAATACACACAAGGAAAAGCACAAACGAACCAACGATTTACAGCAATTGCATATTCCGTTCGCCACTAACACCACATCTGTAATGTTTTCTGTCACAAATTCCAAAACAGCACATATGAAGATGACATTGACTGAGCTGCCATGTCGTTTGGTCACTGTAATTTTATATTAAACTGCTCAGTACGTAATGTTCTCTGCCCCTCCATCCAGCGTTTAATGTCGGCCAATTAATCGTTATAGTCAATAGCCGTCACACAGACAACTTGTTCCTTGTTAGACACGAGCAGCTGCCAAGATGGTCTGCTAGGAGGACTGCATTGAAAACAACAGCCGTAATTATCACACATATCGTGCAAAGCTGAAAATGCAACGTGGTTTGATATTGTTATCGCATTGCTCGTGGTTGGCTGCTGTATGATTACAAGAACGAAAGGAAGAGTTAGCGGGTGAACGTTTCGTTATTGATTTTTTTAGTGACATGTGTCGTAATCCCCTCTCCACCCGACAGAACTGATTAGTGAAGTTGTCACTTGAACGAACAGGATTTAATAACTGCTTCGGTAGACCGGTGTGTTGGAGAGCAATCGATAACATTTAACCACTGGGTATGACGTTTAGCTTGAACTTTCAACCAGCATTATCATCAGGCAATTGCCAGGACACAGAAAAAGTCCTTCAGTGTTGGGCCTTAAAAACAAATCGTTTAATGCAAAGGCTGAAATTAACAATGCAATAAAAACAATCAAACTGCCAGATATTACGGGAGTAACTGATAAATTGGATAGATTTTCGGGAAAAAAAACCTATAAAAGCTAAGTAATATTTGGCATAGTACATAAAATAAATAACTATTAACTCGTGCCAAGAAAGACCTATAGACGGTAACATATCGATGTGCTGATGTGGCAAAGCAGAGGCATCGTGCTGGGTGGAGCAGGGTGTACGACACACATCTTGTTCATAAAACCTGACAAAAAAAGTAAATGCTGCATCAAAATATTGGTCATAAAGTCCTGCGTAATTAAATTCAGGTAGACATTTTTTGGCAACACCAATTGTTCATCTGTATGTTTAACAATAATTCGGTGTACGAGAATTACGGACATCGATACATTTGAAACGAGAGATGAAGGAATTGAGTCTGAGGAACTTTGTTTACAAAGCACCGAGCCACTGTGCGGTTGTTCCCAAATACCAGAGTCCATGTCTCATCGCGGTTAGCCTTTTATGCATGTGACACGACCAATACACTGTACTAATGTCGGTTTTTTTGAGAATTGCTCTCCATAGCTTTACGAGACGAAACACTCGACACTATTCCGAAAGAACAGCTATGGATAGCAATTCTCAATACGAACACACGTGGCTCTTTTCTGAACAGTCCTTACTGACGTTGGCCGAACACGGAAGAAGAACCTACTTAAAAGCGCCGCTTAAACAAATAGGTAAACTGCGAGTCAGTCGCTCTTTGATCATTCGACACCCAACTCACACAAAGGGGAACCGCAGAGAGGCAGCGGAGGAGGAAGGCTGCCACACAGTCAGCCAGCGCCAACGTTTTCCAGACATTGAATCCTATTTATTAAGATGTTATCAATCAATTAATGAGTGGAGTTTTTTTTAGTTGTGGGAGAAAATCACAAGAAACACACGCAGAGCAGTGGGAGAACACGCAAACTTGGCACAGAGAGGCACCCGAGCAGGGGGGATCGAACGGTCTCTGGGAGCCACCTTCTATCTCTGCGGTGCAGATGTTACCTCTGCATGGACCCCCTGCAGGGAGTGGTGACCACGTGATCATTACAGACTGTGGCGGGGAACAAGATATTGATTTGGAGAATCCCCGGTTTTTCTGCTTGAATGTCCTCCCCATTTACCGAACAGCCATCGTGCACGGATAAAAAGAGCACACTGAGAAATGTCTCGACACGTTTGTTGGAACGGAATCGTAAATAAAAGATAGATTTACGGCGCGTGGATACAGCCGCATGAAATCAGACGTGAACTGCAGTGGCTGGGATGCGTGATGTTTATACTCAGTTCACTTTGCGAATAGAAACACAGGAATCGTTTAGGAGATTAAAATACAACTCGCCAGGTGTGTGCTCAGCCTGTCTCGCTACAAGAAGCGGTGGTTTGCAGAACATTTCACATTCGTTCAAGGTTTTAAGCTACTCTTCATCTGGGTTATATCCAGACTGTCACTTTGGGGGATAGAATTCACGCTTCCCAGTGATTGCAAGAATTGCAATTCTGGGCTTTGATTCGATTCAGGAATTAATTGTGGGCTTTTTTTTGTAGTAAAACCTTGATTATTAGGAGGCAAAGTGTGTCCGGAATTCTGTTAAATTCACTGTTTGTAGGACGATCTGATGTAAAAGAGTGATGACCACATTTGATAATAACCCTTATATTATTATGAACACCATTAAACAAAGTGAAATGTGTATCTAATACGCAGCAGCAACAATAAAAACAATGACATTGAACATTAGTTCCAACGCACACTCCTGTCTCGGAAGTAGCTGAGAGCGTTCGGTTGTTTCCGAAGTTCATTTAACAAAGGTCCGTTAAATCGAGGCTTTATTGTAAAAATAATTTTAGTGCCTCTAGTGGCCGCAGATAAGATGTGAACCCATTCCATAAAACATGAAACAAAAAGCAAACGTCACTTCTTCTTACATGTGTGATTTGATGCGAAAATTGTGATCCTGAAGAGCGGTGTGAATCTATAACATGATGCATGGGGTCAATCCTTGCATTATTTTTATTTCTGTCAGCATTGAAGGCCCAATGAGCTTCTAGGCTCTATTTAAAATTAATAACAATAATACAATTTCTAACGCAGCGCCGCACAAATTCCACACCTGGTCATGAACGAGACACGAATACGGAGAGGAAGCGAGACAACTGTAAGGGGCGGGGGGGGGGAGTCATCCGGATGGTCAGCCAGCGCCAACCCGCCAGACACTGCTTCCTATACATTATGATGTAATCGTCCCATTAATTAGTGTTTTTTTGGTTGTGGAAGGAAACTGGAGAACCTGGAGGAAACCCGCGCAGAACAAAGGGGGAACACACAAACTCCGCACAGAAAGGCGCTCGAGACAGAACTTGAACCGCCTCGGACAGGACTTACTTTTCTTTAGAGAGCAAGATGTTACTGCTGCTGAGCCACCCCCTCAAAATGCACGACTGCGTGTGCAGGTTTAACCGATATTATATAACATTAACTTGTGCACACACGCTGAGTTACACTCTTATGCGTATGACCTTGCACAGCAGCCGCACGGTTAGTTATGGAAACAAAAAATGATTATGCAAGTCCATTGAGTAAGCGCAAACGTCTCTCAGTTCAGCTGAAGGTCGGTAACGTTATTTAAAGACAAACACTGCAGCAGCGCATCTCCGCACACTTTGTTTTTGTTTAAACATAGGCCAGGCTGCACAGTGCTCTCTCTGTACGATAGAGTCCCACATCGTCGTGAATTAGTAATGGTGCCAAGCCAAGGTCTGTCCGGAGATGGAATATTGATGCGAACGGTTAAAGGTTCTTGTGGCCTCCGTGACTTTGATTTTTCACTCTTGCCGACAGTAACAATAATGTTTAAATAGCATTAACATACGAGCGGAACGGTGGCGCAGTGAGCAGCGCTGCCGCCTCGCAGAAAGAAGCACCTGGGTTCGATTCCCAGCGCGGGTGTCTTTGTATGTAGTTTATGCGTGTTCTCCTCGTTTTCCGCGTGGGTATTTGCCGGGTACTCCACTTTCCTCCCACCATCCAAAGATGCCCTGCTTCCAAGGTTAATTGGCCTGCTTAGTAAAATTGCCCCCGGTGTTCGGCGATGTACTGGCGTCAGCTCCTGGGTATAACCCCGCCTTGTGCCCTGTCTGCCGGGAAAGGCTGAGCCCCCCACCACCGTGTACAGGATTAAGCGGGTACTGATGATGACGATGATGAGCATCAGCACACAGTCGCTGCCGGAGGTCGTTACTGATCTTGGTCATCATCTGGTTGTGGCCGTTATTTTGTGGATGTTGAAAAATATTTGGCAAGTTACGTTGTTTAAATAAAATTATTCATTATATTTACACAGCGTCTTTCACCCAGAGGTGCCGGGGCACTACAGGAAACTGCGAGGAGGTGGGGAGAAGCAGCAGCCACGCGGGCAGCCCCGCGCCAAGCCGCCAGACCCTGCATCCTGTACATTTACAATAATATCGGCCAATTAATTCAATTGGGTTTTTTCAGTCGTGGGAGGAGAAGCCGGAGGAAACCCAAACTGAACATGGGGAGAAAACACAATCTCCATACAGAAAGGCGACTGAAGCGGGTATCAAACTGCCTGGGTGCAGGACCTGCTTTCTGTGAAGTGCAGCTATAACGGAAAAGAAACGTTGTGTTATATATATAATATGATCACAATGATAATTACCAGCATGATAGTTGAAAGGGCGATACACAACCATCATCATCATTATCAATACTCGCTTAATTCTGTACAGGGTCGTGGGGGCCAGAGCCTATCCCGGCAGACAGAGGGCGCAAGGCGGAACTGTGCCCAAGATGTAACGCCAGTAAATAGTAGGGAACTGGGAGCAATTTACTCAGCAGGTCAATTAACCTGGAGAGCAGCGTGTCTTTGGACAGTGGGAGGCAACCGGAATACCCGACGAAAACCCACACGGACACGGGGAGAGCACGCAATGCGGTGAGTGAAGCATCTCTAGTGGCAGTAGAGGTCAGGATATGAATACAAAATGAGCAATTCTGGCAGCTAGACCCCATATTATGCAAGTGTCAGTAGCATTATAATAATTAACTCGAATATATGAATCGATGCACATTATATGTCTATTGTAGAGCATATGTAAACATATTTATATACACAGCATATACAAACACCGTCCTGTATAAAACTATATTTTATGATAAACACAGAAACAACACTTTTACAATTAAGAAAACATGCTTGCAAGCGGGGCACAATTGTGGGACCAAACACAAGTTATATTACAAACTACACGTCGTACAATTATCACTAATGACGTTACACTTCACTATAAATTAACTAATTTTATTGCTTTATTTCTTTTGAAGGCGGCATCTTAATGCACGTTTAACGCAGCTCGTTTATCAAAGACCCATGCTTCAGCCAGCTAAGTATTAATTCTTCCCCAAATACACGGGTACATTTGGTCATCGCACCATTAGGCAGCGGCCTAACAAGTGTCATCCGTATCCTGGGCTTTGTTAAGGGTAAATCAGAACGCGAGATGTCACTGAATGCGGTCAAGGATGGCAACGCACATTGGCGCTCGTTGCGGCACAAATCACATAGCGCCATCAGAGAGTATGTGAGCTGTCAGTTGAGATGACAGCTTAAACATGATGAACGCTTCATCTCATTTCTGAATCTAATTGTCAATTCTCTTCGCCCAGACACACATGCACCCCGGATTTTTACTGAGCGATGGATTAGCCTCAGGCCAAAAAGCAGAGCAAATTACACAAACTCTCGAAATGTTTGACGTTAGAAGTCTGGCAAACGAAACGACAAACATCCACTGGAACTTTTCTGGTTTTTAAATAGGGATCACGATCTGAAATCGCATTACAAACAAAGCATCGCGTCTCATTGTAAGACTGATGTAGTATATATTAAGATCTTCAACACATTTTTGAAGAAAACAAAAGTGTCGATATTTCTTGATATACAGAGGGGTGGTGGAATTGAGGAAGACCGCACGGGAAACCCGTTCCCAGAATTAAAGTTTTAATTCGAGCGCTGTTAGGCTCCCATGGTTGTAAGTTGGATTGTTTGAACTCTCAGAAGTAAGATACATGCAGGAAATACGTTGTGTAAACTCAACGTTTTTGAAGGAGGACCCCGAGACACCCCTTGCGTCGGTTTGTTTGTATTCAAGCTTGAAGGAAACGCGTTGAGTTATACAACTCTTCTTTAATAGTTATCCAGCTGCGAGGAGTAAGAAAGTAACAACATCTCAGGCCACCAGGGACAATTTATTCAGGACAATTATTGTTATTATTAATTATAATTATTTAGCAGGCGCCCATATCCAGGGCGACGAACACCATTAGAGAGGCGTGAGGAAGCCACAGAAAGGTGGGAGAAGGCAGCCATGCAGTCAACCGACGCCAACACCTGCCAGACACTGTATTCAAAATATGATGCTATCGGCAAATTAATGAATGAGTACTTTTTGTGGTTGTTAGAGGAAACCCACGCAGAACAGGGGTGAGAATCGAACTGCGTCGGACAGGACATTCTATCAGGCGCTATTGTTATCACTGCGCCACCTACAATTAACCTAGGTCTCTATTGGCTTTGGGTGCGTTCCCACGGTGAAAAGTTTCCAACTCCACTGCTGGATACATAGTCATCTGATTGAGTGGCATTGCAGCTCAACAACCGTTCAGTACCAAATGTGTGAAACGTCTGTACACAGACCACGTGCAGGCTTGTCACGTGTCACGCATGCTTATTTTGCCTCGTGTGTGGGCTGCCGCAGTGACGTTCGGCGCAGATCTTTCTTCGTTTTTCAGACAAGGACAATTTGCGCACGTTGCGTTGTCGGTTGAATTCACTTTAATATGCGTTTTCTTTTTAGAAGCAAAGCAAGTGCTTGACAATTTAGAAGAAATTGCATTTTAACGAACGTTAAGACATCCCTCTAATGCCACTTCTCCAGAAATGTTTCCCGACCACAATTTTTTTTCCTGTTACTTGCTGTTTTCTCCAAAGATATGCGAGTGTCACAGATGCGTGCGTTTTCACCACCTGATTTCAGGGATTTCCACAGCAAGAGAAAGATATTCAAACGTAAATTGCACCGACTGAATGCCAACTATACTTGTACAAACATTGTGCATTCATACTTATTACTATATTACCACCAATAATTAAACTGTTTCTTGAAGTATTTGTTGAATATTTTGAGAAAATACAACACTCAAGTTATTGCTAATCAAATATGAATTGCCTTTTGACTGTCCGAGTAATACTATCCAAAGCGTTTATTCAAATATGACTGTGTTGCGAAGATATTCATTCAAAGAGCGAGCGACTCAGAGGCGCAATTGTCTGCGTTCCTATAAAGCGTTATGTTATCAGCCAATTAATGAGTGTTTTTAGTTGTGGGAGGAAACCGGAGAACCCGGAGGAAACCCACGCGGAACAGAGGGAGAAAACACAAACCTCACACAGAAAGTCGCCCGACGCGACACTTGAAATGCTGGGGCATGACTTTGTGTGAGGTACACAATTTACTGCTGCGCCATCCTATTTCATAAACCTAATTTGTGTCAGTTTTCATCAATTAAATACAACGTGAAGGATCCCTCGTGCAGCAACGGGATTATGAATATCCAGCTCTTTGGCGAAACATAAATCACGATTAAAAATGTATCAAGTGACCATTTCATTGTTTCAGAACACTCGTGCAGGTATTAGAATACCGGTGTATTGAGTTACATTAGTCAGTCCGTTTTTTTTTAATCTAACCTGAAAGGAACCCTTTAGCTATGTAGCTCTTTTTAAAAGTTGTCCAGCAGGGAGTGTCAAGCAAGGTAGAGCATCTCAGGGTATCGAGGGCAATTCAGTTAGGACAATTAACCAACAAAGCATGTATTTGATCTGTGGGAGGAAACCGGACTCACGAAGACACGGAGAGCATGCAAACTCCATAGAGAAAGGTAGCAGCCGAGATGAGAATCAAACCCGGGACCTTCTTGCTGTGAGTATCAACGTTTTGAGAAACTGTATTTCATCACGAGTCCATTCAGAGATGGAAGACGACGTTACAGGTGTTGCTCAACGTGGAACAGATCTAGTAAATATAACGGATATCGTAAATACAATATCGTTCTTCTAATTAAACACGTTTTTAATAACTTCATCGACTTGAAAATATATAAAACGAAGATGTTGTAAACGACTAGTAATAGAGAGACAGTTGAACAATATCGTAATCTGGAACTGATTTTGCCGAACACACATGCGTCAGCATTTGCTTTCTGTAAAAGAGTTAATCTCAACACAGCCAGGAGATTGTTTCCTTATCGCATCAGGTCGTAGCAACAAATTCCAAATGGTTGGAGTCAGACCACACTCTGTAAGGATTGGCCACAGGTGAGGATGTTACTTTATAGAGGAACAATATTATTTTGATGTCAAACTTATTGATAAACGTCCTGGTAATAAAATACCACCTTGTGTTATCCTTGAGACTCACCATCAGTGACCGTCCCTGGCTCCACGCTAAGGACGCCAAACGCTCCGCCTTCGCTTTTCAACTCTGTGGTAGAAACGCGTGGATTGCCAATCGTAACAACGTTTCATTTATTGCATTGTACATAGTAGTGCCTTTCACCCACAGATCCCAATGCGCTGCAGGAAACTGAAGAGGGGAGGCGAGCACGTACGTAGTCAGCTGGTGCCATCTGAAACTGCATCCTATAGAGTACCATAGTATTTATTATTAATTATTGTTTAGCAAACATCCTTATCCAAGGCGACTTACATCATCACGCACAAACACACCTCCAATGAACACGTAAACAATAAAAATATATTAAATTGATAGAACTGCAAATACAAATAGATACTACCGGTTTGCTCAACATTGCAAAGTGTCACAGTGTTGTTGTCAGACCCGTAAATAATGGTTGTAAAGATGTGTCTTGAGCAGGTATCAGCCAATTGATTGCTAATGGATGGATGGATGATTGATGGTGATTAACCCGAGTTGGGCTCCTACCGGATCAGTTCCCCCGGAATGCGAAAAAAACTTGCCAGTGCTAATATTGTCGAGGGTGGTCCAGATATATCGTGGGAACCCAGAAGCGGGCGTTAGAGCAGCATCCCCATTCTATTGTGACACGCACTGTTTCAGTGAAGGAATGTATTACTTAAATCCGTATTTGAATATTTTCTCAAGGTATTGATGAATCTAAAATGTAGCTTCTGACATTTCAAGTAACGTATGGTTAGACGTTATGAAAGATTGCAAAAATATGACAAAAGGGGAAAAAAAACAACTTTAAAATGAGACCATGAACGAACTGAACTGTTCAGGTTTTGAAACGTCACGGACAAGACACGAATACAGAGGCGTGAGAAGCTGTAGAGAGGTGGAGGGAAGGCAGCCATGCACCGAGCTGGTGCCAATATGTGCCGCTATATGATTTATCATGACAGGGTATTGTCATGACGTGGCAATTATCACAACAGGTGCCCGAAGTTCGTAATTATGTTACGCGGTTAGTGTGTTCATGCTCTGTTATATTTCCAGTGCAAATAAAGGTTAACATGAAAGGTCTTTAAATGGAGTTCATCCAACATACGCCTGCCTTAGGTAATTTAATCATTGCTACTTTACCACCTGTACAGCACATATGCTGTCAGTTACACCCGTGAGGTTTATTAAATGAGCTTTGAAAATTATACAATGATGTCACCGCTCTTCCATCAAAACTCAAAAAAGATTTGGCAAAACACTAACTTCATGGTTAACAGCTATTCATTTAGAAATTTGATTATTGTGCTTTGTTATTTCAGACGATAATCACGAGTTGACATTTTAGAAAGATAAACCATATGATTATAAATGAACCCCTAATCAATACATCAATAAATCATGGCAGCAGTCGTAGCAGCAGTGGCATTGCTGTATCGCAGCAACTCGAGCTGCTCAGCTGCTCTCTCCACCACCATTTGAAAATTCAGCCCTAATCTCACTGCAGAGCAGTGACCTCTGGCCCCACAACAAAACATTCGATCAACTGGGCGCCCTGCTCACACCTGGCTTTCAACCAAATCACCCCGAATGTGCTCGATCTCGTTCAATCTCGGAGGCGGGATTGCGTCTGGTGAGCACCAACGTGCCGAGGAATGCCATGCGTTGAAAGGGCTTGGGCTGTGTGATGTGGCCAGGAGGAATGGAGAGATTTTGTGTCAGTTTCAGTACTTTATCGGCTCGTATGCAGGGAAGGGGTGGGAGGGGTTGAGGAATTGTGCGGGAATCCGCGTGAACACCATTCCAAGAATGAAAAGCCCACAAGGAACATATCAGGATTTCGTGATCTTCAATGCGGATGGTTATTTTACATCTAGAAATCTCAGAAATTCAGGAAATGCGCCGTCATAAACTCGCATGTTCCTGGGGGAGGACTCCTAAAAAAACACCCCTTCCCCCACCCTAAAAGCGACACGGACTGGGTTACCTTCCCAGAACAATTTATTTCCAATCACAACCCTGCTCGTAAGTGTGGGTTTCTCTGGGTACCCTGGCTTTCCCCCGCATGCCAAGCTTTAATTGCGTTAAACTTTCCAACTTGGGCCGTTACACACCGATCAACCCACAGCAGGTGTTTGCATCCTTTCCAACATTGGCTTTGTAATCGTTCGGCTTAGGGCAACTCAATTGTCACTCGTCACGTTTTACTTCAATGGTGCAGGGCTGCAGACACGCGCCGAGGTCACTGCCCAATCTTCTGTCTGATGGCCTAACAATGGGACAGGTTCGCCGCGGTGCTTCAATACAAACGGCCGTTATAACAGACACGTAATATCCTATACAAATCCACGCTTTACATAAACGCAAATGCAAAGACTGAGATGATAGTTGAATATATCCACGCGTAATTTACTGTAGGTTATAAATGATAACTTTTTAGATTTAAAATAATCATGGGAGTGTATTAAATAAAGCAAGCATTGAGGCACCCATAATTATAAACGCTGGCAATTCAATGATTTCCCGAGCATCATGCTCACTTATTGTACACATCGCTAAAGAATAACTGGAGATATAATGTTCATAATATTAGAAACACAGAATGTTATGAGATTGTAAAGTTGGGTATCATAACGAGGGTCACAGCTATTTGAACTATTACGAGAGCTCATTGTGAATGTTTCGTCCATCGCTCTTCCAGTGAACGTGGGGAAGGGCACTAACACACGTCTCTATGCTGTCCCTATCGGGAGTAACACTGTTATTGCACTGGGCACTTACAACATGTACCGTAGCGTCACGAGACAGCTCTCCGGGAAACATAAAGACGACCGATTTAGGACAAATTGACAACGGCTGGTGTAATTTATGTACATGTACTGCGTGTATATACCGTGAGGGTGAAGGATAAACTTCAGAAAAGATAGATACGTGCACGCAAAGTAGGCATTACTGACACGTGGTACAATTGTGATTGTTTTAAGCCCTTTTTGTGTGTGCGCTCCTAAGCACACGGTGTATGTACATCGCACGTATATATACATACACTTTAAATGTACATGCATTAATTAACTAGAGCAGGGGTTCTCAACCTTTTCTACTTCAAGGCCTACAAGGCCCACTTGGATCTGTTCTGCATGGATTACTAGGCGTTGTCCGCCACAGACACTGATGGGTCGCGACCCACTGCATAAACGTCTAAGCTCTAGAGTATTACATGTACATTGTACGTATATATACGGAATAAGCCGTGTTTTTTAAGCTCAGAAACAGTATAAATTCTAAAGCATTTCTTCACTAATGTTGACATTTCGCAAACCCTGTACATAGTTTGTTTTTGTCCTTAGTTTGTCTCTGGACAAACTACGTACACGGTGTCGTGTATTTACTTATTTGCACTGTTTCTGATCTTTAAAACATTTCAACCCTACGTCATTTTGAAGTCAGGCAGCTATTAAAAAAAAGTTTATTGCATGGATTTTAGTTAAAATCAATATAATACAATATTTACAATGCATACAGGTGCAAGCGACCTGAATAATAATAATAAATGTGTACATTAAGTTCTAGTGCAATCAGCTACTACAACTCAACCTAAATTTGCTGTTGAAAGATGTTGCTTTGTTACGTGGAGATATCGGATTAAACGTTACCGCTAACACGTCCCGGGAAGGTGTCAGTGCCCCAACAGCACCGACAGGGTTCGCATTCACGCAAGGCCAGGGCTCGCTCTCTCTTTCGAACATTAAGTGATAAAAATGTGTTTTCTTTTCTTAACATTTCGGAGACTGCACTCTGCACGTTTATCTTTCCCCCTATGTTTTGTTTCAAGATTTCTGTTTGACAGGGCCTTGGAGGATTTCCGAGTGGATCTGACCCAACGAAACAATGCTGAGGTTTGTTCTGGGGACACCAAGCTGCGATGTTGTTCTTGCTACACCGAGAAACGAGTGTTGTGATCCCTTTAAGTTTAAATAAATTGTTTCACACGACACTCTCCCATTTAAATATACAAACCGTCTTACGGTATAGTCGTTGCCTCACCAGATCTGTCTTTCACAACTTTACAAGTTGTATTTCTACAACCTAGATCAACATTATTTGGATTCTTCAACATTTCAGCAGCCTTATAAACAGGGTTGATGACTTTCCCAAAATAAATTACATTGTAATAAAAATGAGCAAGTGCCACTTATTTCTACAAAATATTGTGCAACAAATCTCTTAAATATTTTTTTTGCGAACACGAAAAAGGGAAACAATTTTCCACTTTCATAGAACTTTCAAGGAGGTATGCTCGAAATCCCTGACAGTGGCAAGTTTTATGCGTGAATGGACAAAGCTAAAAGGTTTTCTACTGTGGAGTAGCAAAGTAAAAATATAAAAATCGATTGGAATTTCAGAGATATGAATTTTTCAACTGGGATCAATACAAAATGGGCTTAATAACATCACATATTAAGTGGAATTTCTGAGGACAAACTTGTGTCAGCGTATTCCGATTCATAGTATACGCATATATATTTCCGTTGAAAATTTTATGGGTTGCATTTTCGAGTATTTCATAAAATTGAGAAATGTACAAATACACTGACATTTAATTGCACGCATCATTACAGTAATACACATCAGATATTATTATTACTAAGTTTAGAAACTACATTTCTACGTGTACCGTTATTACACCGCTGAGATTTGTGATCACACGTTTAGAATTTCGCGGCATTCTCGCTGAAGAAATAACATGAAATTTTTAATATTTATTTTGTGCTGTTTTGCAAATTCAGGATCTGCACGAGATGCCTGCCTTGAGTCAATTTAATTTTACAGTAGCAACCGCCATGGCAGCTACCTTTGAGCAGGCCTGTTCGCGTTAGAGACACGCGCGCAGCTTGGTGACTGGAAGAGTATTGATTGAGCCGAAAGAAGAGAGGGATGAGAGGCAGCTTGGACAAGCAAATCGCCCATTCAGCGTGAGACGCCTTCCTTGCCTTGTTTCAGCCCACGTGCGCATCAGTAGTGGGTGGCCATACCTTCACTCTAAATAATAATAATTAACCAGCCAGGGGGGCGTTGGGCCCGTGGGGGGGGGGGAGGTCAGGGCCGCGGGAGGGGGCGTAGGAACACCTGTAGGGTGCGGGGGCCACAATGGCAGGCGGAGACACAAGGTCCGCTGGGGGTAGGGGGAGCAAGCGGGGCGAATCACATGGGGAGCACAAGTGGGGAGGTAACCACGCGGTTGGTCAGCCGGCAGCGCTAACCCGCAATGTCTCCCCGTATATTATGTTGTTGTTGGCCGATTAATTAATGAGTGTCTTTTTTTGCAGCGGGGGGGTGGTGGGGGAGGACTGCAGAGCCTGGAGAAAACCCACGAAGAACAAGGGGTGTACACACGAAATCCGCAGAGAGGCGACCCAGCAGGTGGGACTCGAACCACGTGCGGCAGGGGGACTCTGGAGCCCCCCCC
>JAZEWT010000022.1:2298243-2317650 GCA_036362905.1 Mordacia mordax
ACGCGGCGCCCGCGACGCTGCCGCCGCCAGTGGAACTCCCGTCCTCATCAACCACTGGCACCACGAGGTCGTCCCCGCCGCTACTTCAACGCGCGTCACTGTGCGCCATCACTCGGGGTATCGTGGGCAGCAGCTGTACAGAAATGTGCACTTGCGATCTCCAAAGAGACGTCTCGCTCAAAGAATCATTACTCATTCATGGTCAAAAAGAATATATTGAAACGGGTAAGCAGAAAATAAGTGTCTGTCGCTGCATCGCTTGTGTGCTCGCAGTTGTTCTCCTGTTGCACGATGTTGCTGTAACAGCAATGGTTGGGTCCACGGATAACCGCAGCGCCTCGCGTGCTGTTACACGTGGGGGCAGAGATTTCAATGCACGTGTCTGCAATACTGAGCCCCTGCACGCGCGGCGAGCCTGCCACGAGAGGCGAGCCTGCCACGAGCGGCGAGCCTGCCACGAGCGGCGAGCCTGCCACGAGCGGCGAGCCTGCCACGAGAGGCGAGCCTGCCACGCGCGGCGAGCCTGCCACGAGAGGCGAGCCTGCCACGCGCGGCGAGCCTGCCACGAGAGACGAGCCTGCCACGAGCGGCGAGCCTGCCACGAGAGGCGAGCCTGCCACGAGAGGCGAGCCTGCCACGCGCGGCGGAGCCTGCCACGAGCGGCGAGCCTGCCACGAGCGGCGGAGCCTGCCACGAGAGGCGAGCCTGCCACGAGAGGCGGAGCCTGCCACGAGCGGCGAGCCTGCCACGAGCGGCGAGCACAACGAATTACCAGCTAATAAATTAAGTTGCATAAAAAATGCTACCCCATGAAAGCTCTTTGACGTAGGAAAAAAAATTGATTTACTGTCGTTCATATTTATAAAAAAAAGTATCAACGGCTCGCATATCCATAAATAAGAGTGAATAAGTTAACTTTTGGCACGTCACCTGTGAAAGGTTTGCCGATCCCCGTTTGAATGTTTGACTGAACGCACCTCTCCCTCTCTCTGGCCCTGAAATGTAGCCATCATAGCTTCACAGTGACAAAGCAGAACCCAGAAGGACCCAGAGGGCCGCATGTACTTGTGCAGTGTGCACATGCAGTCCACACAGCCCACCGTGGACACGGAGCGCAACACAGCCTGTGTGCGCCCTCCACATCGTTTGAAAAGCCCAGTCACTCTTATATACAACATTGCATATTCCCTTAAGTAAATAATAAATTCCAAGCCACGTGTGTTCGTCTTCTTTTGTTTTCCAGGCGTGGGTTTTCAAAAAATACTCACGGGGATTTCCGTACGTCGGAGGTCTTGGCAGCACCGTGCAGTAATTATTAAGATGTGCAGTCTTCATGCACCCCCCTGCCCATCGTTGCGTCGAGAGTTGAGATACGAGCAGCCATGAACCACCGCCGCTTGCTCGTTTTTATCGGACAGAGCACTGCGGGATACAGCGGCGATCTGCTGGCTCTGGATAATAATAGAGCTGTTTCGCGTGCGACATCCCATCCAGTGGTGAAGCAGAGAGGAGAAACACTTGACACGGCTGTCCCCAGAGAACAGACATGGAGAGCAATCCTCACATCTCATTGCGGTAGAGCAGCCCCAATCTTCCACACTCGATCAGGCTTCTTGCTTGGAGCGCAAACACGTCCAATTTTGTGTGCTGTAGCAGTGCATTTCCCCAAAAATCGTGTGGTTTCTTTTTATTATAAATCTAGTAAAATAAATACTTTACTTAATAATACACATTTTGGAAAATGAAGCTGAATGTCGCCCTGGTCTTGCTCCTGCTGCTGCTGCTGCTGCCTCCTCAGCTGTGCATCTCCGTGGGCCTCTCCAGAGACACCACCACACACGTCCCGTTTCCCCCAAGCCCGGGGACGTCACTGCATGCCGCTGCGAAGGATCTGGTTGGCAGCGATGAGCATCACGCTGATGATGAAGGCCACGGCAAAGGCGCAGATGAGACTCTTGCGAACGCACGTTTGCCTGTTCCGCCTGCCCGGGTACACTGCAACGGAGAGAAATGATGTGTTTATAGTTATAAGTACAATGTATAATCATTATCACCATCATTATCCATACCCGGTTAACCCTGTACAGGGGTCACGGAGGGCTGGACCCTATCCCGGCAGACAGAGGGCACAAGGCAGTACTATACCCAGGATCCAACACCAGTAGATCGCAGGGCACACTTTTGGACAATTTACTCAGCAGGCAATAAACGGAGACAACAGCAGCGTTGTCTTTGCACGGTGGGAGAAAAGCAGAGCAACTCGACGAAAATCCATGCAGAAAGGCACTCGAGCCGGGAATCGAACCCGGGCCTGAATCCTATGCATTGTGATTTAACTGTGGGAGGAAATCAGACAACTTAGAGGAAACCCACGCAGAACACGGGAAGAACGCACACACTCCACACAGAAAGGCACCCAAGGCAGGAATCGAACCGCCTTGGGCAGGCCTTTCTCTCCGTGAGGTGCAGATACTACCAATTCACCATCCTGCTATTTACGGCCAATAAACTTTCAAAACAAACACCAAGCATTATCCCTCATTCCGGCGGTGGCACACACACAGGAGGTATATACTGTATATACAGGGCGCGGCACAGGTCGCTTTACCGATTGTGATGAAATCACTTTGTGAGGAGTAATATTTATTAGTTCGTACAGGAATTGTTCAGTGACCATCATGTTTAATACACATGTTGCATCTCTGGACCACTGTACAATATATAGAGCGGCGACGGCACAGTTCTTTGTTATTTTTCAACGTCTCGAACCCTTAATATATCAAGTAATTGTTCTCCACAAAGCGACTTATGCCGCACCCTGCAGAATGGAGCAAGTGTTTGAGATGGAGTTTCCATTGAAGATTTAAACCTGAGTACTCCCCCAGAGAATGTTGGGACAATTTAACGTATCATTGAAACACCCATAACACCGTTGCATTGGTGAGTTTAACTTTTAAAACAAAACGTGAATTCACATAGCTCCCATACATTTTAACTCATTTGTAGAGATGTTATCTGGAGTCTAGCGCTCCTGCTGGGGTCTCCCTTGGTAAACAGGTCTGGAGTCTAGCGCTCCTGTTCGGGTCTCCCTTGGTGAACTGGTCTGGAGTCTAGCATTCCTGTTAAGGTCTCCCTTGGTGAACTGGTCTGGAGTCTAGCATTCCTGTTAGGGTCTCCCTTGGTAAACAGGTCTGGAGTCTAGCATTCCTGTTAGGGTCTCCCTTGGTGAACTGGTCTGGAGTCTAGCATTCCTGTTAGGGTCTCCCTTGGTAAATAGGTCTGGAGTCTAGCATTCCTGTTAGGGTCTCCCTTGGTAAACAGGTGGTCTGGAGGGGATGTTCCAGACAAATAACGATTGAAGACTCTCCGGCTAGAGGAGCTTGACGTCAGGAAGGGAATCTGGCGGTAACATTCTTTTCCAATATCCCCACCATCGAGGGGCAATTGGCCAGCAGCCATTTACGCCGGCAACAAGATGTCATTCATCCAATTTCAGCCGCACGCATAAAGACAGGATGACTACAAGTGGTCATCGAAGCGACTGAACCAGGAATAATGTCATAACCGTTTGTCACTGGGCTGGGGGACACAGGCATTTATGTTTAAGCTATTCACATGTTACAAAGTGCCACACAATTTTACTGAATGTATTGAAAGGTTGCAATGATAGAAATCCAAATAAACGATTTGAAATGCATTTACCAAATGAACAGTGTGTTACAGGACTGATTTAACTCTACTCTTTCCAGACACAGTGGACAATGCATCCTTAAGCTCTGGACGGAGTCGCTTTTGCAATAACAGTAATAATGATATCCTTTTGCAATGCAAGGTCATGCGAGGAAACACACAGCAAGCTAGCGAGCTGACGCCTGTACGCTCAAAGTGCACGTTTTTAACAATACGTGGTTCGTGGCATGGGCCAAGTCAAACTACATATGAAAAATAAAAATAACACTGTTTACTGTGTAAATAACAATATCACTATTTACAGCGCCGCTAATTCCAAGACTGGTCAAGGACGCGACACGGATACGGAGGCATGGAGAGTAAACTACGGGAGGGGGGGGGAAGTCAGCCAGGCGATCAGCCAGCGCCACCCTGCCAAACACTGCTTTCCCATGTATTATAACGTTATTAGCCAATTATTTAATGAGTTTTTTTTAGTGTGTGGCAGGAAAATGGAGACGCCAGAGAAAACCCACACAGAACAGGGGGAGGACACAGAGACTTCATACAGAAAGGTGCCTGAGGTGGGAATCGAACCGCATCTACGGTTCAAACAAACACTTGGTTTGTTTGAGCCGTAGATGAGAATTTAAGCAAGGTTCGTCTGTGGGGTAAAAAAAAAGATGTTTTAGACACTTCTGGGAAAAAAAAAATATTTTCAAGGTCCAAGACACACATTTCTCTTCATATCTGTAAGTTATATAACAGCTATGAAAAATAGCCCCTCTTACGAACGTCATGCTCCTTCGTCTGTATTCGTGACAATATTAAGGTGGGATGCGAGATTAGATTTTAGCCGGAACACTTTAAAAGTAGAGGCCTTTGCATCTTTCCCAAATCCCTTTGCTTCTCAGTTGACAGGTATGGGAGTTGGGGGGGGGCGGGGGGCCTAGATAGGCATTGGGTCCTGGCTCAAAAATACTTCTCCCCCACTTCGCAACGCTACGCTCCTACTCCCAGTGAATCGAGCCACCCGCCCTTCCCTTCCACAAAGCCCACCTTTATCTAACCTATACGCACCAACTTGGCGGTGCAGTGAGTACCGCTGGCACGTCACAGTAAGAAATCCCTGGTTCGATTCCTGGCTCAGGTGCGACCTTGCTGTGTGGAGTTTGTATGTTCTCCCTGCGTCTGTCCAGGTTAGCTGCCCTGACCAAATTACCCCCGGTGCCCTGAGATGCTGTAGCTTGCTTACCCTTCCCCGCTGGTCAACTGTTAAAAAGAGCGAAAAATATCAATGGTTCCTTCCAGCTTAAACACCAACGGACCGACTGACTACACTCCACAGTGTAGTTTCCTTCTGAGTTGCATGAATTGTGGGACTCTTTTCAAGAGGTTCCTGTCTTGGGGTTTGAGTTTAAGATATTTGCAGCACAGAGTGATCGATTTGAGTTGATTTTTATCCTCGGGGTGTAAAGTATTTTCACGAGGGCAACAAAGGCGGTCAGGCGTGGTGTTGGCCACCCATCCCCTTCTTGTGCCATGCTAGCCTTTATGGATACTCGCCGACCGCTGTAGTGTGCTAAACCTAAACGGGAAATTTTATCTAAAGTGCCAGTTACGGACAACTTTAAATGTTCAGAAGTTAACAAATGAAATAGCCCATTTCACACACTGGTAAAAATATTTATTCATCGTAATGAGAAAATGATAATATACTTTGTTATGCATAACAGAAAAACATTTTTACAAAATTTAAATCGGCATTCACGCTTATGAAGAGACACATTTCAGCAACATCTCTCTCTCTCTCTCTCATTGCCAGCATCTCAAGAGCTATGTGCAATACACAGCAAACACAACGCGGCTTGCCACAGCAATGGGAAAACGTCATGCATTTGATTATCTTCACTTGAGTTGGCTTTGCACCAGCTTGTGCAGTTATGTGTAGGAACGCTACCAATAAATGCAAACTGAAACACAGTGCAATCATTTGCCATCTTCAGCAACTGCCAAAGTGCCTTTTCAGCCCCTAGCCTCCGTGCCATACAAACATGCGGGTCAGTGTTCAGTGTGTTCCACTCCATCGTCTATACCTCCAGCAATGCCTTAGAAAGTTTGATAAAAGTACATGTTTTATTGTCTCACGCGCATAGTGCCGTTATCGTGAAGAGGTTTAAAACGTCATCTCTTTATGTGCATTAGGCTACAGCCACAGTGTTCGAACTGCAAACACTCTAAAACAGTCTTCAGGCAAAATATTTTGGAAAATAAAAGCTAATTTAGCTAGGTTGGCACAGTGCAAGAGCTGTACATTACAGAAATAAAGCTCTGCCCAAGCCGGTTCGATTCCTGCCTTGGGAGCCTTACTGTG
This sequence comes from Mordacia mordax, assembly GCA_036362905.1. Taxonomy (NCBI): domain Eukaryota; kingdom Metazoa; phylum Chordata; class Hyperoartia; order Petromyzontiformes; family Petromyzontidae; genus Mordacia; species Mordacia mordax. Next base: position 2,304,287 of record JAZEWT010000022.1, read on the forward strand.
CGCAGTTTGTGTGTTCTCTCCCCCTGTTCTGCATGGGTTTTCTCCAGGTTCTTTAGTTTCCTCCCATAACTAAAATAAACCCACTCATTATTAAATTAGCCGATAACGTCATGGCAGTGTCCGTTGAGATGACGCCGGCTAACCGCGTGGACTGCCTCCCCCCCACCCCATGCTTGTTATGTCGCACCCGTGAGTCTCTGTTCCAATGAATACTTTCAAACTTGAATATATGTGCCACGCTTTATACATTTTATTATTTCCAACATGTCACTTCTACGTGCCAGGAGCGTCTTCAAGTGGAGATCAGTTTCTAAAGAAGCTCCCCGAACTTAGAGGTAAAGGTTGGATACCACACCGAGGAACCTGAAAACACATCACATGGCCCTTGCTGGCAGACTGCCCCCGTTATTGCTGCTGTGGATGTAGTCATGCAGCCGGTTTTATAATGAGATTTACACATTGCGTAACATCATTCCACAAGCGTGGGGAGTTGCATGCCAGCATCATAGTTCAAATCGTCCAAATTTGAAAGATTTCCCACTAATTGCTCAATTGAGATGACTCACAGCAACATCAACCTTTACAGTACCGTTAAACTACTACAGACTGTATTTATGTAGGTTTTCACGGTTCAATGCATGACAATTGCTCTCAAGATATGCCATTTCAGGATAACCACTCAACATGGCTATCCGACAGAGCAGCTTTTGAGAGCAATTATTCGTACTACATAGAAGAGCGTGTTTCCACTGTACCTTGCTAGTGCCATCCAAGTCGGGTTGACAGGTGGCACAACCTATTCATTGCCAGCTATTCTGCCAGGCAGAGTGGTGGATGAATTCCCTTCTCTCTGCCCATCATTATGATCCAGGGCAGGAGAAAATCTGGACAGGGCAGCACGTTAGGCACTTGGCCAATCACGAAGGTCAAGTGCATCCATAATGTATGACTGTTATCGCTCACATTCCATCTGTCGTTAATGTCCGCGGCAATGTCGGAATAATGAGGTTTCACCTGTACTGTGACCTATTCAGTCAGTGCGATCACAGAGAGCTCAATGTCTGCTCTTGCCTCACTGCAGAAATCAGTGTCTTGCCTTCTAATCATGAGTTTATGAATATATCATAGTTCACACTGGCACAATGATTCAAAATCGGCGGCTAGACAAATTATTTAAATGTCAATGCCATTCTTTACTATAGATGAGCAGGGTAAATATTTCAATATGGTACATATATAGTGGTAATTATTACAGGTGCAAGAGCATCAGCTGCACATTTCAAACTTCAAGTTTGGGAAAACAGTATTGTACGTTGAGAACTGCTTTTCAAAGCTATTCTTTCGTAATAGTCATGTCCAGCGCTCTCCCTCTCTCCTTCGTGACATTTTGCCTCCCACGTGGGAGGAATCCTCAGGCATCCAGCTTAAAGTGGAACATGTTCACCTGAAGATGCCTCCAACGAGCGAGGGGAAACGTCATTCTCTCCACAGATCGCATTTGTAAAAAAAAAACCCAAAAAAACGTTGTTGCTGCTGATTTTCCGTTCTCTGCCGTTGTTGACGCGCCGTTCTCTCAGTAGCTCTGTGCAGCGCTTTGTGACCCTCGGGTGAAAAACGCTGTATTAATGCAATGATTATTATTATTATTAAGGAGATAGAGCGAATGCTCGACACGGCTATCCCGATGAAACAACTTTGAAGAACAATTCTAATACATCGAGCTGTGAACACCCACACTGGAATCTGTACTATTGTATCTTTGTGACGATTTTAATTTTGTTCTCCAATGGATTTTGAGGAGAGTCCCTCTCTCTCTTTATATCCCACACGCACAGCTGGCGTACATTGTGAACCAGATATGTTTTATGAATCATAACAGCTATCATAACAAAGGCTACTAACTGAAGGGTATATTTTATAAAAATACATAGGGTCAAATTTGGGTGGCACGGTGGCCCAGTGGGTAGCGCTGTCGCCTCCTCACAGCAAGAAGATCCCCGGTTCGAATCTCGGCTCGGGTGCTGTTTTCTGTGTGGAGTTTGCATGTTTCTCCCCGTGTCCGCGTGGGTTTTCGCCGGGCACTCGGTTTCCTCCCACAGTCCAAAAAACACGCTACTGCATACGTTAATTGGCTTGCAGACTAAATTGCCCGCAGTGCCCGGTGATGGACTGGCGTCCAATCGTGGGTATATCCCTGCCTTGCGCCCTGTGTATGCCGGGACAAGCTCCGGCTCACCTCGCCCCTGTACAGGACTAAGTGGTTTCTGACAATGAGATGAGATATATATCTGCAAGGGCCAAACCTTTGCTGTTTCAATATCATCTCGCAAGCAACTCCTCAATACAGAATTTTCATTTCCATCTTCTCGTAGCATATGTCCATTGGCACAGCCGCGAGCATTACGATGCTCCGGGGAGCGTTTTGATGACGACAATTTATCGTGCATTCAATGCACGATAAATTGTCGTCATCGCGGGGTCACGCACGTTGCGCGCGGACTGGACGCGACGCCAATGCAGGTTCTCCGCGCGAGAGGCGCTCGGACTCAATCACTCGCCCGTGCATTTAGCGGAGAGTGCGCGTGGGGACGCGACAGGAGGAGAGGTCGTGAGCGCGGGGCTCTCGCAAAGGGCACAGGGGGACGACGACGGCGCTCAGCATAAAGACGCCCGCAGCAAGGCGGGAAAAGGAGACGAGGGGACCTGAGACAAAACCCAAGGTGATACATTCGGTAGGAAACAAGAGCGATGCGCTGAGGGTTCATACAGAGGTCGTGAAAAATACGCTCGGGCTTCAATTGCCTGTTCTGTATTTATTGGATGTCACCTGCAGCTCGGCTTCTGACAGCGCGACACCAATACCGCGTGCGAGATGGTACTCATTTTAAAACGCCTGCGACGTGTGCAGCGGCGAGTGCTTGCTCGGTGAGGCTCTCCAGAGCAGCCGTGGATGCCGCCTTCAATCGCTGAACCGTGCGTGTGGACAATTCCCGTACACGCCGCGAAGGATCAATGCCCAGCAAGACAGGCGATCGCTAACTGCAGCGCGTGGAGCCTCACACGCGTCGCGTTGAGGGGCGCTGTGTGCCGCCACGGTGTGCCGCCACGGTGTGCCGCCACGGTGAGCAGCCACGATGTGCCGCCACAGTGAGCCGCCACGGTGTGCCGCCACGGTGAGCCGCCACGGTGAGCCGCCACGGTGTGCCGCCACGGTGTGCCGCCACGGTGAGCAGCGCTGTCGCCTCACACCAAGAAGGCCCCGAGTTCAATTCCCAGCCCGGGTGCCTTTCTGTGTGGAGTTTACGAGTTATCTCTCCCCGTGTCAGCGTGAGTTTTCGGCGGGTACTTGGGCTTTCTCCCACAGTCCAAATACATGCTGCTGCCTAGGTTCATTGTCTTAACTAGATATCCCCCGCTGCCCTGAGATGTTGTAACTTGCTTATCCCTCCCTACCGGACAACTGTTAAAAAGAGCTGCATAGCTCAACGGTTCCTTTCAGCGTAAATAAAAACGAACTGACTCGCGTTGGTGTTGTTACCTGGCAACACCGTGCTCTGAGCGTGACCCCTCTGGTGCAGTAGCGATGTAGAGATTCATGAAGGGCCTCCTCCTTCTTGGGAGGTCTTCAGGATCACGAATATTGTACACAGCTGATGATGCATATACATTCGATGTCAAAGGTATTCGTTCGCAGACAGAACGTTTTATAAATGCAATCAAACTGCAGAGTGGCAGGGAGAAGGCAGCTTATGCAGTTAGCCGGCGCCAACCCACCTGCATACTGTGTATTCATGATGTCATTAATGAGTCTTTTTTGTTTATTCGATTCAAATGTTGTTTGCTTCAAACTGTGGGGAACGAGTGGCCACGAGTAGCTGTAGGAGTAACATAAATCCATCACAAGCAATATTTACAAACTGAGTAACGTTTATTCCTACACACGCAATATGATGAGTGTATTGTCAGGTTAGAAATTATATTAGTCCGTGAAAAGCTGCATGATTATGCCATCGTCTGCCTACATAGAAAGGAAACCTTCCAATGTTACTGTTGCAACGCTGCGCAGTGCCCGCGGTCGTTCTGTGCAGCGTCGCGCACAGAGCTTGTCGCAGCAAACGCAGTACGCAAGGCAGGGCAATACCCGGAATGGGACAGCAGTCCATCCCAGGCTACCAGGGGCTATTTACTCAGCTGGACAATCAACCTATGCAACAACAGTCTGTCTTTGGACGGTGGGAGGAAAGCGGAGTGCCCGGCGAAAATGCACGTGGACAGAGGGACAGAACGCAAACTCCACAGAAAGGCACCGTAATGCCGAGTAATTATTTGTTGAGTTTTTGACGCAATGATATGCCAGGTCCGGTCAAGTACATATCCACAGCAGGTATTGGGAAGTAGTGATTATGCAGTGGTTCCTATCCTGTGGTATGAACCCACAAGCTGAGTTTCATTCCTAGTCAAGGCTAACATCAGTGGCACGTTATATCTGAATAGTCCTTCACCAGCCACCAACCTGCAAGTGTGGTGAAGTATAGTCAAATAACCTGTTTGAGTGACGTAGCGTACATAGGCCTTCATCCAGCATTGGACTGAAAAATCACGGCAAAGTATTGTTGAACAACAAATACGAACTTATGATCAACCCTGCCATTAGCACTGAGTTCAGACATCGCATATTGACAAAGCACTGACCCTGATGAAAAACTTCACTTGATGATTGCTTCAAAAAGCTGCTCTTTCCGGACAGCCGCGTCGATAGCCCCCTCTCCCCCTATCGCTGCACTTTATTGAGCCCAGTGGAAAGGATTCTTCCTGGTGAAAACTAAGTTAAAATAATCTCACACCTTGCCAACCTGCTATGTAACTGAAAGAGCCGAATTTCCCTTGGCTAGAGCCTACCATAGCACTCACCAGCCCCCTACTCTGCCTTTCACATCCCAGGGATCAGAGCTGCGAATGTGTGGCATTATAGGCTACATTGTAAGGCCGCTTACAGTTGTGCTCACAGCTCCAGGAAAGTGTGGACACTTTGTTATCGTTAGAAGTTCAACACATTATTCCAGAGCACCACACTTCGAGGCTCTGCCTTCAACTCAAAACGAAAATAACTGTCAAGCTAAGTCCGCGATGACCCAGGAACATAGAAGATTTCTAGAGATGGACTTTAGTGCGAAAAGGTTATGCATGCAGCAGTCAGTCGGTGTTTTTTATTTAAGCTGGAAGGAGCCGTTGAGCTATGTAACTCTTTTTACCAGTCGTTCAGCAGGGAGGGGTAAGCAAGTTAGAGCATCTCAGGGCACCAGGAGCAATCTTGTCAGCGGGACAATTAACCGAGGTGAGTCAAATGGTAATCCTTAAAGAAGAACGTTGACAGATTGTAATAACTGTAAAAACCGCAGCAACATTGAAACACAAGATTTGATCTTACACGGGATGGCTCCAAATATATCATCTGCTACGTCTGCTTTTATCAGTCCAATCTCCTGTTCTTCTCAAGCGTTGGATGACAACACGGATGGCCGTGCACACAATGACATACGTGAACACATAAATACAACATGGGCTTGTGAGCAGTGACTGTAAATCTCTTGACTCTCAATCCACACCCGTGTCACTGGTTCTTCGGTTAGATTAGGGTTGCCACCACGAAAGGCACAAAAAAACGGGACTTTTCGCGGGGGCAAGCAGAGAGAGAGAGAGAAAGACGACTCTAAGTGTTATCCGGCAAGAACGCAGACGTTGCATACCCTGTAGCCCAAAACAATGGATTATATCGTGAAAAGACCTGATCAGTGAAAATCACACATTTCCCAGGTCAGCTGCCTCAAAAACGGACGGTGATTTTGGGAAAACCTGGATACGTGGCCACTCTCCACTCAGTGTCCACATGTTATAAATTGTGTTGTTATTATTATTAGACTAAATTGGAAATTGTGTTGTGTTTATATTAACCGCCCACCTTGTTCCTGCCACACTCTCCTGATGGTTTCTTTGCCTACCTATACCCATTATGATGGTACGGACATTGAGACCAATAATTATTCTAGTCTCCTTTGCTGGAGTCAAACGTCTCAGCTGTAAGATGTAACATCGGCCGGCACCATTGTAAGATTTGCTCTCAAGGGCAGCGATGGAACCGTTCAGATCTACACCAATACAATACCACATCTCGTTACCTCGTCAGTACAACTCGTGCGTTATGACATAAAATGCTCGATTTAACGGACTGATAGGGGAGAAGGGCGGCTGTACGTCCGTTAAATCCGGATGTTTATATGACGATCTTATACAGAGTTAACGACCATATGTGATAACAACCTACATAGTATGAACGCCTTCAAACAGAGTAATACGTTGTATCTAATAGTAGCAATAAAACATGAAAATAATATATAAAGAGTTATTGTTGTTGATTTGCCATATGTCGTAGTTGTTGTTGACGCGCCGTTCTCTCTGCAGCTCTGTGCAGCGCTTTGTGACCCTCGGGTGAAGCAATTGTTATTGTACATTATTTCCCAAACAGGCTACTGTCTCAGAAGTAGCGAACAGGGTTCGTCGCTGTCAAGGTTTTGCTCCACAGCCATGTGGTCTTGAACACGAGCCGGAGCAACGACCACGACCACCGTGAGTGAGAATCCGTGTCCATCCCCCGCGGTGAACGTACCGTCCACCTGAGCGCAGTAGTTCTCCGAGTTCTCCATGTTGCTGCCCTCCTCGTTCATGATGATCGTCTCGATGTCCTTCATTGTCACCTGCTCGCGGAACGCGCTGAAGATCACCTCCTTCAGCTCCTCCAGGGTCATCTGCTGCACGTTAAACTGCAACACGGGCACGGGCGGCGACGAGAGCTACTCTCAGTGGAGCTGCAGGTCACATGACCGGCGTGCGGCTGCCCCCCCTGGTCACATGACCGGCGTGCGGCTGCCCCCCATAGTCACATGACCGGCGTGCGGCTGCCCCCCATGGTCACATGACCGGCGTGCGGCTGCCCCCCCTGGTCACATGACCGGCGTACGGCTGCCCCCCATGGTCACATGACCGGCGTGCGGCTGCCCCCCATGGTCACATGACCGGCGTGCGGCTGCCACCCCAGTCACGTGACCAGCGTGTGGCTGCCCCCCCTGGTCACGTGACCGGCGTGCGGCTGCCCCCCATGGTCACATGACCGGCGTGCGGCTGCCCCCCCTGGTCACATGACCGGCGTGTGGCTGCCGCCCTGGTCACATGACCGGCGTGCGGCTGCCCCCCCTGGTCACATGACCGACGTGCGGCTGCCACCCTAGTCACGTGACCAGCCTTCCATTGCCCCACGCGTCACATGACTGATGATGTGCGGCTGCCAATGTAAAATAACCCTTGCAGGGTCCCGTGATGAATGTGTTAGAGGGACGCGGGAGCTTCTGCCAAACTTTCAGAGGAAAAAAAGTACTCTCTGTTAACGGTATCGGATACAGTGATGTAGGTTTACCCCGCCTCGGTGTGTGAGAATTGCTCTCCACACCAACTACTTTAGACTCTAGTAGTAGTAGTACCTGATGCGATAATCCCTACTCCCAAACCAAACTAAACAGCGTTTCCGAAAATATCAAATACATATCACAAGATATTGAGAGCAATTATCACAAGTGGTGATTTACCACCACACGTTTCAGACTATTTTTTTCTACAGTAAATCATGTCATTACCCAATTTAAATGGGGTGCAAGGCTCGTCGATTACGTGCTGAGCCTGCAGATTCTTGAGAAAGCTCCTGGTCACGTGGAATGTAACGCCAGACCTCATGCCCAGGAATACCCAGTACAACCCGACCGCGCATCGGATAAAGTTTCAATTGTGCACAGAGTGGTGTTGCCGTGATTTAGTTTCCTTTCCCTTTGGCTTTGTGAGTTGGTCAGTGCTGGCGTTTGCTGTGTCGCAGGTATCCCGCATCTAGAGCTTGCAAGCTCACTGGGCACTTTCTGTTGTAATAATAAACATTTAGTCATTTATCTAACTGCAGCGAGTCGTGTCAGCTGCTGGGATATGTAAATGTGACGATGACTGCTTTCCAAAGCTGTTCTTTGGAACAGCCGTGTCGAGCGCTCCCTCTCTCTCCTTGTCTGAGTCTCGGGCACTCATAAAGATGCCTCCAACCTGCAAGGGGAAACGTTGCGAATTTGATTGGGTGGAGCGCTGGATACGGCTGTCCCGAAAGAACAGCTTGCAAAGCAATCATGCATCGAGCCGTAAAACCCTATATCAATAACCCTGTGATGTTCAGTGGAAGTCCGACGCACACCAAGTCTTTGATTGACAGCTAAAAAACGCTCGTGCATGCGCTGGAGTGTGAGCGGTAACCGCTGTTCACACTCACACGCTTTCAAAGGAGTGACACACGTGGGAAATACACAGCTGTTTTTGCACCTCCGTCTGTTGGTAAATTGATTCTGTACCATTGCAGATAGAACTGCACGTGCGAGCGTACACAATACAAAAATGTATGCAACACTGTAACCATCACGTCTTAAACACATATTTTTTATGTCATCGAAGCCAAGATACGTGATTACACGTTGGGAGAGAAACGCCGTTTTACACAGACAGCTAAACCGCGGCTCTTCAAACTAAACACCGGCTCATAACACGAGATGTGATGCCCGCAGTGAATTTCTGCCAAACGGACAGGAGGCTGTGGGACATCTCTATAACTCACGCTGAGATGTGTTCCCGAGTGACATACACGCTCCCTTCACGCTATTAATCCACCCGTTTAAAACTTACAGATTGCATTCTGCGTGTGTATGTTTTGACAACGGCATTGCAAATACTTGCACAATACGGGACACTTTCAGAATAAACTGTTCCCGACACATTTACTGTTCTTCGTGGGTTTCCTCCCGTTTCTCCAGTTTCCTTCCATTAACCTATAAAATCATAATATATAGAACACAGTGTCTGGCAAATGTTGGCACCAGCTAACTGCGAGGCAACCTTCCCTCCACCATCCTGCGGTTTCCTCACGTTTTTTGATCAGTCGCTCTTCGACATACCTTCGAGATTGAACGAATATGTGCGGGACTTTTTAAGTTGTATCTTTCATTAATTCTCTCATTACCAATACCCGTTTAAACCTGTAAAGGGTCGCGATGGGCTGGAGACTATCCCGGCCGACAGAGGGCGCAAGGCGAGAGAATACTTAGGATGTGACGCAATTACATTGCAGGGCACACTTTCTGGGGCGATTTACTCAGCAGGCCCAATTTACCTAGGCAGCAGCGTGTCTTTGGACAGTTGGAAGAAAACAGAGTACCTGACGAAAACCCAACGCGGACACCAGAAGTACAGGCAAACTCCACACAGAAAGGCAACCGAGCTTTAAATTAAACCCGGGAGCTTCTTACAATTAGGCGAAAGAGCTACTCACTGTGCTACCGTGCCACCAAATTATTTTTTATTATTTTATATATGTGTTTTTTTTACTGTTCCTTCTGCCCTGCCTGGCAATGCCACGCTTAGCGAGCCACCTGCACGGAAACACCATCAATGGCCTACTTGTGAAGCGACAGGCAGCTCCACAAGAACCTTCACTTAACCTTGCAGTGGATGAGGGCCTCCACGAAGAAAAAAAACCAGGTTGTAGGTGAGAAAGGTGCTCGTGCAATTTGAAGATGGATTTCAGAAACTTCTTCGTGGTCGTTGGCTTGATGCCGGATTATTTGGGAGGTCATGTGTAAATCTCAAAGTGCCGCAATAGTTATTTTTGCATGTACCTTCCAACTGAAAGGATACACGTTTTCCCAAATTTTCAAATGGAATGCTTAAAAATATATTTTTTAAAAACGGTATTCTGCACTCGATTTGGATTGTTTTTGTTTAAAAAAAAAACCTACAGCACGTATATTTCTTGGGAATAATAGCATCTTCATACCTAGCCTAGAATTATAAATTGTGTTACCTACATTCAAAGTCAATTTCTAAAATTGGATGAGTTACATTTATTTGGCAAACTACAGTCAATGTCCATTGTTTAAAATACATCTGGTCCCTCAGGCATGTTTCTCTCTGGAGTTTGCGCGTTCTCCCGCTATTGTGCTTAGATTTCCTCCGGGTTCTCTATTTTGCTCTCACAAGTAAAATACTCTATTTCATTAACTGGTCGATGTCATCATAATATATAGAAATCAGTGTCGAGCGACAGGTTGACACCGGCTAATTGCCTGGCTGACTCCCCCCACCCTCTCTGCAGTTTCCTCGTGCCTCTATATCTGTGTCTTGCCAGTGACTCGGCGTGGAAATTGCGTGCGTTATAGATCACATTATCATTGCAAATGCTAAACCATGAATTTGGCAATGTTTCCCAACTTCAAAGGGCCGAGACTCATTTTAATATTGCCACCTTTATGAGACTCGGCGATACTAAGGTTCTGCGGCCCACACGGATTCCTTAGACGTGTTGAGTTGGTGACCTGCCAGTGTTTTAGTGTAGGACCAACTCGGCACATTCCCTGGCTCAAATAACAACCATCGGGGTCCCACTCCGGCTTCCCTCTCCCCGGGACCGGCGATGACGTCATTGATGTCCATCCAGACGATCGATGTCAACGTGACGTCATGAATCAGCCGCCCAACACTAGTTACTGGTTAACCATAACCCTGGCTGAACAGGCTGAAGTTGAGGCCCTACCTTCCAGAAGATGGTGTCAAACTCACTGCTCAGGAATCCGTCTGGCGTGTCAGCTGCCGTGAGCTTGGGGCCCAGCAGGGTCATGAACTCCTCAAAGTTCACCTGGCCATCACCTGAGGAAAAGGCACCACACATTCACAACAACCATTCATATGATGCCCTCAAAATAAAACTCGGCACATTTGCGATTTTTTCTCTCCCCCTCTTATAATGTGCAAGTGTTTTGAATATTTTATCGGTAGTGTTGGCTGATCGATCCAGGTTGTCCAGCAACCTCTGCTCCAGATTTTTCAGTCCATTTTAATATTGATTACAGAATGGATGTTGATGAAGGTGCGTTCATCAATGTCCTCCACCTGAGAGTTGTGTTACAGTCTGTGTGGCCGGCCAGGAGCGAAAGACCAGACGTACTCACCACCACATTAATAATAATAATACAATTTAGAATGCGTGCAAATTCTATGCCTGGTCGCGGATCGTGAGAAAACCACACAGACTTCACACGCACCCGAGGTGGGAATCCGACTGCCTCGGGTAAGACTTTCTTTCTGCGTGGTGCATTCCTGCTACCAGTTAGACCACACACACACACATCACGTGCCCCCGAGGTGGAGTTTGTGGCCTCTTAAAATTGTAGTCATGAGCCACCAAATAATACTGTATCACGTAAAATTCCCAGCGATACTGGACTAATACACGTCCACAGAATGTAACAAAGAGGCCGGCAAACCCTGTCCCTGTCCATTTATTTACTTGAGCAAAGTTGAGATTTGTTTAAGCTATGAGTACTTAAGACTCGTTCATTCGGGACAGCCGTATCGTGCTGACGTAACCTAAGTCTCCAACGTTCAACTGGTGGGTTGCGACCCATCAGTGGGCCGCGAGCGCCACCTAGTGATCCGAAAAGAGCAGACACGACTTGGATAAGCGGGCCTTGATGTGAAAAGATTGAGAATCGTTCATCATCATTACATTGCCCAAAGCTAATGCAATATTATGCAAATACAAGCATGACCTCCATATGAAGTGTAAACAGGCTTTAGCTGTAGAGAAAACAAACATGCATTCTGTGTTTTTATTAAATCTTGTAGCTGGTTTGTAATAAAGTGCGAACACCATTGTGGGATTCATTTCTTGTGCATTGCTGTCTGATTAGGATGAAACGATCAAACTCGTTACCTGTGAAGCCTTTTCTCCCTTCGGGCCAATATAGAGACCACGCTAGGAATTAAAGCAAATCTGATATTATCTTGTGGCACTAAAGATTTGCTGAATCTTTTTCCTTTATAATTCGCCATTACAATTTCAAGTGTTGTGCTAAATCTCATACAGCCACACGAACCATCACCTTAATTGGCAGCCAGGTGGAAGGCTAATGGGAATACCAGATTCTGAGTGGGGACAGGGATAAGAATAGCTAAGATTTAGGATCAGCCGTGTCGGGTTTGTGTTTCTGTTTGCTCATTTGTAATTATGCAGTGAAATGTTAATATTTGTTGCTGCAGAATATCAATTGGAATAGTAGATTTCAGGCCACTTTTATTTCTGGAGAAGACACGTTGCCCGAAACATCAGCTGATTACTGAGCAGACCTACAGTACTGTATTACAGGATGTAAATAAAAACAAATTATAAACAACACAGGTTTACAAATGTTTCTGACTTCAAATTAACTGCATCCCAATGTCATAACGACACCATTATATGAGTGGGGACAAAGGCGTTGCATAATAACTGATATGCGTTGTTGTTGACATAGATAAGAACAGCACTTGGCACATTGTATAAAGCGTAATCGTGGCTAATGGCAGTAATTACACACAAGTATAAACATAAACACATCTCATTTAGCTTAACCAATGCAGGTGTTTATGCAACGATTCGTGGTAATCACAGGCAAGGAAAAAGACCGTTATTTCCACGGCTGTTCTTTCAGGAGAGCCGTGTTGAGCAATCCCCCAGTCTCCTTCGCGACGTTTCACCTCGCGCGCTGGAAACATCTTCAGGCGTGTGTGTGCACGTGTGTTCCTCGCGTGTCGCCAATAAGTTGCAATCCTACGCGCGGTAAAGCAACTTCCCCGCATAAGATTACGGCAGAGGTATTGAGGTCTCACTTCGAGGGGCCCGGTTTACCAATCAGCGTGGCGGGTTGGCGCCGGCTGAGTGCCAGACTGACTCCTTGATGAAGAGCGCAGTCGCTCATCTGCTCTACCTCGAGCGAGGAATAAAGGGAGCGGCGTCTTTGCTGCACAGGTGTCAACCGGCCGCAGTAAAGTGGCTGTCAGTGGACGCTCGGGATGGGGAAATAGATTGGTACTTGACGCTTGCCATGTGACGCTGTTCCATTGGCCGTGATTGAATAGACGGCTAATGAAACATTTTTAAACGATGACAGGAATGAAAGATACGTCACTCTTATATCGGAAGATGCGCTGCGTGGCAGCCCGCAGAAATGTGGCGAGCATGGTCATCGTGTCACGTTGCTGAGGCGTAATGTTGACGCATTTCAGCGCGGTTTTTGGCTCTCCTGGTAAACTGTCCTCTCATTCTCTACGCAAGGTAAATGGGTGACTCAGAGAGCAGGTGGCCTCAGCCAGATGCTCTGATCCACGCACGCCCATGACCGTGTGTTTCTGAGTCAGGAGACTGTCTTGTCATTTCCGCTTACCTGGGTTGACCCGGGGTACCCCCATTCCGCCCC
>JAZEWT010000022.1:2317679-2341051 GCA_036362905.1 Mordacia mordax
CCCGATGGTGGGGGTATTGGAGCAGGATTTTACGGCCGCTTACCATTCCAGACCCCAGCCTCTTTTAGTCTAAGGGACTTCAGATCGTTATTTGTCTGGAACCCTTAACCAGACCTGTTCACCAAGGGAGACCTTTAGCAGGAGTGCTGGAGATAGCACTTGGGGTGCATTGGAACACACAAATACCTCCACCATAATAAGTTTACGATCCATTGGGAAGGTTTATAGAGCACGTAAATTTGTGAAACTCCAAAAGCCATTGATTGGGCTGTGACTTTGTGGGGTGATGGCAGTGTAGTAAGTAGATTTTGCAGACTAATTTCTGTGGACATTGACGTGTTAATGCCTATTCAGTGTGACTCTCCCCAAAGACTAAAGCTTCCCTCTCACAGGCATAACATACATTGAAAACAAACTGAGACTCAGGTTTTCCTGGATAAACACGTGGCATTCATACATTCAAAATATTACGTGAGAGCATTAAACAGGGGCGTTGTCTTAATCTCTCCGACACCACGTGGGTTGATGGTCATAGTCTGGCTGTTGCACAAATCAACTCTGGCATACGTTCGTAAAAAGTAGAAAAGGTTTTTTTTTTACCATTTCTGGCAATAATAGAGGTGTTAAGATCTTAAAACACCGAAACAGACACATTTCACAAAATGTCTAGTTTGCACAAGCCACACATACTTGTGGCGGAATATGCAAACAGGCAGCTTTGATAACGTATGCATTGTCCTTCAAACTGATTGGCCCACACCAGATAAAGCTGCCTTTTTGCATATTTCGCCACAACTATATGTGGCTTTATCAAACTAGACACTTTGTGAAATGTGTCTATTTTGGTGTTTTAACACCTCTATTATTGCCAGAAATGGTAAAAAAAAAAACCTTTTCTACTCTTTACAAATATACACTGGCAAAAAGTACCCATAGCTCTGGCATACGTGTTCAGATTCATTATCATTATCAATACCTGCTTAATCCTGTACAGGGTCGCGGGGAGCCCGAACCTATCTTGGCAGACAGAGGGCGCAAGACGGGCTATAACCAGGATGTGACGCCAGTGCATCGCAGGGCACTTTTTGGGGCAACTTACTCAGCAGTCCAATTGACCTAACCAGCAGCGTGTCTTTGGACGGTGGAAGGAAACCGGAGTACCTGGCGAAAACCCACGCGGACACGGTGAGAACTCGCAAACTCTACACAGAAAGGCACCCGAGCCGGGAGCCGAACTCGGGGCCTTCATGTTTTGCGGCAGTAACGCTACTCACTGCGCCGCCTAGGGGCAACACCAGTGAAATAATAAAACATTTACAATTTCGTAAACTCACACACAACTGCGCGTGGAGGAGAAGACGGCGCTAAATGAGAGTCCACCTCCAGCTGGGACGCGGAGAGAGACTGCGACCAAATGCCGTGTGCGCGGTGAAGCGCGGAGAGATGCGTACTGAGAATGACACCGAGAGGCCCAATCAGCAACGCGTGGATTCGAGCGCAGAGAGCAAGATCACAGACGTAGATCCGACTTGTTATTGTAAGTGAGCTTGTGCAGGAGACATCGCTGGAAAGGATGAGTGTTGACGGCGAAATGAACGGAAAATCAGCCAAGAAACTGAACACACTTGAGAGGGCATCTTGCCAGGTAGGAGATGGAGAGATGGAGATGTTAAGCGTTATATCACAGGATCGCAAAAGGTGGTGATAACGTAGGGAGGCTTTCATCCAGCAGTGGATTGATCTTGGCTGATTACGAAGTTGGTTCGTAAATGCAGAAACGTTCTTACTTAAACACATTTGTTCTACAAGGCAGTAGCGTTACACACAAAGGTCCACTGTGTTGGTGTATAACTACTGACAACCACATCAACGCTGAACTGCCGCTTCACAGCCAGACGCACCTCGGTTCAATATCCGGCTCGGGTACCTTTCTGTGTGGAGTATCCCCGTGTCAACGTGGGTTTTTGTTGGGTACTCCAGTTTCCTTCCACAATCTAAAGACACGCTGCTGTAGTGATGTAGGTTTTCACGGCTCGATGCATGATGATGGAGGGAGAGGAAGCAATCGACGCGGCTGTCCCGAAAGAGCAGCTTTTGGAAGCAATCATCAGACACGCCTGTTGTCTTGGTTAATTGATCTGCTGACTAAATTGCTCCAGTGCCTTGCAATGGACTGGCGTCCTATCTTGGGCATAGCACTGCTAAACCTAGCAGACCCAGTAGCATTTATTGAACAGGAATACACCTTGCTACACAGATTCTACGAACTTATAATTAAGTCAAAGACAAAATATTAAACTATCTGCTATTGCTGCAGGCTGATAGGCTATAGACTAGTATAACAATTATATTATTGTTTGCTATTAAATGTAATTTAAATAACTTCCTCTGATTAAATCTGCTGAAGACACAGAAAATATACTGTGAATTTAGATGGGTCTGAATGGCAATCAAAACATTTTCAGCGTAAGACACTAAACTATTTATCTGACGAAGCATTAGACTTGTGTTCAAGTGCCAGCTATACGTAGTGATCAGTGTACTGGCAGTACATGCGCACCTATTACAGTT
The DNA here is from genome assembly GCA_036362905.1 of Mordacia mordax. Lineage (NCBI taxonomy): Eukaryota > Metazoa > Chordata > Hyperoartia > Petromyzontiformes > Petromyzontidae > Mordacia > Mordacia mordax. Next base: position 2,320,251 of record JAZEWT010000022.1, read on the forward strand.
ACTCATGACAAAATAAAAGCAATAGAACGTGTTTGTGTACACAGTAAAAATCCATCACAAACACTAAAGCAGGGCCATAGGCCTGACCTCCGACATAATACATCAGTGTTTCTGTGCGGATGTGAGAATTACTCTAAGAGTTGATTTTTCTGGACATCCGTGTCGAGCGTTACTGCAATCATCGGCCTGATGATGCCTCCAGCATTAAACAGAATAAGAAATCTAATAGCAGCAATGAAAAACAATATTATTGTGTGTGGGAAGTTCTGTCATGAGATGCAAATTTAGGGACTAGCGACAGACAGAGCAGGAGGGGGTTATCGCAGTTCCAGGGTGTGAATAGGACAAGGAGATTAGTGTTAAAGTGATTCAGATGTAGACCCCACACAGCAAAAGATGACTCGACACATACATAGTACCCACATATATATAGGAGCAACAGGCAGTACACACACACACTGCGCCTGAGGATGCCTCCAACGTGTGAGGAGGCGAAACGTCGAGAGGAGAGGAAGCGATCGACGCGGCTGTCCCGAGACAGCAGCTTTTCGGAGCAATCGTCAATATTATTTACATTTACAATGCAAGCTACTGGCTTGGAAATAGTGGACAGATGAGTGGCTTTAGTTGCGTTGGCAGATGTAAGGCGAACGTGTGAGGACTAATACATTGTGATCTTTATCTATGAGTGCTTTATTACAGCAGTAACATTGCCCGTTGTGGAGTTGCCTGCAGTGAAACAGCACGAATCACTTGAGGGTAATGAAAACGCGATATTTGACATCTTTCAAGCATCGATCTTACGTCATATTAACTGTAGCGCACTCTTCCTTTGTGTAGACACGTACGTGCTTTCGTACTCGGAGGTGTACAACTGGTTTGTTGGACGCACTGGACAGGCTGGCCACTGATGAGCCTTCAGCGTGGAGGCAAAGCGTTTCCACACGGTTATCCCGAAGGAGCAGCTCTTGAGAGCAATTCCAAAGCTTCAAGATTGCTTTGATTGTTCAAACAGGTGTCACCTCGAGAGACCAGGATGAAATCTCGTTTACAAGAGTGTCCGAGATTACAAGAGCAATTATAAAGCAGTGCAAACACCAGTGTGACGTCAGAAAAAAGGGGAAAATAGTACGAACGAAATAAGGCACGTGTTTGGATGTTTGACGATCGCTTCAAAAAGCTGCTCTTCCGGGCTCAGGATGCCTTCAACGTGGGAGGCGAAACGTCGCGAAGGAGAGAGGGGGAGCAATCGACGCGGCTATCCCGAAAGAGCAGTTTTTGGAAGCAATCATCATGCGTCGAGCCGTGAAAACCTACGTTAGTGTTTGAATGTTTGTGGTATCCATGTATGTCCGCACTGAGAGCACTGGGTTCGCATCCTTCGTAAGCGCACATTTTATCTGCACAGCACCAAGACTTGTGTCTTAAGTCAGCATTAAATTCCGACTTTTGTACTGGTACCATCAACTCTGACGTGAGGAGAACGTGTTACACACCTGGAACGAGGTCGCCAGTACGAATTTTCTAGTCCAGGTAACGGTGCTGGGATTGATGACCTAGTTTAACCTCGCGATCGGTCTCAAACTCAGGGCCGCATCAGTTCAGTATCAGGACCAACTTAATTCTGCAGAGGCTCGCAAGGGGCCGGAGCCTATCCAGGCAGACACAGGGCGCAAGGCGAGGCTATACCCAGGATCTGACGCTAGTCCATCGCTGGGTCCTTTTTTTGGAGCAATTTACTCAACAGGATAATTAACCTCGGCAGCAGCGTGTTTGTGGACTGTGTGTGGGGGGAACCAGAGTACCCAGCCAATAGCTGGTTAGCGTGACCAGACTGCCACGGCACAGTTCACGCTTAGCATAAGCTATTATCCGCACATTGTAGGATTTGATCTATAAACGTGTGGTCATGTGCCATTAATATGTCGCATATTACTCATTGCTTTACTCACACTACGTTTTAATCTATTCTCACTCTGCACATCTGTACATTTATCCTGTCAGTCTGATTATACACTTTTACATCACGCTAAAACTCAAAGTTCGGGATGCGTATTATTATTATTATTAAAATTTTACGGTACTTACGTCAAATCTTCATTTGGACCAACATGTAACAAAGCATTCGTAAGAGGACAGATTAGGCTACTGCTTCCAAAAACTGTCTTAAGCTTATCTTGCTTAAATACGTCTTTGAAGCAACGCCGACCAAATCATTTTCTTTGCTCTTTTCTCAACAAGGTCGCTCCACTGAGCTACACACAGCTCCTGGAGAAAAAGCTCATAGCGCAGACAGTTCATTGCGAGGTGTCTGCGATGGTAGCACAGACTGACTGATTCCTCTCGAGAGCAATTTCGCTCTCGATTCGCACTGCCGTGAGCCTTTTCGCTAGCAGGTCAATTAACCTACACAGCAGCGTGTCTTCGGACTGCGGGAGGAAACTAGAGTATCCGGCAAAAACCCACGCGGACACGGGAAGAACTCGCAAACTCCACACAGAAAGGCACCCGAGCTGGGAACCGAACCCGGCAGCTTCCGGCTGTGAGGCAGCAGCGCTACTCACTGCGCCACCGCCCCGACCGAGGTGAGAGTCACCGCATCTTAACTCAAACCACACGCCGCGTCCTGGCGATCGAGCGACGACGCTGGATCCCGGTCAGAATGTTTTTGGCTGAGCCGACGAGGCGGTGGAGGTGGAGCGAGGATTATTTTATGGAAATTGCCCCGATTTTTAAAATCGCTTTGCAAAGAGATCGAGACACCTGGCCTGCAGCCCGGTGTACTGTACTAACCGTAAGACCGCAGCAGCATCAGATGTGGCAATTACCTAATGAGTGTTTGTTAAGGAATAAGGGGGGGAAATAACAGCTTATTTAAATCAACGATTTTTTTTAAAGCTCAGTGACTTACCGATTGCAAAAGCAATGTATCTGCTACTACAGATGCCATATACTGTGATGAATCCATTATTATTTCTAGTGGTGTCTTCATTACAACTGTGGTTTTGATGCGTATTTAAATTATAAATAAGTCACGCTGTGCTTACTGCTCTACAGGAGGCACTGTGGCGCAGTGCGTCGTGGCTGCCTCCTCAGGAAGAAAACCCAGGATCGACTCCCGGCTCGGGTGTCTTTCTGTGTAGAGTTTGCGTCTCTCTCCCTCTCTTTCTCTCTCTCACCGTGTCCGCGTGAGTTTTTGCTGGGTACTCCGGTTTCCTCCCATAGTCCAAAGACTAGGGTTTCATTCTTGAACAAAGTAATGCTGTAAATTCGTGTTGATTACTTTGTTATGTTAATACTGCATTTGTTAGGTCGAACGTTTGCTATGTCGCAGAACTCCCGCATCCAGAGCTTGCAAGCCCGCTGGGTATTTTATGCTGTAATAATAAATACCCATCTATCAATGCTGCCTCGGTTAATTGTCTTGACTAAAATACCCCTCCCTGCTGGACAACTGTTAAAAATAGCTGCATAGCTCAAAGTTTCCTTGCAGCAAAATAAAAACGGACTGATTCAGGAAGCAGAACCGAACAAGTTTCAGCCTGGTTTGGGGGTGCGTGGGTGAGCTCACATTTCTGGCACTTGTCAGCTCTCGTCTCGCCACACCGTGCAGGGCTCCGCCACCCAGCCACCATAACACAACAATATGCCTGGGGGGTGGTGATGAACCAAGGATAACCTAGGGGCCTCACTTTATTATCTCATCTCATTGTCAGAAACCGCTTAATCCTGTACAGGGTCGCGGTGAGCCGGAGCCTATCCCGGCAGACACAGGGCGCAAGGCAGGGATATACCCACGATGGGTCGCCAGTTCATCCCGGGCACTGAGGGCAATTTAGCCTGCAAGCCAATTAACCTATGCAGCAGCATGGAAGGAAACCGGAGTGCCCTGCGAAAACCCACGCGGACGCGGGGAGAGAACATGCAAACTCCACACAGAAAAACACCCGGGCCGAGATTCGAACCCGGGTGTTCTTGCTGTGAGGCGACAGCGCTACCCACTGGGCCACCGTGTCACCCCTCACTTTATTATAGAATAACTTAATATCACAATGGATAACGCGTGGCACACTATTTCTTAAATTTTGAAGGTAATCGTGGGAAGAGGAAACGACGACTCAGAGGCACGAGGCAACTGGAGAGATGTGCCAGGGGAAGGCAGATAAACGGTTAGCTGGCGCCAACACTTGTCAGACACTGTGGTGATAGATTCAAAGACAAATTTAAAGTTGTGTCAAATAGAGCATTGAACCCAGATGTTTATAAATAATAAAAAAAACAAATCTCATTAATCTGATGTAGGTTTTCACGGCTTGATGCATGATGATTGCTTCCAAAAGCTGCTCTTTCGGGATAAACCGCGTCGATCAATCTCATTAATACAACTACAAAGATACTTATAATTATCCTATTGTCTTAACTGCTTCACACACTGTGCTGTAATTAAGTTAAGTGACTTATTAATCATGTCATAGTCACATGACCCAAACATTAACTCTGCTTAAGGCCCAAAATAACAATAATAATAATAAATGCATTTTATAACGCGCCGCGTACATTCGCTCAGTGTCGAAGGTGTACGAAGGGAGAACGATGCAGAGGCATGAGGAAAAGGCAGCCACGCAATTCGCCAGCGCCAACATTTACCAAACACTGCGCCCTATGTATTTTGATGGCATCACCCAATTAATGAATATGTTTTAATTATGGAAGGAACTCGAAGCAGCCAGAGGAATCTCAAGTAGAATAGAAGGAAAGAACCCACACATTTCACACAGAAAGGTGGAACTCGAACTGTCTCAAGCAGGACTTTCTTTCAATGTCGCATTGACGTTACAACCGCATAGCCTCCCTGCCTATTGAACCGCATAGCCTCCCTGCCTGTTGTCCTGCTGTGAGACTCACGTTCCGTTCAGAATCTACTTCATCCTGTACAGGGTCGCGGGGAGCCGGGGCCTATCCTGGCAGTTTCTATTTGAACGTCTGGCGCTGGAACTCGCTATCGCGGGGCACGAGAGAGAGCGTGTGTGTGCGGTGCTCTCTGGCGTGCGGACAACAATGGTCAATTACAAGGATAAATAACTACTGATTCAACATGTGACATCTGCCACTCACAGATGTGTACATACTCTGGACCTGGTTTGCTCAAGGGGCAAATCTGTAACCAACCTGTCCGTCACTGATCCTGGTCTGTCCGCTGTGTGGTTCGGTCTTCAGGTACCGCCACCCATTTCCATCGCTAAGCACAAAAGCCAATTCTGAAATATTAACGTCATCACTCCAACTTATTCACCCCTGCAATTAACAGTTCATCACTCTCTGCCTCGGCTCACTCTGCCTCTGATGCAACATTTGAAACTTACAACAGCTCGATTACTAGATGATATGACTCCGGGACCTCAAGGTGAATGCATGCAGGTCCGAACGGACTTGGAGAAAATCTAGCCTCACCGTTCACGCTCAAATCTTTAATAACGCGGCTACTTCGATTTGAAGAGGATATCCTTTGCCGAGTTAGAGTTAAGATCCCCTAAGACGTTCCCACAATATTTTGGAGGCGACACCAATTCCTGGTGACCGGCTGGAGATATTTTTGAGTGCTAAAAAGCTTTATTCATCAACAAAACACAATCATTGCAGCCCGTCATTTTTGGCGAGGAGTTACACTAGTCGTTTACACATCACTATTTAACGAAATTCCAGGCACAATTTCTGCCTATTGATCCGTTAAATCGAGATTTTACTGTAACGTCTATGCTCACTGTGGGAATGGAAACTGAATTCCTGCAGGATATAACTTAATGGTCTGTGTTGCACCCAGACACCACAATAATTGAACATGGGCTTTGCTCATGCCTAGCACCGAGCACTATGTGGGGACACATTAGCGTGAGAACTAATTTAAGTGGCGAATTAATTCCATCCCTCCAGGCACAGACACTGCAAATTTGTCACTTTAATCCAGGTCTACAAAGCTTCTTACTAACATATGTCTCAAGATCGTCGTAAAAGATCTCGACAACTTAGTATTTATGTTGATTTCAATGACCCCGTGCAGGACTAGAATTGAGAAAAATGATCGCTCTGGGAATGCACCCGGGTCTGCGGCCCCTTCAGAGCGAAAGGTGGGCAGGGGGGGGGGTCTAAGGGTCCTCGCCCATAAAATGTTGAGTTTATAAGAACGCATTTCCTGAAACTCTGTGACTTTTGAGATGCGAAATAACAATACAAGATTTAAGATCAGAACAGCCCATTGTGATCCCTCGGATTTTCACTCTGGGAACAGTGTTCCTGTGCGTTTCGGCCAAAAGCCACCTCTGAGCCAACGTATGTTTTATATTATACAGAGTGTGCCAGAAAAAGGAAATATTATAAACTTGCGTAACAATGGAATTAATGCCAATGTCAATATTACTTATACTTCTTATTGTCAAGGAGTCATATAATATTTTTGTGAAATATGGGAGCGGACACATTCGGAGAGTAAGAATCGATCCTGGATGTGTCTTTTAAGTCCGGTTCTTTGATTCAGGCACAAAAACACTTATAAAGAATGCTGGAGGCTGACAAATGTCCTTTCAGAAATGCAATAAAGTACTCTTATAGACTAATCATCATCACGATCAATAATCACTTAATCCTTACCAGGTTATACCCAGGATGTGATGTCAGTACATAGCAGGGTATTGGGGGTAAATTTACTGAACAGGCAAATTAACCTAGACAGTAGCTGACCTTTGGACGGTGGGAGAAAACCGGAGTATCCGGCAAAAACCCACGCGAACACGGGGAAAACTCGCAAACTCCGCACAGAAAGGCACCTGAGCTGGGCACCGAACCCAGAACCTTCTTGCTGTGAGGCAGCAGCGCCACCCACTGCGCGACGGCACCGCTGCGTCGTCCTATATATTATGATATTATCAGTTAATTCTTTAATACATTTTTGTGGGAGGAAACCCACGTAGAACAGGAGGAAACACACAACCCCTAAACAAAGGGACGCCCGAGGTAGGAATCGAACCGCTTCAGGCAGGGCTTTCTTTTTGTGAGGCACAGATGTTACCACTGCACAGCCACCCTGGATGAAAAAGCAGGCACTCTGTCTACGAACGCCTCAGCGAGTCAAAATACTGTTTTGAAGAGGCTCCCGTATCTTAATATTTTTCCAGTTCCATTTCAGTATTTTGCACATGTGGCAGAGAATAGGAGTGCTTGGAGAAGAGCCGGACATTCAAGGAGGTTACTCTCAGCATGGCTGGGACACCAAATTCAAACAACCCCCCCCCCCATAGCCTTATCAGACTGTGGTCAAGTGTTGTTAGTGAGCATCTCTAACGCCCACGACAGCACACCAGGCAGTGGGTGGCCACCACCACACCCGGCCATCCTTGTCTCCCTCGTGGTAATGCTTACACACCGCACCATGTGCTCATTTGAGGCTGAGTCAACGTAGGGAAAGTCAAGTTGCGATTCAGGCAACCGTAAATGCTGTTGATGGTCGTGAGTGGGAATCGCACTCAGGTCGCCGGTTTGGCACCACTGCTCCCTACCCTCGGAATCCCGCATCAAGAGCTTGCAAGCTCACTGGGTATTTTCTACTGTAAACACTTATGTAAACCTGCAACCTCGCGGGGTCCCACGAACCACACCTGACAAGCTCTCAATGTTCACCCAGCGCTAACCAGACTCGAAATCAGCATGAGGCCATTCATCACGGGCTGATCATAATCAAAACAATCGGCGTGTACCCAATAAGTCAACGCCGTCTGACATTAAGAAACAATTGAAATATACGAGCAGATATGTTTGCGGGCATAAAAACGTGAAAAAAATAGCTGAGCAGGACCTCTCGTGACCACCGTCCAAATGGCACCGACACGCTGAGCTCAGCGTCACAAGCAGTGTGCGTTCTGCGGACTCCCTTCAGCCGTTCCGAATATTTTATATCCATATGTGAAAGGCACCACAGACAAAATCGGCAAATATATAAAAAATATAAAATTTAAACAGTCTTCACAACCCATCAGAAGATACGCAACGTACTCAAATCACCCAAAGACCGACTGCCGTTACAGACAGAAGGCGTGTTATTGCATTCCTTGTAGCAACTGTGAGGAAGTGTACATCGGGCAAACAGGAAGAACAACAGCCACAAGAAAGAAAGAGCACGAGGCAGCAGTGCATCTGCTGCATACGGATAAATCAGCGACGGCAGCACACAGTGTAGACAAACAACACAGAATCGATTTTGACAAGATGTGAGTACTAGCTGCCATCTGCCACAAAGGTCCAAGATTAATCCGTGAAGCAACAAAGATTCACAAGACAGAAAAGACTCTGAACCGCAAACAAGAAATGAGAATAAAGCTCAGCCAAACCTGAAGGCCAGTCATTGAAGTCGGCAGTGTACAGCTATAGAGCTCTGAAATGCGGACATCAGAAGAGAATCACCAAGTGTTTGAAGAACTGGGCAGACTTTCATGAGATACAGGCTAGTGGGTGAGCCAGAGACGAAGCTGGATTGGGTTAATATCATTCTGGTGTGCGAACAAGACAATGGAATCCTTTCACCCCGGCCTTCGTCCATTGTTCCTGGAATAAAACAACGAACTGAACTGAGAATACCTTCTCATCATTAATAGTGTGATAGGGGTAAACAACCTTAATTCTCCTTGGGCAAGACGTGCTTAAGACACTGTGGTTGTTTACACTTAATGATGCATATCTGTGGATGGCACTGTGGCGCAGTTGAGTAGCGCTGCTGCCTCAACAATCATCCCACTGTTCGATTCCTGGCTCATCATTAAATTCTGCCAATTCAGTGATGAGACCTGCACACCCTCATGATTAAGACCGCTTGTGTTTCCACCTGACGTGATTTATTTTTTTCCAAAATCGTATTCATTCTTGGGCAGCTGTTCTGAGAAATGTGTACGTGTTGACCGACCAGGTCATTTACTGTCTGAGTTTTTGAAAGTTACACGCACAGTTCCCTGGTTCTTGTACCAATTACCCCCATGATATGCCCCAGTTTTCTGTGACAACCCGAGCACGGTGCTGGGTCTGGTTGGGGGTAGTGATCGACTTGTCGGAGCCAGAACTGATGCTGGCCACCCATCCCCTTGACCCTACAGTCCGTTAAGGCTACACTGCGGATCTCTGTGAACCAGGAGTGGAGAGTGTAATCGCAGTAGTGGTAGTGGAAAGTGTGGAGCGTCAGGACCACAACTGCTCATAGAGCAGGGATGGAATGACAATAGAGATTGTTCATTTCACTGGGCGACATTCTGTTGAGATACATTAACAAATCAGCCCGAGCTATGCCACACGCGGAGCGTTTTGTGAGCTGTTATAACCCAGAGTGCTTTGCTCACACAGAGACGGGTGCGCGCTCCAATCCACCTTGGCGGTCGACTCAGCCTATTATTACTTGGCTGTCGTCAAAACAATTACCTCTCTGGGGTAATCCGGCAGTGGATGTCCTGTGGATACATTGGTCTCCAACAGGTTGCGCTCAATAGCCCGCTCTGGTGAATTGTATTCCATAGCACAACAGTCACTATCAGAAGATGGAATGTTAGAACAATTCCCCACGTATATTATCAAGTAGCTGTGAGAGTACAACATTCTACTGGGTACACGACAGCGTACACACATGACATAATACATTTGTCACGTACAGTAAAACCTTTGGTCAACGGACTTTAGAAACGCTGTCCCTTACTTCCGAGACAGTGGTCTGTATTGGAAATCATGGACATGTTCAATTGCTACTGTTAAATACACTTATTACCCTGTTTAATGGTGTTTATACGATATAGTTTGTTATAATATACGGTCATTACTCTGTATATAAGATTCTTATATAAGAATTCGGATTTAACGGACTTGCGGGCCACCCTCTTCTCCCTATTAGTCCCTGACAGCGAAGTTTGACGGGGGAGGCAGGTGGGGGGAGCCTGGAGCTGCAAGCACGTGTGGGGTTGGAAGGGAGGTTGTCTGGGGGGGCGGGGAGTCCTGAGCTCCGGTGTGACGGTGATCAATAAAGAAAGTCATACTTCCCCTCCGTGTGTCGGCGAGTCACTCAGTTTTTATTTACGCTGGAAGGAACAGTTGAGCTCTGCATCTCTTTTAAACGGCTGCCCTGCGGAGTGGGTGAAGTAAGTTACAACATCTCAGGGCACTGGGAGCAATTCGTTCAAAATTAACTCAGGTAGGTGTCTTTGAACTGTTGGAGGAAACCGGAGTACCCAACGAAAACCCACGCGGACACGGGGAGAGAAACTCGCAAACTCCACACAAAGAGGTGGTGCCCGAGGCGGGGAATCGAACCAGTGAGACCTTGCTGTGAAGTGGCAGCGCCACTCATTGAACTACCGTGCATCCCCTTAAATCCAATTGGATTGTATGCGCAGATAGATACACGTAAGACTTTGTTTAATTAGCATTTACAGACACTTTGGAACGTTTCTTCTTTGGGAAAACCTAGCACACGAGAGGGAACGTGCAAGATGGAAACTATAATAGAGACAGAATGAACAAGACGAGAAATAATGAATTATTTAATTCTACGACACGACCCACTATGCGACTGTGGACTAGGACAGACGATGTCACACATTGTCAATGACTGCACTCTGACGAGGTTTATAGGAGGCCTGAGGGCTGTACGCACAGCTGACAAAGCAGCTGTCGCTTGGCTCGGCGAGTGAAGCAAACGCTGGAAGAAGGAGTGACAATGCATAGTTATTGCAAGAGGAGTGAATCACCGCAAGATGCATGCTGGCGAGTAGCAGCGAGCAGGCGACCCGCCGCGTTACATCCTCTAAGCACATCCGGAATATCAATGATGTGCTGAACTCGGTAGCAGCAGCACATCGCCCAAATTACGTATGAATCATCAGCGTGTTGAACACAAGGATCGTGCCCTCTTGTTATGCAGTGGCTGAAAGAAACAAGGCATGCCAACAGGTTTTAAGAATGAGACTTTTAAGATATTCATAATAATAATTAATGTTCTGATGTAGCTTTTCACGGCTCGATTGACGATTTAATCCAAAAGATCTTTATTATCAATGTATGATGATTGATGACCAAATGTGCTCTTTCGGGAGAGCCATGTCGAGCGCTCCTTCTCTCTCCTTTGCGAATATCTCTACGTTGAAGACATTCGTAGGCGTTCAGACGTTCTGGGGATGCCTCCAACGTGGGAGGTGAAACGTCGCGAAGGAGTAAAGAGGAGCACTCGACACGATTATCCCGAAAGACCAGCTTCAGAAAGCAATGATCGATAATTAATACAATTTATCACGCGCGAATATTCGTTCGTTTTTAAAGGTGTTCATTCGCAGAGAGAACGGCTGATGCGCGAGGTTACCTTGCAGAGAGGAGAGCGAGGTAACCTGGCAGACACCGCAAGCTGCACACTGACGTATACCACTGACGTGATATACGTCAGTGGTGGTCACTGATCCAAGTACAAGCCAGACTCAAACTACTGGGGATCTGATATCTGACAAGGTCGCGTGCATCTAAATGTGATTTGATTATGTCAATCAAATATTCAAAGGTAATGCAACCAGTGCAAAATGATGGGACATCACAGACTCGCACACGAGGGCTGTTTTTAATGTTTTGTATTTAATGTTGTCGGTGTAAATGGCTGCTGTTCAGTTCTTCTCACAACGGTAGAGATATGGGAGCAACATTTTACGGCCGGATGCCCTTCGTGCCGTCAACTTTCTTGAGTCGAAAGTTCTTTGGATTATATTTGTCTGGAATCCCCCCCACCCAGACCTGTTCACCAAGGGAGACCCCAGCAGAAGAACTCGACTCAAGGTGACATCGCTCTTGGGATCATCTGCAAACTCAAACCCCTCCACCATGATACGGTTACGATCCAAGGAGGGTTATGACCGCTGTATTTATATTTATTAGTTATAAAAGATAAATATTTCTGCAGCCGCTGGCATAAGCCATAGATAGTAAAACAACTCTGTATCGAATACCACGTATCTACATTTAATGTGACGTTATGAAACTTGTTGTATTTTTCCACATATTTTTTCTGCCACCCTCTTGCGCTCCCCAAACGCAGTTAAATATGTCGTCACGTGCCCGCAGCATTATTTCTCTGCAGAGCTCGATACAACAAGTGCCTCTATGCTCACATGTATTACCCACTGGGGGACAAATGGGGAAACACTTTGGAGCGACCTGCCAAGTTTGGTTTTAATAGAAAATCCTTATGAGGTCCCGTTAATTAAAGAGACGTTCATCTTCATCTGAAACGTAAAATGTTAACAAGCCAATTTGTTTCGGACTGTGCTGTTTCACCCCAACTCGACACCTATCCTATATGCATAGTACAGGCAATCGTGACACGCTGTACTGCACATAGCACATAGCACACACACACACACTGCTCACCACGGTTACACACACTCTACTGCACTAACGACAACTATCATCCGTACGATCTTAACAGACTGTAGAGGTGAGTGCTGTTAGCGAGTAGCGCCAATGAAGGGCAGCATGGCACACGATTGGATGGGTGGCCAGCATCACACCTAACCGTCCTTATTTTCCTAATGGCGCTGCTTATTCACTGCACAAATAACTCATTTAAGGCTGAGTCGACCTAGGGTCTACTCATGTGTTTGTCGTACGCGGGAATGGGAGTTAGTAGCCAATATTTGCCAGATACTGCGTCCTATATTTTTAATTTTATGATATTATCTGCCAGTTAATTAATGACAGGTACCCTTTCAATGCTGGAGAGGGTCGTGGTGATCCAAAGACTATCCTGGCAGGCACAGGGCACAATGCAGGGCTATATACGCGGGATGGCACGCAAGTTCATCGGTGGGCACCGCTAGCAATTTAATCACAGGCCAATCAATTAACCTAAACAGCATGTTTTCGGACTGCGGGAGGAAACCGGAGCACCTGGAGAAAATTCACACGGACAAGGGGATCGAATATGTAAACTCCATGCCCGAGCCGGGAGTCCAACCCGGGTGCTTCTTGCCGTGAGGCAGCAGCACTACCCGCCTGCTCCGCCGTACCGCTCGATACAGAGCAATGAGGCTATAGCAGTAACCTACTTGCTGTGCTATGCGCTAAGGTGCCGCATCACCGAATAGTTGCGTGTGATGGGGAAATAAGATTTCATCTCTGTACTCATGCAGCTTTGTCACGGCACCATGTCTGATGACAATTGCTCTCCAGAGCTGTTCTTTCGGGATAACCGTGTCGCGTGTTCCGTCTCTCTCCTTCGCTATGTTTCGCCTCCCACGTTGGAATGATCATCAGGCGTTTCTGATCCCATCTCTGCATAATCCGCTAACCCTATTTTCTACAGCCCACCGGTTTACAGATGCGCATCGCCACTTGTATCTGCCATTGTTTGGCAATTAGCATTCGCGCAGCGAAATCCGACAAACTCATTACGGAGTGCTGCTCGCACAGTGCAGAGTAACGAGCGTGTGGCTTCTGTGACGCCGTGAGACTGGTGCGTGCAGGGCATGTGTGCTTCTGTGCAGCATGCGCGAGTGCGTGCACTAGATGCTGCTGGAAATGCCTGATTCGGCTGAAAGAGCATTTGATTAATGCTATAATTGGCTTGGATATATAATGAGGGATGAGAATCAAATGCTGGATTTAAAAACATGTTCACTATCAATCAATCATCATCAATACCCGCGTTTAATGCTGTACAGCAGCGCTTTCGCGAGCGACACTGCCAGAGTATTGTGGCCGCTCTCGTGTTCCCTCCCACCGGGCGTCCACAACAGTGCCCCCGATCCCGGCTGCTCTCAGAGCGTCAGGCTTAGTGTTCATAGCAGTTGTATCCAACGTTTGTCGTGAAGCAGGAATCCCGCATCTCGAGCTTGCAAGCTCACTGGGTACTTTCTTCTGTAATGATACACATCCATCTCGTGTTAGCGCTAAGAGCCAGTGTTGTGCCGCAGGAATCTCACATCTAGAGTTTGCAAGCTCAACTGGACAATTTCTACTCTGTCCATCTACTTACAGGACAGAGTATATATCGGTGTGGTTTAGTAGTAACCCAAATGGTTACATCGCTATGTGTAACACTCACCGATTGTTAGTGCTCACAGAACACGATCTGTGACCGCTACACACTATCTGTGGATGTGACTCACTGTTGTCGTGCTAGGATGATGGCTCGCTGCCCACCTATGCCTGCTCAGGAACAATTATTCCTTCCTTCGTTCATTTAACAATGATTTTTTTACGTCTTATTTTATGTTCTCTAAATTATAGCCATTATTGGACTTTCAATTGAACTGCTCTGATGTTGTTGTTGCTGACATGTCGTTCTCTCCACAGCTCTGTGCAGTGCTTTGTGACCCTCGGGTGAAAAGCGCTCTCGAGCTGCAATTATTATTATTGTTATCCGTGCTCTCTGTACACTGTGTCCACTAAACACTATCTGTGCACTCTGCACACAATCTGCACCCAATCTGAGCTCGCTCAAGGCACTTCCTGCGAGTGGTGCTGATTGTCTCCATCAGTTTGCGTGTGCGACCCACGGTCGCCTGCAACTCTTTTAAAAGGTGAAGAAGAGCGACCGTTCGCGGCTCGGGGATTGTGACCGCCTGCTTGGAGACCACCGCTCTACGAGGGAAAACACCTTGCGGTGCAATTTACAAATGAAGGGCTCATTTAATTACCCACCGTTTATCAGCGACAGCAGGCGCATGGAGCAGCGTTTTGTTTTATTTGTGACGGGAATTCGCAATAACACGAAAGCACAAGATGAAAGCGGCCCGTGCTGTGAGCGGGTGTCGTGAATCGACGTTCCGCCAAGTTTAACAGCAGGGTGGCAGAATGGCGCAACGCTAACATCCGCGCCCCACAGAGACAAGAAGGTTCAGCCCGAGGCGGTTCGATTCCTACCTCGGGAGCCTTTCTGTGTGGAGTTTACGAGTTCTCCCCTTGTCCGTGTGGGTTTTTGACGGGTACTTCGGTTTCCTCCCATCGTCCAAAAACACGCTGCTGCCTAGGTTAATTGGTCTACTGAGTAAATTGCCTCCAGTGCCCTACGATGTACTGGCGTGACGTACTGGCTATAGCCCTGCCGTGTGCTCTCTGTCTGCCGAGATAGACTCCAGCCCCCCGCAACCCTGTACAGGATTAAGCAGGTATTGAGAGTGATGATGTTTTTGTATGTTCTCCCCCTGCGCCGTGCGTGTTTCCTCCTAGTTCTCCGGTTCGCTCCCACAACTAAAAAAGACTCCTTCGATAATTGTCCGATACCATCGTAATATTTGGGACGCAGTGTCTGGCGAATACCTTCGACGATGCACGACCATAATAACGATGATAAGCGCGGCGCGTACTAAATGATATAAAGTATTTTTATGAACGCTGCAGCTAATCAGAAAAGATCTCGAGACTTTTCGTAAAAGTGCTGGCACAGTGGTTCACGCACTATTATAAAAGCAGTGACCCGAGATGAATTGCGTTCCACGGCTAATATCAGTGGCGAGTTATCTCTGAACTGCCAGCACGGTGAAATATGGTCAAACACACCTCCCCACTGTGCCCGACATGAAACGCAGTCAGCCCACATTGCAATGAATAAAGACTCCTAGTTATTATTAAATGTTATATAATTCACAAAAAGTCTAAGACTATTTGCAGCTAAAGTAAGCAACCTACTTGTAATTACGTTGAAATCTCTATTGGATCTAAAACTATTGAGTTGCCAATGATTGCCGCACACAGATAGGACCGACATTATTTTCCCAAGATAGAGCCACACAATGACTTACTATCACGCTGAAGGCCTATTGTCCCCCTGTATGTGACGAGCGCTTGTCTCCTATTGTTTCCCCCGTTTGTGAAGAGTTGTTATCTCCTTCAGTTCTTGATGAGACCAAACATTAATGAGGCTCAGCCAATTAACAGCATCTCCACAATCAAAGACTTTGTTCGCACAAGAGCCCAGGCATTCCTCAGCTACATTATGAACGTGAACCAGTTGTGCATTCCACATTTCCATGACAGGAGCCAGAAAACCCACACAGGACAGGGGGAGAGAACACTGCACAGAGAAAGGCTCCACGAGGTGGTTATGATCAGCACCAGGGCTGACCAGTCCACGTACAACAACAACAACTGGCGGTGACGTCACCACAGCGCTTGTACCAAAGTCAAAGTTGAAAGTAAGCCGGTAGGGTCCATTCAGTTAAAGTACAGGGGGACAGGGGGTTGTTATACGATCGTAGCAATTACAAATTTAAGTTAGATCCACCCCTGGGTTAGGGGCACATTCAGGCCAAGTGAAATGAGCAGAGCTCGCTTGCAGGATCTCAGGGGAGAGACCCAGGTGGTTCTTGCTGACTGACAGAAATGACTGCAAGATGCACCACCTGTGCTCCCCACGGCGCCAGCTCGCTGCGTTGTATTCGCTCGCTAAACCCCAAACTTGATGGCCCTGCATATTTTCAACGCCCCTCCCTTACTGCTTAAAGTCTTCCATCGCCCCCCACTTTTCAGAACCCAGCAGAAGGCCGCGGAATCAAGCGGTGGCTTTGTGAGTGACCAGTCCCTGACCGACAGGGCCCAACCAGAACTCTGCCTCACCTAGGTTTTATCACCATGGGGATAGGCGCACAACTGCCTTCCCTCCGCAACTTTGTAAAATGCAATTATTATTATTAATATTGTAATGACGTAGGTTTTCATCGCGCATGAGAATGCCTCTAACGTGTGAGGAGGCGAAACGTCGCGAGGTGGAGAGAGGGGGAGCGATCGACGCGGCTGTCCCGAGAGAGCAGCTTTTCGAAGCAATCATCATTTTTATTATTATTACTGTAATGATGTAAGTCATTACAGTAATAAGCAAGCTCTAGATGCTGGATCCCTGCGGCATTACGCTGGCTCCTATCTCTAACACTGGCTCCTATCTCTAACACTGGCTCCTGTCTCTTACACAGGCTCCTATCTCTAACACTCGCTCCTAACTCTAACACTCGTTCCTATCTCTAACACTGGCTCCTGTCTCTAACACTGGCTCCTGTCTCTTACATTGGCTCCTATCTCTAACACTGGCTCCTATCTCTAACACTCGCTCTTAACTCTAATACTGGCTCCTGTCGCTTAACACTCGTTCCTATCTCTAACACTGGCTCCTAACTCCAACACTGGCTCCTATCTCCAACGCTGGCTCCTATCTCCACCACTAGACATATAGACGTTGATTATGAGAGCGGAAAGCACTCAGAGCGAGCCTGCAAGCTCTGGCCGTGGCGGTGGCGCGGACTCTACCGTCCATGTCGAGGCGCTGCATGATGATGGCCAGCTCCACCTCGCTGGGCATGTGTCCCAGCGACCTCATGGCCATGCCCAGCTCCTGCTTGGAGATGAATCCGTTACCGTCTCGGTCAAAGACGCGGAACGCCTCCCGGATCTCTGCCGGGAGGGTGAGGAAGTAAAAACACGTGGCCGAGTAAGATTCCTTGATTCGTGGCGGCGAAGGCACGGTGGCGCGGTGAGGAGTCAGCCAGCGCCAACCCGCAGGACGCTGCCCTCCTGTACATTGCGATGGCATCGGCTATGGAAGGAAACAGAAGAACCCGGAGGAAAACCACGCAGGACAGGGGGAGAGAACACACACACTCCACACAGAACCACATTGGGCAGTACTTAATATCGGTGAGGCGCGGATGTTACCGCTACAGTCACCCTGCCATCTTTATCTTTCACAGAACTCACATCATCCAGACCAGGACAGTGTCCCCCAGTGGTGCCGTTCGTGGGACTGGCAGAGTCCAAAGCTCGCTTCTCGTGTTATTACAGTGAGTAGCGCTGCCGCCTCCCGGCAAGAAGATCCCAAGTTCGATTCCCGGCTCGAGTGCTCCTATGTGTGAAGTTTGCGAGTTCTCTCGCTCCCTGTCTACATGGGTTTAAGCCAGGTACTCCGGTTTCCTCCCACAGTCCAACGCCACACTGCTGCCTAGGTTAATTGTCCTGTTGACTAAATTGCACCTGGTGATGTCACTTGCTGATCCCTCCCCGCCGGACAACTGTAAAAAAGTCAACTGCTTTAAAGATCTAAGTAGCTCAACGATTCTTTCCAGAGTAGGACAGGTTTTACCGTTTCTGGCGATTATGCAGATGTTAAGATCGTATGCAGGTGTTAAGATCTTATGCATGTGTTAAGATCTTAACACCTGCATAATCGCCAGAAACGGTAAAACCTGTCCTACTCTTATATATGTATACTGGCAAAAAGTACCCAAGCGATTCCTTCCAGCTTAAAAAAAAACCCCAGCATTTCTGAGCAGCAGAAACACACGGCTGGTAACTGTCCAGCAGCAGGGTCCCCTCTTTACCCGCAAGAATAATATTTAATTTGTGAGCGGCCCCTTCAGGACGGGGTAGGATCTGTCACAGTGGGAGAGGCCCCAGATGGTTGCTTACGCTGGTATTTTAAGCGAAGAAATTATTTAGCAGGTGGGTGTTTTATTTTTATATTTTGCCAATGTAATTAATTGATTTTTTGGCGCTTACTCACTTGTGTGAGGTTACCTTCATATGAGATTGCCTCTCCTTATTGTAACTCAGTGGGAGGAGAGGTCGGCTGGCAGGAAGGTTCGAAGGCAAAGGGAGGATCTGCCTGTCTCGTCAAACATTGGGAATGTTCTCAATTCATTAACCGCCGTCAGTCACACAGCTACAAGCAAATTCGTCTCTTTCCAGGGACTTTACTTTGTTTCGAGTGAGAACAAAAAACGTCCCAGTTTTTGTTTAAGCTGGAAGGAAGTATTGTGTTATGTAGCGCTTGTCAAGAGTTGTCAAGCGGGGAGGGGTAAGCAAGTTACAACATCTCAGGGCATCAGGGGCAAATTAATCAGGACAATGAGCCTAGGCAACGTTTGTTTGCACTGTGGCGCGAAACCAGAGTACCCGACGAAACCGCACACGGACACGGGGAGAGAACTCGCAAACTCCACGCAGAAAGGCACCCGAGCTGGGAATCAGACCTCCTGGCTGTGATGTGAGAGCGCTACTTGCTGCCCCACCGTGCTGCCCCATAATGGTAGAGAACACGAGCACGAGGACTCCACACCATTGTGTTTAGATGATGTGAGTTCTCTGAATAGTAGAGGCGGCACGGTGTCTATGAAGCGATAACATTTGTGCCTCACAGAGAGAAAATGCCCGGCCTAAGAGAGTGCGATTCCCACCTCGTGCGCCTTTCTGTGCGAATTTTACGTGTTCTCTCCCTCTGTTCTGCGTGGGTTTCCTCCGTATTCTCCTGCTTCATCCCATGATTCATTATAATATTTACGGATGCCGTGTGTGGTGGGATGGCGCCGGCTTAAGACCTTCAGGTGACATGCGCGGTTTAATTGAAACGAATGACTATTATGAAACTAAACCCTGAATTGACGCTGCGGACCTTTACGTTTCCCCACCGGGCGGCGCGGCAGCGTCCTTCACGAACGCGCGGGCCACCTGGGGATGCGCCAGCGCAGACACGTACCTTGCACCTCGTCCTCGGAGATGTCGGGCGGTCCCTCGGGCAGCTCGGGGATGCTGCAGAGGCCGCGATACATGAGCCCCGTGCTGACCGGGTGCATCGGCATGGCTGCGGCCACGTGCCACGCGCATGCACTCGACGGGCGCCGCGTGCGGAATCACGGGGCCCCGGCCGCCCGCACGCCCACTGCAAAGACAAAGGTGCCCCCGCGTACCGGCTAAACGCACTGGCAGGGTCAAGTGCTATTAGCGAGAAGCGCCTTGAAGGTGTTTATTATTACCGCAGAACGTGCGCATTAAGCTTGCAAGCTATAGATGCGGGCTTCAAAGGCCGGCACGGCACACGAGGAATTGTGGAGGCCAACACCATGCCTTGTCGCTCCCAAGCCCACGCGGCGTGCACGCACGATGTGCGCACCTGCGTGGCTTATTTGTGTGATCGTTTGGGCGGCATGGTGGTGCTGTGCAGCGGTAACACCAGCTCCCTCTCACACAATCAGGTCCTGCCCGAGGCGGTTCCATTACCACTCTGGAGAATGCTTGCTCTCCCCGTGTTGGTGTGGCTATTCGTCGGGTACTCCGGTTTCATTCCACCGTCCAAAGACTCGCTGCTGCCTTGGTTAATTGACCTGATAACTAATTCGCACCGGGTGCCCTGCGAGAGACTAGCGTCGCATCATGGGTATAGCCATTCTTTATGCCTTGTGTTTGCCGGGATAGGCTCTGCCCCTCCCTCCCCTGCACAACCCTGTACAAGATAATAAATTAATTCACTGGAGGAGGTGTCTACGGCTCGAGCCAAGATGTACGCCTGAGGATGGTTATAACGTGGGCGACGAAACGAAGGGGAGAGGAGGAGCGCTCGACATGGCTATCCCGAAAGAACAGCTTTGTAAATTAATCCTCATAATTAATTAATTATTCCTGTAGGTTTTGCATCTCCGTGAGCCTCTGTGTGTGTTCCTGATGATTCCACCAACGTGGGAGACCAAACGGCGCGAAGGGGAGCGCAGGAACGCTCGGCACGGCTCTCCCGAGAGAACAGCCGTGCGGAGCAATTCTCATGCATCATGACAAACGTGCATCGGTACAACAGGTAAATACAAACTAAATAATTACTGAAGGTAAATAGAAACTAAACAATAACTAAAGGTAAACACAAACTAAATAATTATTAAAGCTAAACACAAACATGCGCGCCTGCGAAAGGCTCTCCCGGAGAGGCGGAGCAGAGACCCCCCCCAGACACCCTCCCTCCCCTCCCCTCCCTCCCCCACGCCTCC
>JAZEWT010000022.1:2341114-2351852 GCA_036362905.1 Mordacia mordax
CTAGGTATAGCCGCGCCTAGGTGCCCTGTGACTGCCGGGATAGACTCTACCCTTCCTGCGATCAAACATTAATCGCCACTGACTTGTCGGAGAGAATATTTTTTCTATTTTTAGATGACGGGTGTTTTGTTATCGGATGGTTTTTTTTAGGGCTGTGATAAACACAAGTTGTGTTTATGTAAACCCGCTTTTATTAAATGTACGTTTTAATAGTTCGCCGCTGACACGTAGCGTTCAAAGGGACTTCAATGTTCACCCAGCCCCGAAGAGCGCTAATTAAAATAGTTTTAAACAGCCTCAGCAAAAAAACAACAACCACTAAGAAGGATTAATGAATGAAAACAGAGCGAAAACACCCATAGTGCAGTGTTCATATTGAGACTTGCACGCAGCTATGACGCGCGCTTGATGTGTGTGACGTAACTCAGACTGAATGCTGGGCATTCAGCATAAACATCAAAGCACATGCCTTGGGTCGATGTTGACGCCGGTTAACCGTGTGGCTCCCTTCCTCCTCCCCGCGTCTACGGTTTCCTCGCGCATCTGAGTCGTTTGCTCTCTCGTGGGCAATGAGCGAAAATGGGCGGCACGTGTATACGTTGTGATTAATAATAATACAATGTATAACAGGCTACTGCCTCTCAACAAAAAGGACCCAGGTTCTATTCACGGCTCGGGTGCCTTTCTCTATGAAGTTTGCGTGTTTTCCCCGTGTCCGCGTGGGTTTTTACCGGGTACTCCGGTTTCCTACCACCGTCCAAAGACATGCTGCTGTCTAAGTTAATGGGCCCGCTCATAAAAATTGCCCCCAAAAGTGCTCTGGGATGTATTGGCGTCACATGCTAGGTATAGCCGCGCCTAGGTGCCCTGTGACTGCCGGGATAGACTCTACCCTTCCTGCGATCCTGTACAAGTTTAAGCAGGTATCAATAATACTAATATTCTAATTCATAACGCGCCGCGTAAATTCCACACTTAGTCATTGACGAGACACGATTAGGGAGGCGCAAAGAGACCGAAGAGAGGGAGGGAGGGGTCGTTCAGGCCGTTAGCCGCCGCCAACCAGCCAGACATTGCTTCCCATATATTATGATGTTAGCAGCCGATTAATTAATTAATCTTTTTTTGTTGTTGTGGGAGGAAACCGCAGAACCCGGAGCAATACCACACAGAAGAGGGGGAGAGCACGCTACACAGAAAGGCGCCCCGAGTCATGGGGATCAACCGCCTCGGGTGGGAAACCTTCCCTCCGTGGGGCACAGATGTTACCACTGCGCCATCGTAAAGAGTGTTATTATTAGTCGCGAGAGAGCCGACTCACGTCCATCAACCGCGTGCATAGAGAACGGTTTGTTTCAAGCGGGCGCGCAGCCTTGCAGGACATTTAATAGCCGCCCGTCACGCGGCTAATCCGCAGGCGCGCGTATTAAAGTCATGAAGTATTTGGCGAGATTGCAGCAGCGTCGACAGACAACGCCTGGGCACACTTCGCTGATCACTTAGGCCTTCTCTGTTTTCAGTCCTCTGTAGAGTTGCGCGTCGCGTTGTTTGCTGTTGAAGTACACGATAGTGCAGCGAACATGGAACTTCCTGAGTAAGAGTTGTGAGGCCCAGTGACGCTTTCCTGGGTAAACAAGTCCAGGAATACAGACGTGAAAATACTGTACCACAAGGTCTTGGTCTCAGCCAATCAGTTTTTATAAAGGCTGGAAAGATTCGTTGAGCTATGTAGCTCTTTTTTACAGTTGTCCAGCAGAGAGGTGTGGGCACGTTACAACATTTCGGGGGCACCTGCGGTAATTTTGTCAGGCACATTAACCGAGGCAGCAGCGTCTCCATCAATACGCGCAGCACGCTTATCGTTGCCGATATTTCTCACCTTTTCCATGCGCAAGTGTGAAAAAGCCCTGTCCAGTCGTGAATAATAATAACAGAACCATTTATTCTGCGCCACGCAAAGTCTACGCCTGCTCCTGTACGAGACATGGATACGGAGACGCGAGGACACTGGGGAGCAGCCAAGCGATAAGCCGGTGCCAGCCAGACTCCGCTTCCTATATTATGATGTTAAATTAATTACGGTCGGGTTTTTTGTTAGCTCTGGGAGGAAACCGGAGAACCCGGAGAAAACCCACACGGACACGGAGAGAGTATGCAAACTCTACACAGAAAGGTACTCCGAGCCAGGAATTGAACCCTTGATATTCATTATCAAAGGATTTTGCTTTGATATCAAAGCATTTTGCAAAACTTTATGCCTTTTAAACGATATCCATTCGGTGTTTAAACAACCCGTATTATTGCCAAAAAGGGTACAAAAAATAAATATGAATCACCTGTAAAGATCACAGCATAAGTAGTTCCTGGACACTGTGCCACGCAGACAAATTGCTCCGAAAGGTTGGGCGTAAAATATCACCAATGATACTAATTAAGTCTACGTGGAGTTAACGTCATGCGCTTGGCTAAAAAAGGTGTTAATGTCATGGGATATACAGCAGTTACTGTGAATCAGGCGGCACGTAATCATGGTTAATACGTCTGCAGTGTTCAAAATACCAGCAGAGCCTCCACTCTACGGGCGATCCTGTTTAAGTTTTGTAACACGTTCTCTTATTAATTAGGTGTTCTGTTGACATAACTGCTTTAATATGGATCCATTCTTCAGGTCCTTTTGTAAATATTACTGCTGGCTCTCTGCAGTTTCAGAAGAGTAATCGTCAATAAGTGGGAGTTAAAGCTGATCTGGGAAGTAAAAACAAGAAAACGTAGCGTGTGATGAGCAACTGAGTAGCATGCGAATGAGTAGATTTACACCTCAAACAGGGATCGCATCAAAAAGTCTGTGAGCCCTGTGTACGGTGCTGCAGATACATGATTCATTAACTCTAATCAACACATAGGGCGGCGCGGTGGCCCAGTGGTTAGCGCTGTCGCCTCACAGCAAGAAGGTCCCGGGTTCGAATCTCTCGGCTCGGGTGCCTTTCTGTGTGGAGTTTGCATGCTCTCCCCGTGTCCGCGTGGGTTTTCGCCGGGTACTCCGGTTTCCTCCCACAGTCCAAAAGCATGCTCCTGGATAGGTTGATTGGCTCGCAGACTAAAAATTGTCCCGCAATGCCCGGCGATGGACTGGCGTCCCGTCGTCGGGTGTATTCCTGCCTTACGCCCTGTGTTTCCGGGATAGGCTCCGGCTCACCGTGACCCTATATAGGATTAAGCGGTTTCAGATAATGAGATGAGATGAGAATCAACACATACCAATTATGCAGCAGTTGAATGTAGAATCACACACAAGTTAGTGAAACACGTCAAAACCACCGTAATTAAATTCCATCGTCACGATTGAGGACTCTACAAAGACAAAGATCCCCTTATAGATTCAACAGACTGTAGGGTGAAGTGCTGATAGCGAGTAGCACCTGTAAAAGCCAACACAGCACACGAAGGGGTGGGTGGCCAGCACAACACACGGCCGCCTTTGTCTCCCTAATGGTGATGTTTATACACCGCAGCAGGTAGTCATTTGAGGCTGAGTCTACGTAGAAGAGACCCAAGACGAGTTCAATAAACCGTCACTGGTGTTGGCCGTGAGCGGGATTCGAACTCGGGTCGCCAGCTTCGTAGCGTATAGCCCTTTTAAATTAACTGCTGAATGAAAGCCTTCCCAGGTCACATTGATCGTGGATGTTATCAAACCATTCTTCTACAGTGATGTATGTATTCACAGCTCGATGGGTGATAACATTTCTCAAGAGCTGCTGTTTCGGGACAGCAGTGTCGAGCGCTCCTCCTCCTTCTTCAGCATTCTTCCGCCTTCATCCTGACGCCGCGAGTCAGAGCGCTGCACGCTTTGAACACGATCGCCCCTAGAGCGGGTAGTTTGCTAGTAGGGCTAATGTAAATTAAAGGACTAAATTAAAATTGGAACACAACCTGAATGCGTTTCTTTGTACGAGGATGGGCCGTGTCCTCACAATCGATAACTAGTATCAGTTCATCAATATCGCACTCACCCCGCACATCGACGAGTCGGGTGGTTTTTGAAACAAAAGTTGCTCCTTCTTCAACGCTGGCCTCCTGCCAAATGGCAACTCAGCCAAGAACGAGAAACAGTGACAAACGGTTCGGTGAGCCTTGGTAATGAGCGAAGGCGCACGTCACCTGTAAATGATGGATAGCTCTGCTGGATTTGATGTTACCTCTACCCATGATGCCTTCACCTCTCTCCTCAATGTTACCTCTGCTCCACCGCCTCTCGCCCTCTCCGCGCGGCAACTTCTGGTCGTCCGGTCGCACCACACTCACGCTCACCGGGTTTCAAAGCTCGCTGCTTCGCTACCCTGGCGCCATCGCGGCGGAATGAGATCCAAATAGAAATTAAGGACCACAGAGTCACTCGCGCCATTTGGCAAACTGCTCAAGACACAACTATTGCTTACACGTCTGACAACAACACTTCGCAAAGTGTTGGGCAACCGGTAGAATGTATTTACTCTGTATTTATTTACTGGCAATGTGTTTGTGTGTGATGATGTGAGTCGCCCTGGATAAGGGCGTCTGCTAAATAATAAACAATAATAGTTACTGCTACAAATGACGCACGGGCAAGTGTAGTGGTTATTGACCATTGGCTATTATCCCAGCACGTGATGCTTCCTGCCAAGGCCTCTTTAACCGTGCTTGTGTTTCTAATCCTCGTGTTCCGTGTCATTATCATTATCTATTGTGCCATCGAATACTGACAAGCTCACTGGATACTTTCTGTTGTAATAATAACAATAATGAAGATGACAGTGGGCGACACGGTGATCATTAGTTCAGTTAAGTATCAGTACCCGCTTAATCATGTAAGTGTTGTGGAGGGCCAGAGCCTATCCCGGCCGACAGAGAGCGCAAGGCGGGGCTATACCCAGGATGTGACGCCAGTACATCGCAGAGCACTGGGGGAAATGTACTCAGCAGGCCAGTAAACCTCGGCAGCAGCGTGTCTTTGGACGATGGGAAGAAAACGGAGTACCCGGCAAAAACCCACAACGATATAGGGAGAGAAATCCAGAGAGATATGCACCCAAGCATTGAATCAGGAATCGAACCCTGGGACTTCTTGCTGTGAGTCAGCAGCGATACTCACAGCAATGCGCAGTAGTACCGGACAGTATTCATTGCTGATAATAAATTCAAACTGCAAAGCATCGCAAGAATCTATGCACGACCATGATTTTTCGTCCGTGTTTAAAATCTTGTTTAAAAATATTTTTGTAAATATTAAGGTATTAGCTAAAAAAACATAATGCCCACATGTACACTTAACACATTACTCTAGATTCCAAGGGATTTACATTAATCTATATTTTTACATTTTTCTCCATTCATTGGCATATTATTATTCTCATCTCATCTCATTGTCAGAAACCGTTTAGTCCTGTACAGGGTCGCGGTGAGCCGGAGCCTATCCCGGCAGACACAGGGCGCAAGGCAGAGATATACCCACGATGGGACGCCAGTCCATCACCGGGCACTGCCGCAATTTAGTCTGCAAGCCAATTAACCTATGCAGGAGCATGTTTTTTGGACTGTGGGAGGAAACCGGAGTGCCCGGCGAAAACCCACGCGGACACGGGCAGAACATGCAAATTCCACACAAAAAGGCACCCGAGCCTAGATTCGAACCCGATCCCTTCTTGCTGTGAGGCGACAGCGCTACCCACTGGGCCACCGTACCACCCCATATTATTATTTAAAACTAAAATAAACAAGTATTCTCTCAATAGGCCCTCAGCTGGGTTTGAAGTGACATTTAATGAGAAATGGAATGTATAATGCTGGAATGCAGGGTAAGGTACAGATCAACAGTAACAATACTGACATTAAATCATTTCTCAACGCAGTTGATTCATTCATTCTCATTACCCACTTAATCCTGTACAGCGACGCATGAGTGGCCGGAACATATCCTGACAGACACAGGGTACAAGGTAGGGCTATACTCAGAATGGGACGTCAGTCCTTTACAGGACACCAGGGGCGATTTAGGCAGCAGATCAATTAGCCTAAGGAGCAGCGTCGTGTTTTTGGACTGTGGGAGTAAAGTAAAGTACCCGGCGAAAACCCGCATGGTCAAGGAGAGAACGTGTAAATTTCGCATAGAAAAGCGGCGACAATTGAACCCGAGCGCATGTTGCAGCGAGGCGGCAGCGCTACTCACCGCGCCACCGTGTCAGGATTCTCCGTTATCCACAGCTACACTCGAGGCTGTGCGTCTGGGATGTCTGCAGTGAGGATGCGTGAACACAATGCCATCCATTGACTCTCGAGAGGAGTCAGTCTGTGCTGCCATCGCAGACACCTCGCAATGAACTGTCTGCGCCATGAGCTTTTCTCCGGGACCTGTGTGTGTGCAGCTCAGTGGGGCGACCTTGTTGAGAAAAGTGCAAAGAAAATGATTTGGTCGGCGTTGCATTAACGCGCGACGCTCACCAAACCATCTCGTGCTGCCCCATCAGAGTTGCAAATTTGGCATGAGCAGTGTTTAACCACACAGTGTTTACACATTATATTCAAGCCATATCACAGCACGCACAATTTGTAATTAAATTCAATTTGTGCCGAAATGCAAAGACCAACTGCAAAATGCAAAGTGCATTATTATTATTATTATCTAGGGTAGCAGGATGGCACAGTAGGAACATATCTGGCTCACAGCAAGAAGAACCCAGGTTCGATTCCCAGCTAGGGTACCATTATTGTGCGGATTTTGTGTGTTCTCCCCCTGTTCTGCATTAGTTTCCTCTAGATTCTCCGCCTTATGTCTCTGGGATAGGCTCCAGCCTCCACAATCCCGTACAGGGTTCAGCAGCGGCTGATACGATACTGAACAACATTTAAAGATTTGTCTGAGTAGAGCTACTGCATCACTGCAATAATTACATGGTTTCCAATCCCGAATCCACTACCTTTCTGTGTTGATGTTCCATCTTCTCGCCGTTTCCGCGTGTGCTTTCATTTGGGTACTCCGTTTTCCTCCCACAGTCCAAATACATGCTACCTAGGTTAATTGTCCTGGTGACCATTACCCCCAGTGACCTGGGATGCTGGCCAACTGTCAAAAAGAGATACATAGCTCAACGGTTCCTTTCAGCTGAAATACACACTGACGTCACGTGTGCTCGAATATTCAACCTCCAGAACCCACACACGGTGCCACAGCAGGGGTTGCCACCTCGAAAGTACAAAAACCTGGACAAATCGTGCGTAAACAGACCAAGGGAGCGAGAGGACTGCACGTGTGATGGACAACACACTCGGATTTTAGAAATTACTTGTACGGTGAATATTTCGCAGGATAGCAGCAACCTCATAGAAAGGAGGATGATCCTTGGGGGGGGGGGGGAGAGGATACAGGACAGGTGGCAACCGTAGGCATTGTGCGCGTACACGGTTATGTAACGTCCCAACACCACGGGCAGACTCTCCCCCAACGACCCCTCGATCCATCATCTCCGCTCGCACACACACAGAGCCAGAGCTGTGAAGATGTTCACGCGTTTGGTGTCTTTCTGCGAAACGCAAACGCATATATTAATAATAATAATAATAATTCCACTTCTAGAGCGCTTTTCACCCGAGAGTCACAAAGTGCTGCACAGAGCTGTGGAGAGGACGGCAGGTCAGCAACAACAACGACATATGAACGGCAAATCAACAACAATAAGGGGTTTTTTTGTTACAAATCTGAACTGTGGAGAGAACGGCGTGTCAAGTACAACATCAGTGCAGTTCAATTAAAAGTCAAATAATGTCCATAATTTTGAGGACATAAATATAAGCGATGAAAATATTTTTTCAACAAACGAGGGAAGGAAAAATAATGAGTTGTAAAATAGGTATGAAGACAAATGCAATCAAACTAGCCTTTCATGTTTATCTGTAGCCCTGAGCTATTGATAGTCCTTCCACGCATGATTGCTTCCAAAGCTGCTGTTTCGAGACACCGGTGGCGAGCGCTCCTCCTCTCTCTTTCGCGACGTTTCGCATCTCACGTTCGAGGCATTCTCAGGCGTCACAAAGGAGGGAGGAGGAGCGCTCGACGAGGCTAGCCAGAAAGAGCAGCTTTTGGAAGCAACCGTCATGCATCGAGCTGCGGAAACCCAAGTCATTAGAGTTCCACACAATGATACTCGTTTTTCCCATGCCCTTGAGATGATTGGCTGAGTGCTGAAAACGTAACTCAGCTCTCCCAGTTTACGAGGAAAATATATGAATACGCCAATCTATACAACGATCTGTTTGATAAAATACTTGCTTAACAAGCACAAATAATTATAATCTTAATTCATTTCTGTGGTATATCATGTATGGGTTAAATTGGATATTAGACCGTTCAATAAAACGTAATCGAAGGACATTCCTCAAGTAATATCTTGATGTGTTGCGTAATATTGCACAACAGCTGAATGTTATCGATATTTCTTGTAGAGCTCGGCATTTTTGAACCACAGGAAATGAGAGGTTAATAATAATTATAATAATTGCATTTATAGAGCGCTTTTCATCCGAGGGTCACAAAGCGCTGCACAGGGCTGCGATGAGAACCGATGCCAACAGCGACAGAGAACGGAAAATCAGCAACTTTTTTTAGTGGTTTTTGATTTTAATACAAATCCGAGCTGTAGAGAGAACGGCACGTCAAAAACATCAAGACAGTTCAACTGACAGTTAAGCAATAGCGATAAATTATAAGACATAAAGTAAGCAGAAAATAAATAAAAAAAATAATTCTTCAACAAACAAGGAAGGAACAAATGTTCCCGAGCAGACGCAGGTTGGAAGAGAGCCAACATCCCGGCACGGCACCACTAAGCCACATCAAAAGTCCGAGCTGGAGGAAGGAACAAATGTTCCCGTACAGGCGCAGGACGGAAGAGAGGCAACATCCTGGCACGACAACACTGAGCCGCATCAATAGTTCTAGCCGGGGGACTGGAAAGCTTTACAGAACAAGTGAGTCTTGAGACGAGATATGAAGATAGCCAAGGACTCGGCTGAACGAATTTCCAGCGGCAGGGCATTCCGGAGTCTGGGAGCAGCGTGCGAGAAGGTTGTCACCCATCGAATGGGGGTGCGATCTGGACACATGAAGCAAGCCTGTATTGGAGAATCGAAGTCGTCGTGTTGAGGAAGGTGCCTGAAGTAGGTTTACGGATATATGACGGAGCAGCGCCAGTGAGAGCCTTGCAGGTGAGAAGGAGGATGTTGAATTCAATCCTGTATTTAACAGGTAACCGGTGGAGTGACATCAGTACTGGGGATATGTGATCGTGGATGGGTGTGCAAGTGAGGACTCTAGCAGCCGCATTCTGCACACGTTGGAGACGACTGATCAGGTAGGCAGGGGTGCCAGGGAGCAGTGCATTGCAGTAATCGATTCGTGAGAAGATGAATATGTGAATTAGCTGCTCAGCGTCAGCAGGTGACAGGATGTTGTGCAGTCTGGCGATATATTACCACTGCGTCACCCTGGCTGGCACCCATAGTAATTTAATCATAATAATTTACTACATTGATTATAATGCCTCTCGCCCAGAGGTCCCGAGGCGCTGCAAAAACCACAGAAGTTTGGGGGAAGGCAGCCACGCAGTGAGCCAGCGCCAACCCGCGAGACACCGCATCCCTATATATTAAGCTAAAGAGTGGGGTTGGTCAAGAACATCACCCTAGCATGGGAACAGCTCTCAAGAGCTGCGTCAACAGAATAATAATAAATATTAGCTTGATGCTGCCTCCGACGTGAATGGTGAAACATCGCGAAGAAGAGACGACAAACGCTCGACACGGCTATTGCAAAAAAAAGGCTCTTAAGAGCAATTCTCATACTTCGAGCCATGAAAATCCACGGTTGCACAAATTGGTGCTCTGAGTTTGTTCATTTACCTTGTGATATTATATGTTGTTGCGTTCGTCAGTTCGAATGTTTATTGCACCGTCTGCTCTAATAATAAACGTCTGTCTAGTGTTAAAGATATGAGCCTGTATTGGAGATATGAGCCAGTATTAGAGATAAGAACAAGTGTTAGAGACAGGAGCCAGTGATAGAGATATACGCCAGAAATGTATCGCATGAATCCCACATCTAGAGCTTTGTAAGCTCACTGGGTACTTTCTGCTGTAATAACACACATCTGCCTATCTATATAAACACATCAATATCATTGAGGTACTCTCCAATCCAAACAATATCCAGGGTCAACGCCACTTATCTTCCGAGAGCCGGTCAGTTTGAGCGTATTCATGGCCATTTGGCTGCAGAATATAATGATAATAATAATAATTGAATTTCTATAGCATCTTTCACCCGAGGGTCACAAAGCGCTACCCAGAGCTGTGGAAATAACGGCACATCAACAACGAGACGTTTGACATTATTGTGACTAGCAGAGGAGTGCCACTAATGTCACGTTTTCACCGATTACATCTCTTCCCATGTGGCACTGGCGGAAGTGACGATGAGTCGCAACCAGCTGCCAACTGCCTAGGGTAGGGGACAATCATTCCGCCTTCTCCGAGCAGAGACTCTGATTCAGCTCAGAGCGATATCCACAGCCATTACCAGGTGCACAGGAGAGGGCTCGCTAACGGCACTTGAGCTTACAGTGTGTTAGGGCTATACGGGGGATCTTGGCTTTGTATTGGAATGAGGGGACACTGAGTGGGGGGACTATGGGGGTCGGTTCACGACGTG
>JAZEWT010000022.1:2351873-2366761 GCA_036362905.1 Mordacia mordax
TGAGGGGAACACGCTGTATGTGGGGGAGGGGGGGAGTCACGGTGTGGTGAGGAGAGCGGGGAAAGTGCTCGCCGCGCTATCCGTGGTACTGCAGTAGCGCTGTTAGTGTCGCTGTCCGTGGTGCTGCTGTGTCGCCGTTAGTGTCGCTGTCCGTGGTACTGCTGTGTCGCTGTTAGCGCCGCTGCCGCGTAAACCTGTGGCTGAGCGGGGCGAACTGCAGCCGCACCGTGACAGGGAATCACACTCGCTGAGCCCGCCTGCAAGAGCAGCTGTGTAGGGAGCAGAGCTGCCACCTCACAGAAGGAAACCCCCGGGTTCAACTCCCGACTCGGCTAACGCCTTTCTGTGTGGAGTTTGCAAGTTCTTCCAGTGTCCACGTGGGTTTTCGCAGGTACATTGATTCCCCCCACAGTTCAATATATGCTGCTGCCCCGGTTAATTGACCTGCTGACTAAATTGGCTTGCGATGGACTGCTGTTCCCATCATGGGTATAGCCTTGTCTGGTGCCTTTGTGTCTGCCGGAAACGGCTTCGGCTCACCGTAATCCTCGAATGACTGAATGAATGAAGTCATTGCCACCGGTGTCCTGCAATGCGCTGACCTGCCATCATAAGCATAGCCCTACCTTGCGCCCTGTGTCCACCGGGATAGGACCCGGCTTACCACAACCCATTTCAGGATTAAGCGCGGTTATTGATAACGAATTTATTATTGCGAGTATTATGTGCTTAGCTTCCTTCACTCTCGTATCATCGCCTTGTTGATGCCGAGCGGCAGGGTGGATATACAGTGGTAACATCAGCGCCTCACAGAAAGAAGGTGTTGCCTGATCCGGTTCGATTCCTGCCTCGGGCGCCTTTCTGTGTGGCGTTTAAGTGTTCTCCTCTTCTTCTGCGTGGGTTTTCTTCAGATTCTCCGGTTTCCAAATACAGCTAAAAACTGCATAAATTGTCCGATATCATCACAATTTCTGGGAAGGCAATATCTGGCGGGTTGGCGCTGGCTGACCGCGTGACTCTCTCCCCCATCTCTCAGTGGCTTCCTGCAGTGCATGTTTTACTTGTTGTTCTGCAACGCTGTGTATAGTTTAAAAAAAAAAAGTTGTTGCTGTTGATTTTCCATTCTGGTGCCGGTATTGACGTGCCGTTCTCTCCGCAGCTCTGTGAAGCGCTTTGTGACCCTCGGGTGATAAGCGCTCTATCAATGCAATGATTATTATTACTTAGCGCGATGCCACCGCGCCGTCCATAATCAACTGAATAGTCCCTCCACTTCCCGACATTGTCCTTTGTGCACGGTGATGCTCATTGATGACTTTCAGCGGCGCTATAAATAGCCGGTCCCTTACAAAGGTTTCAGGTGACATGGGTTGTGTGGTGCGTGTGTGTGTGTCTAATGCTTGCTTATAAGACGTTACGTCACCAAGTAATATAAATGTTAATGATAATGTTCTAGTATGGTCCCAGATATCACATTTGACACACGCTTATATCGTAACGTATATGCTTGCAGCAATAGAAATGGCGATAACAATCCAGGCACCCCATTTATACGGAAACTTCGTACACAGAAATTCACCATAACGTATATGAGTAATTAGGGATTCGATTTTAGTATCCCGGCGATGGACTGGCGTCCCATCGTCGGTATATCCTTGCCTTGCGCCCTGTGTCTGCCGGGATAGGCTCCGGCTTCACCGTGACCCTGTATAGGACTAAGCGGTTTCAGACAATGAGATGAGATGAGATTTTAGTATCCGGAAGTCAAATTCGCTTTAACATTTTTAAAAATGTCTAAAAAATATACTGTTCTGTTCCTTCAAATCGCCGCGTGCATTTGGAAAATTAAACAAAATATACGAAAATGCACATAACAGCGAGAGTTGATGTAATATATTTCTAATATATAGAGGAATCACCGTACGTTTCATTAATTGAATCCCAGCCAATGGGTTGATTAGGTTAACTCTTGGGGAAGGTCACCTTAAAGTTCCGCATTAAGTCTTGGGATGCACACGTATAGCCTTAACAGACTGTTGGGTCGAGCGCTGTTGGCGAGTAGCAACTGTAAAAGCCCACACGACACAACGAGCGATAAGTCATCACCAAGCCCAGCCGCATTTATCTCCATAGAGGCGATGTACACACACCGCACCAGGGTACTCATTTGAATTTCCGGATAATCATTATATTGGTTTAGCCAAGTGTGTAAATAATGGGTCACGAATTGATAGTTCATTTGCATAAAGAAAGGCGTTTGTAAATGGGCAAGGGGGGCAGGAGTGTATCGTGAGCTGTGAGGCACGCAAGCCGTGACTGGGGTAAGATGAGACTGCATGGACCCCGTCCTGATGCGCGTTCCACCCGTCACGACGTAATGACGTATCAGGATGTGATAACACATCAAGTTGTGATGACGCGCTTGTGGTACAGAAGTGTCTGATGCATCGGTATGGGATGAATCAATGTCCGATGCATCAACATGATTTGCAGCAGTGTGTGATAATCAAGTAGGGTGTTATGATGCAGAAGCTTATGGTGATGCGGCAGGGTGTGATGAAACAACAGGATGCGATGATGCAACAGGGGGTGATGATACTGCGAGCGATGCGTGGCTATGCTCGGACCAAGTAGAGCAGAGCAGAGTTTAGCCAAGTTATAAAGGTTTAAGCTCAAGGTAAATGCATTGCAAGGCGCGTTTGAAACTTGACGTTGAATGCAGTGGGCTCACGGAACTAGCTCCAACCAACAAAGGCCGCTATGTTAACAAAAATACAACATTAAAAATAATCGGCTCTTTAAAAACAAATTAAATCATTCATCGTACTGATATGGGCCTTCCATATCTGTTGCTTCGGGAGAGAGGGAACGCTCGACACGGCTATTCCGAAAGGACAGCTTTGGAGAGCAATTATCATACAGGGAGCCGTGGCAATCATACATCAGTAGAAACAAAAAAACAATCAGCAGTGTCTCCATCAGATCACGGACAAGACGATTACGAGAGCCACACAGACCCGTTCGTCTTCTGCGCAGCCACTAAGCAGTTTCGCCCCACGGTTGTGAAGAAAGGAACGGGAGTCAAAGCAGAGGCAACGGAGAGGAGGAGGATTCAGTGTTCCGTGTTCTCAGTGACGACCTCTTCTAGAGTTTACATTCTGCAGCAATGATGCGGGTTTGCCACGGCTCGATATTTGAGCATTGCTCTCCATAGCTGTTCTTTCGGGATGGCCGTGTCAAGTGTTCCTGCTCTGGCCTTCGAGATGTTTCGTCCCCCACCTTTGAGCCTTTTTTTTCCACTCTCTTCTGCAAACGGTGGCCCAGTGGTAACATCCGCGCTCACAAAACACGGTCCTGCCGGAGGCAGTTCAACTCCTCGGGCGAATGTGTGGCGTTTGTGTGTTCTCGCCCCACTGCTCTGCGTGGGATTCCTCCGAGTTCTCCAGTTTGCTCCACCACGTAAATGCATTTTTGAAAACCTCATTCATTAATTGCCCGATAGCATCACAATGTATAGGAAGCAGTACCTGGCGGGTTGGCGCCGGCTGACCGCATAGCCAACTCCGGTCCCCCACCGGTTTCCCCGCTCTGTTTTCGTGTCCGTGTCTCGTCCATGACCGGGCGTTGAAGGTGTGCGCGTTATCAATTGTGTTAGAGAAGAGGAACGCTCGACACGGCCATCTGTAGAGAGCAAGTGTCACGCAGCGAGCCCGTGACAACCCCACGTCAGCAGACCGTGCTTCGAAGTCGCAGAAGCGTGAAGAAGGCGCGAGGCGTGTGATGGGGCAGAGAGGGCGGATGTCTCGATGAGACGCGGGAGGAACCGGCGTGGATCACGGCGACAAGCGGGAGCAGTGGCCCAGCCGCTCACGGTGCCACGGGTAGGTGGACGAGTGCTGCGGGACGCTATGGCACCGGGCGGACAGACGAGCGGACAGACGAGCGGACAGACGAGCGAGACGCAATGGCAGCCAGGGGTGTAGATGACAAAGGTCCCCCGTATAGCCTTAATAGACTGCATGGTCAAGGGCCGTTAGCGAGCAACTATAGAAGTCGACACGGCACACGAGCAGGTGAGTGGCCAGCATCACGCCCGGCCGCCTTTGTCTCCCTGGTGGCCAAATTTACACGCTGCACTAGGTACTCATTTAAGGCTGAGTCGACCTAGGGGAGGTATGGAATTGGTTCAGAAAATGGTTACTAGTGTTGACCGTGAGCAGGAATGGAAATCGGGTCTCCACGTTTGTAGTCCCGGCGATAGACTGGCGTCCCGTCGTCGGGTGTATTCCTGCCTTACGCCCTGTGTTTCCGGGATAGGCTCCGGCTCACCGTGACCCTATATAGGATTAAGCGGTTTCAGATAATGAGATGAGATGAGGTTTGCAGTCGAGCGCGCTAACTGCTGAGCCACCGCTCACTGAGATGGAGACCGCGACCTCACAAACGGACAGGGCCCAGCGAGAGGGATGATACCGGCTCAGCGACGGGACGACGACGATGATAAATGATTGTGATGAAGATCATCACCAGCTGTGATGAATATGAACCGTTGTGATGATGATGATGATGACATTATTATGATGAAGATCATTACTAGCTCTGATGAATATGAACCGTTGTGATGATGATGATGACATTATTATGATGAAGATCATTATCTTTACGAAGTCGGCTCAACCACGGGATGATGACGAAGATTATTGTCATCATAATCATCTATTGCTCACTTAAACGCGACATACGAAAACGAATGGTATTGATGGTAAGGACGATGCTATTAACGATGATGCTATTTATTATGATGTTACTGATGATGATGTGATTGATGATGATGCAGGAAAGGAAAAACGATGAATAGTGAGATGGAGGTGACAGCGATAACTGAAGATAACGACTATAACGATGCACAGTAACGCACAAATCCGCTCAACATGACACAGAATCTCGCCGCACACCACACACGTGGCGGGCCGCACACCACCCACGTGGCGGGCCGCACACCACACACGTGGCGGGCCGCACACATGCTGGTCTGTGTGATGACACCGTCCTAATGCGCGTTTTCAATGAACCGCACATGTAAGCAGTAATAAAAAAAAAGCATTGCCTTGATTGTGACATTTCACAGTCGCCACCTTCTGAATCCCTGCCCCGAGCCGGTCAAAAATCTTGTGTCGAGTCTGAGAAAGCTTGAGGATGCTTCCATCGTGAGAGGCGAAACATCGCAAAGGAGAGAAGGGGAGCGCTTCACGCCGCTATCCCGGAAAGAACAGCTTTGGAAAGAAATTCTCATACATCGAGCAGTAAAAGCCTGCATCAGCACAATCTATGCGGTCTATTACAGAGCATGGGCTCTCAACCTCAATGCCCACTTGGCTCACTTGGGTCTGGTCTCCACGGACCACTAGGTGAGGCTCGCGGCTCATTGACTCGATGATGTAGGATTTCCCGACTCGATTTGTGGCGAGCGTCGCGCTCGAGAGGTGCTCTTTTGGGACAGCCGTGTCCAGGATATCTCCTCGCCTCTGAACGTATTCTCCAGATGACACCTTCCACGTAGGCGATACGTGGCTAAGGATAGATCGGGGGGAACGCTCGACACGCCAATCGTGAAAGAGCAGCTCTTTAGAGCAATTCCCAGACCAAGCATTGCCTTATAACAGTTTTGCCCGGTGTATAAGAACAGGAGTGCCTGGTCCCGAAAAGAATTGATGGCTGGATACCTATTCAGTCGAACTGAGAATCAGAACGCCTGATGGTGTGTGCAACGTTGCAGGGAAACGTCACAAAGGCTAGAGAAGGAACACCCGACACGGATATCCTGAAAGAGCAGCTATGAAGAGCAATCCTCTACATCGAGCCGTGACAAACCTAGATCAGCACATTAACAATTACCGAGCAGAGACATTCCGGAAATCCGCATTGCAATGAATGTCAGCACGCATTGGCACACGGTTCGCCTGTTTAATCACTTGACTTAGCAAACGGCCCTAGACTGGGCTCTAACCGGAGTAGTCGAACCCTGGAGGCAAGGCGTGCAGCGTGGCAAGGCGTGCAGCGTGGCAAGGCGTGCAGCTAGGCACGCACACCCCTCGATATACACGCCGCACGCTCGATAATGTAACGCGCTTAGTACAACAAGAAAACACCCACACGTCCACACTGTGATGACCTCGCCGGTAAATGTAGAACAATTCACCATCTGACCACCGTCGCGTCGACACAGAGGGCTGGGAGGGCAGTGCGGAGAGAGCGAGGCCACCGGTGGCTGTCTGAGGATGCCTCCAATGTGGGAGGCGAAACATCGCGAGCGCGTGAGAGCAATTATCGCGCATCCGGCCGTGACAGCCAACGCCAGTACAATAGCTATGTTTGTTGTTACCACGCGTGTCATCTCAAGCGTCTGTTGTGTAGCAGCAATCCCGCATGCAGAATGTGCAAGCTCACTGGGTATTTTCTGCTGTAATTACAAGCATTTATTTATTTTAAACATCGATGAGAGAGAGGGGACGCCTGTTGAAACACAATCAGTTGTGCGATCTTGCCCGCCCACAGACAAAGATCGCCCGTATAGTCTTAACAAACCGTAGGGTCAAGTGCTGTTAGCGAGTACCTATGAAGGCCAGCACAGCACACGAGGTGGGTGGATGGCCAGCACCACGCCCGGCCGCCTTTGTCTCTCTAGGGACGACGTTAACACCGCGCCAGGTACTCATTTGACGCCGAGTCTCCACCTAGGGGAGATCCAGAACCGGTTCAGACATTCGCCACTGTTATCGGTCGCGTCCAGTACTCGAACTCGTGCGCGGCCGGGTTAGCAGCAGAGCTCGCTCACCGCCGACGCGCAGGCATCGGTCTCCCGCAGCCTGGCAGAGAGCGGCCGCCACAACAGGGAGCGACCCGGTCGCGCATCCTCTCGCTCACCTTGTCCCACCACAGGTGTTATTATGCCGGTGTCCCGGTGCCGCGGGTTCGTCGTCGCACCGGCTCCTCGTGATGTCGGGGGACGGAGCGCGAGGCGCACACTTGCTGCTCTCCTCCTCTCTCTCTCTCTCTTCTACCTTGGGAGGCAGGAGGAGCGCGGCGCGGCTCTCACTGCGAGACGCCGGCGATGCGCTCGAGAAATCCTTCGGCAATCCTGAGCGGCGGCACGCACGGCTCCTCCACCCCTCCCTTCTCCATCCCTCTCAGTCCCTTCGCCCGTCCGTCGTCTGCGAGAGCGGCGAGCGCGATGCCAGCGCGTTCACGAAGCCAACCCTCGGTCAAACCACCACCACCACCATCACCACTCAGTGCCTCCACACCTGCAAGCGCCCCGAAATGCCGCGAAGGACCGGAGCGGACGAGACGGACATCTCAGTGTCGATATGGATGGGGCTGCAGGAGGCGAGGCGCTGGCGCCCTGCCGAGGGGAGTTGAGCAGCGCGCACAGACATCAGCAGCTCGCGCGCAGCCGCTGTGCTGCGGGCCCAGCTCGGGGTTCGACGGGAGCCACCGCTCCTCGATTAACCGTTGACGTTCACCAGCGCACGTCTGTTGCTAGGCGAGGGAGGCTCTTCATGCAGACAGGCGCTGCTCTCGCCGGTGTTGCTTTTCTACACGATGGTGGTTTTGTGTCTGTCTCGTTGTTTGTCTCTCTGCGTGCGGGTGCCGCGATACTGTCTCCGTGTCCCGTGCGAGTCTGATTTGGCGCTACGAACGGCACTTGACCCTACAGTCTGTTCAGGCTATACGGGGAATCTTTGTGTTTTATTTATGCGCGTGTGTGTGTGTGTGCGCGTTTATTTGAAAATAAGTGGAAATGTCACTGATATGGGTTTTCTGCAGAGGGTATGAACGCACAATGTAGGGTGTTTCAAATCCGTGCAGCATTTGGATCGGTTACAGGATGGTGTTAATATCTTGTAAATCACAAGACTTCAAACCCGCGCCTGGTCAATTATTGATCCAGGTAGGCAGTCGTCTCGTCGCATCTGGTCTTGTCTACCCGGATCACAGTCGACACATAGTCTTGCTTATTTAACAATACTTATTATTACGCTTGGAATTATAACAATGCCCTTTGTTTATGTAATACATCCGCACTGAGTCTCGATGGACCCTTCCCCGAGCTGGTTAATGACGATGCCATTGTTCTGTGAAAGAATTGCCGATCTCTGTGTGGAGCAGCTGAAGGAGGTGAGAAGAAGATGATTCGGCCGGCACGGTGGCCTGAGGAGCAGATCTGTTGGATGCCTCCAACGTGAGAGGGGAATCGTCAGGAAGGAAAGAGTAGGATACGGCTATCTATAGAGAACGGCAATTATCACACAGTGAGCCGAGACAGAACCTACATCGGTACAAATGATCAACAAGTACACGCGTCTTGTTTCAGCAGCAGATCGTGAGATTGTTGGGACCTTAAAGAGGCTCTCATCTAGCAGTGGAGTGACCATGACTGATGATTATAATGAAAGTAATATAAATTAAGGCCTTAAAGCACTTTAAATAATTTAATATCACAGTTGAATGAATGGAGGCCTCTTCACGCCATGCCGGGCATGGGGGTTGTAGTTGGGGTAAAACCGGTACAGATATCACTCCCACTGATGTCAACCGTGACCCGTAATCACGCTCAGCTCGCCAAGTTCATAGTGCAATGCGCTAACCACTGAGCCACTCCGTATGACACGTGCTGTTGTTAAAGACTGGGAGTTAAACGAATGGGTGGCCAGTACCACGCTCGGCCACCTTCGTCTCGGTGGTGTTAATGTTTACACACGGTAAAATAGTCATTTGAGGCTGAGTCGACCTAGGAGAGGCCCAGGACCGGTTCAGAAAATCGTCGCTGGTGTCGACCTTGAGTGGAGAGCGCACTGGAATCACCGCGTTTATAGCCCAGCGCGCTAGCCCCTGAGCTACCGCTCCCCACTCTCCATAATCACACACAAGCTCATACCCACACACACGCGTAATCAAATAATCACACACACACTGCAGAACATAACCTATACCTTCATGTTAATGTGTTGTACTGTCAGTCCGTGTTTATCGAAAGTGGAAGGAACCTTTAAGCTACGTAGTTCTTTGAGTCGTTGTCAAGCAGCTAAGCGAGTTGCAACATCTCTGAGCACCGGGGCCAAATGAATCAGGACAATTAAGCTAAGCAGCATGTCTTTGGATTGTGGGTGGAAACCGGAATATCCGGCGAGAACCCACGCGGACGCGGGGAGATTAGACGCAAACTCGGCGCAGAGCGACACCCGAGTCGGGAATCGAACCCGGGTCCTTCTTGCTGTGAAACAGCAGCGCTACTCGCCGCTAATCCGTGATGTTAATTAGAACCGTGCGTAGGCACCGATACACAACTCCAATCCAATTCGCTGTCACACTCTCCTTTAGTTACCCAGCAGAATGACACTGGCTCTCAAGATTTGTTTTCAGGGGGGCACTGTATCGGGATGCTTTCCAGATTGATTCCGTGTACACGCGCGTGTACAACCCGTGCACACAGATAACCTCCTCGAACAATCCGGTGCAATTCACGTACGCACATGGGTTGGCTGGCTCGAGTGATTGTGGCGGGAGGCGACAGTGAGATCCTATCCGCGTTAAGCGCAAGGCGATTCTCGTTAAGCACCTGATCACGTACATTGCTCGGGTCTCTCTCTCTCTCTCTCCTCCAGCAATGATGTTAAAACAGAACCGCGTTATTTGTGGAACCGCTCGTCTCGTAACTCTCTCGTTTAGTTCGGTGGTGTCCGCGCACTCGGCGTGGACGTTCATTCATTCGTTATCAGTCACCGCCTAATGCTGTGCAGACACAGGACGCGTGACAGGGCTATACCCAGGATCGGACACCAGTCCATCACAAAAAAAACACCGGTGGATAAGCTTTGTGGAGTATTCCTGCTCTTCTCTTTGGAGAAAGGCTTTACGGAGCTGCACAAATATACATCCGTATAGACTATGCTCAATCCACTGTTGGATGGAGATCTCAATCTGTTTAGGTCTATGAGGGGCGGGATTGTTTATCCATACTTCACCATGCTGGTCAATGCCGGCTGGTGCGGGGTAACATGAGACGTTGGGATGAGAGCCGGAGGAGAGAGGCAATGTTTCAGAAGCGCCTCTTTCTTCCACTGTGAGATACCAGGACGGGCACGGTCACGGCGCCAAGGACAGCTTCACTTTACGTTCATTCCCCCACCATCTCGGCTACAGGAGGAACCCCGACCCACACCCCGAACCACACCCCGACCAACACCCCGACCAACACCCCGACCAAGAACCTGGCCCATAACTCCGACTCCGCGCCATGACCAACACCCCGCGACTCCGCACCGCGACCAACACCCCGTGACCCCGCGCCGACCCCACTCTCCCTACCTCCTGGCACCTATGCTGCTCCACCCCTACAGCTGTGCCCCCACCTCCTACAGCTGTGGCCCCACCTCCTACAGGTGTGGCCCCACCCCTCCCGGTGTGGCCCTACCTCCTACAGGTGTGGCCCCACCTCCTACAGGTGTGGCCCCACCCCTCCCGGTGTGGCCCCACCTCCTACAGGTGTGGCCCCACCTCCTACAGCTGTGGCCCTACCTCCTACAGGTGTGGTCCCGCCCCTCCCGGTGTGACTCCGCCCCTCCCAGAGTGACTCCACCCAGTACAGCTGTTGCCCCGCCCCTTCCCGTGGCCCCGCCCTTTCACCTCTCCGGTGGTGAGAAGCGAGCCTCTTTCTAGTCGTAAACGCGTCACCCAAACGCATTCAACACATCCTGTACACAGCTCGTGTGTTAGTATTGAACAATATTTCACATTAACCCTCGTATCGATTTCAACCATTGTTCAATATTTGTTAAGTCTCGTAGCGCTCGACACACGTTACACTAAATTAGAACTCTAACCGCACTTTAATGATTTAATGAAAGTGAAGACTCGCTTCAACAAATCCCAATTCGTCGCATTAAATACAGAAATATTTAGGACGACTCTTTCCCGATTTCTGTCTCCAAACTTGCTCAATCAGTACAAGTGGAACAATATCGAGATGATCAGCGAGACCCATGCGTAATGATGACGCACAAATTCATATCAAACTTTTAGACATCCGGCGATGGACTGGCGTCCCGTCGTCGGGTGTATTCCTGCCTTGCGCCCTGTGTTTCCGGGATGGGCTCCGGCTCACAGTGACCCTATATAGGATTAAGCGGTTTCAGATAATGAGATGAGACTTTTAGACATTCAATCCTTCAGATTGCCACGTGTCCTGGTTATTGTTTCTCAGGATCGTCCTTATTTTGAGTAGGCAGCTGTCCGGTACGTTTTTCTGGAACACCTTCTATAAATATGCCGGGGATGTGGCCACTTTCCTGGAGCGCTGGAGGGTATTGCTCTGTACACAGACACTCAGCGGATCCTCCGTTTCTCTCACCTCTCTCCCCACTTTCCTGGAGCGCTGGGGCAGCGCTCTGTACACAGACACTCAGCGGATCCTCCGTTTCTCTCATCTCTTTCACCTCTCTCCCCACTTTCCTGGATCGCTGGGACAGCGCTCTGTGCACAGACGCTCAGGGGATCCTCCGTTTCTTTACCCTCTCTCTCCTCCCTCTCCCCACTTTCCTGGATCGCTGGGACAGCGCTCTGTGCACACTCAGGCGATCTTCTGTTTCACAGTTCAGTTTGTCTTCTTTTCTGCGGGTCTTATCACCCCTCTCAGAGACCCCATCATTCTCTCTCTCACATCTGTAAATTGAATGCGTGCGCATCATACATTGTATTGAAGGGGATATGGGTCACGGGTTGTGTAAAGGGTTGTCTCATCTCATCTCATTATCTGAAACCGCTTAATCCTATATAGGGTCACGGTGAGCCGGAGCCTATCCCGGAAACATGGGTCGCCTTGCTGTGAGGCGACAGCGCTACTCACTGCGCCACCGCGACGCCCAACAACGTCTTACAGTTTTATAATAATAGCGCGCATCACTCGGAGGTGCCAATACGCTGTAGGAATCCGTAAAGAGGTGGGGGGAGGGAGGCACGCGGTCATTCGACGCCAACATCCCACACAACGTGCACTATACACTCACAATCATAATGTTCATACAAATATCCGTTGCCTGCAGACAGGTAAGAAAAACACCCAATGAGAATAAAAAAGTGTCTCGAAAAAGAGACAACCCCGCATTGGAACCGAGGCACGGTTCCAAAGAACCCGGTACAGAAGCGAACCACACAATTATACCAGCAGTACAGGGAGTAGCGCAGCAGCCTCACAGCAAGTATGAGCCGGGTTCGATTGCAGGCTCGAGTTCCTTTCCGTTCCAAGTCTACATGACATCCCCATGTCTGCGTGGAGTTTCGCCAGTAACTCCGGTTTCCTGCCACAGTCCAAAGCCATGCTGCTGCCTAGGTTAATTATCCTGACTAAATTAT
Organism: Mordacia mordax; assembly: GCA_036362905.1. Lineage (NCBI taxonomy): Eukaryota > Metazoa > Chordata > Hyperoartia > Petromyzontiformes > Petromyzontidae > Mordacia > Mordacia mordax. The sequence continues at coordinate 2,364,285 of JAZEWT010000022.1, forward strand.
CATTGTTATTGATTGTTATTTAGCAGACGCTCTTATACAGGACGACTTTCATCGTCGCAGATATTTGTTAAAATAAACCACGTATGTTAACGGTTCCTTCCAGGTGAAATTAAAAATGAATTGACTGATCGCCCCACGGCTCCCCCTCCTCCCCTTCTTTATGGTTCTCTTACTGCAGGCAGTACACGGTCCCCCAAATAAAATATATAAATATACCGCAGAAGATATACCACCGCCAAAAAAACAATCGCCGCGCTCCCTGTAAGCGACGCATTACATTCGTACAAACCGCGTGAGCTTTCCAATGTGATAGAACACGGAGCCCCAGAGGCAGAGTCCCCCGCACCGCCGCAGTTGTTATAGAGAGCAGCCAGCAGGGATCGATCCCAAAGCACGTTCACATGGTGGTGCGGTGGAGCCGGTGGCGCGGCGGTGTGGTGGAGCGGTGGCGCAGTAGCGCGGTGCGATGGTGCGGTGGTGCGATGGTGCGGTGGTGCGGTGGAGCAGTGGAGCGGTGCGGTGGTGCGGTGGTGCGGTGGAGTGGTTGAGCAGTAGCGCGGTGGAGCGGTGGAGCGGTGGAGCGGTAGAGCAGTGCGGTGGTGTGGTGGTTCAGTGGCGCAGTGCGGTAGAGCGGTAGTGCGGTGGCACGGTGCGGTGGAGCGGTGTCGCGGTGGCGTTGTGGCGCGGTAGAGCGGTGGCGCGGTGGAGCGGTGGCGCGGTTGAGCAGCAGTGCGCTAGTGCTGTGGAGCGGTAGCGCGGCGGTGCGGTGGAGCGGTGGCACAGCTGTAACATCCGCGCCTCAATGAGAGAAGGCCTTGCCCGAGGAGGTTCGATTCCTGCCTTGAGTCGCCTTTCAGTGTGCAGTTTGTGTATTCTCTCTCTCTGTTCTGCGTGGGTTTCCCCCGGGCTCTCGGTTTTCCTCCCAGAGCTAAAAAAACCCCGTAATTAATTAATTGATAACATCTTCATATAGTTGCAGTGTCTGGCGGGTTGGCGCGGCTTACCGTCTGCTCGAATCCCCCTCCACACTCCCCCCCAGTCTCCTCGCGTCTCGGAATCCGTGTCTCGCCCATTATGACCAGGCGTGCGAGTTTGCGTGGCGCGTTATGAATTATTGTGATTATTATGATTCACCAGGCGGCACGGTGGCCCAGTGGGTAGCGCTGTCGTCTCACAGCAACAAGGTCCCGGGTTCGAATCTCGGCTCGGGTGCCTTTCTGTGTAAAGTGTGCATGTTCTCCCTGTGTCCACGTGGGATTTCGCCGGGCACTCCGGTTTCCTGGCACAGTCCAAAAAGCACGCTGCTGCAGAGGTGAATCGGCTTACAGACTAAATTGCCCGCAGTGCCCGGTGATGGACTAGCGTCCTATCGTGGGTATATCTCTGCCTTGCGCCCTGTGTCTGCCGGGATAGGCTCCGGCCCGCCGCGACCCTGTACAGGACTAAACGCTTTCTGACAGTGAGAGGAGATGAATAACAACAACACCATTCATAACGCGGCGCGCAAACTCCACGCATGTCACGGGCGAGACGCGGAAGAAACCGCATTACTCTTGAATTCATTACTCCTCAATCTATTCCCATTCCACTCTTACACTTCCAGTCTCGCTTATTTGTTAGAATTATTGTCACTGTCTTGTGCTGTGCATTACTGCTGACTTTATGGTGGGGGGTTTCAGCTCTGACTGATTGGTGCTGTGAGTTTCTTTATTTACATTTAGATTTTGTTGGGTTGCTCAGTTCCATCGCTTGTTGTATCATAAGAATGCCACATCAAGAGCTTGCAGGAATAGTGGCATTTTCTACTGTAATAATAAGCATCTACATCAGCCCGCCAGCCATGTCCTATATCTTTATATGATGTTATGGGGCTATGAATTAATTAGTGTTCATTTTAGTTGCGGGAGGAAACCGGAGGCAACCCACACAGAACAGTGGGAGAGAGTGCACAACCACCATAGAGAAAGTTGCCCGAAGCGCTAATCGAACTACCTCGGGCAGTATCTTCTTTCCCTGGCGGCGCAGATGTTTCCACTGCATGAACACCCTGCCGCCCATTAAGCAGGGAGGTGCTTTCGTCTCAAGCAGAACTGCTAATTGGCGGCGATAATAAGTAGTATTAGCCTCAGCCAACAGGGGTTTTCTGGTGTGACACAAGCGGCGAATGTGTGGCTCATTAACGAGCCACTCTACAGACCGCTCCAGATGTCTTGTGGCCCTGTGCAAAGAAAATGTTGCTTGTGTGGTGCCAAGCCCCGCACCGTGCCAGGCGACGTGCGCCTGCACACCCATGCCCAGCGATCGGGCCGTGAGAGGGGGGTTCGCGATGTCACGGATGAGTGGGTCGTGCGGGATGAGCGGTGCCGAGTTGCGGCGGTGAGGATGGCTGAGAGGGGGTCGTGCGCGCCGGGCCGGGTGCGCGCCAGGCCGGGTGCGCGCCAAGCCGGGTGCGCGCCGGGCCGGGTGCGCGCCGGGCC
>JAZEWT010000022.1:2394841-2431830 GCA_036362905.1 Mordacia mordax
TGTAGGCCTACTTGTATAACTACACTACAAGATACACTACTATAAACTGTACACTCCACACTACTAAGAAACTATACACTGCCCCACACACTACCGTAAACTCTACGACTCGTATTTAGGCTTATACCGCGCTATCGCCTACGATAAATCATCCGTTTGCCTGCAAGGGGCGAGGGGACATCTGGAGAAAAGGGGTCGCGCGGGGTTCGTGACGAGTTTGTGTCCCTGCGGTTATTACTTAATCAGGAAGTGGCCCTCATGTGTGGCCCAGTCTTGCACTCGCCGCGACTGCATGGGGACATTGTTCACCACGCAAGGTGCCAGGGTTCCAAACGGCATCATAATAAGCGGAGCTGACATTACAAGGAATGGCCCCCAGGCACCTGTCAGCGCTTCCGCTAGCCTGGCCGCATCACCCAACGTAGGAGAAGCAGCGACGGCACGATCCATCTCACGCACATTGAAACCCAGACCCTGTTCTTTATTTAAATAACGTAAATACACACACGCCACACACACACACACCAGTGTACGTATTTAACCAAATATAATTTTTAAAAGACGCGAAGCTACCCACTGTTTCCGAATTGGAGCCCATTTGGGGCACCGGCAAATACTTTGCGCGTCTGTTCTTGGACACACCGGGGGAATTCACAACAGGCAGTAGCAGCCAACACTGAGCGCAACACCAACAGGTTCCCTTGTGCATGACACGATAACTTTTTTACATTACCAGTCTATCATCCCATCGTGAGCATAGCTCTACCTCGTATCCTGTGTCTGCCGGGAGAGACTCCAGCGCACTACAACCCTGTGCAGGATTAAGCGGGTATTAACAATCAATGAAGATTCATGGTAATAATAATCTATCTTAGCTCATTGTTAGAAACCGCTTAGACCCTATACAGGGTCGCGGTGAGCCGGAGCCTATCCCGGCAGACACAGGGCGCAAGGCAGGGATATACCCACGATGGGACGCCAGTCCATCACCAGACACTGCGGGCAATTTAGTCTGGAAGCCAATGAACCTATGTAGCAGCATGTTTTTTGGACTGTGGGAGGAAACCGGAGTGCCCGGCAAAAACCTATGCGGGCACGGGGAGAGAACTCGCAAACTCCCACACAGAAAGGCACCCAAGTTGAGATTCGAACCCAGGACCTTCTTGCTGTGAGGCGACAGCGCTACCCACTGGGCCACCGTGCCTCCCACAATACAATATCAATGCATTAGTAGCTTAAGTCGAGCTGTTAAATTTACGTGAAAGGTGTCTATTTGGTGTTCCGGGATCTTAATACCTGCGTAATTACCAGAAATGGTAAAAACCTCTTGTCTTCTTTACATTATTATGCTTAGAAAAGCTGCTCTCTCGCGACAGCCGCGTCGATCGCTCCCGCTCTCCATCGCGACGTTTTGCCTCACACGTTAGAGGCATCCTCAGGCACCTTTCCCGAGACAGCAGCTTTTCCAAGCAATTGTCATGCTTCGAAGCATGAAAACCTACATCATTACATCTTGAAAATGGCAAAAATGTACCCATACATGTTGTTTTTCACAGCTTCGTGTATGGGAATTACTTTCCAAATCTATTCTTTTGGGATAGCATTCCCTCTCCTGCGCAAAGTTTTGCCTCCCACGCCGGAGGTGCGCTCAAGCGTTCCGAGTTCTCGTATTAAAGGTTTTAATAATAAAAGCTACTGTTGATGTTGCGTGACAGGGGGTTGGCAGGGAGAGGTGATGCCTCACGTGCAGACAGAGAAGCCTGGTTACATGGAGACAGCAGGGCTGAGCAGAGTGGAGTGGAGAATGCAGCAGATATTCTGTGTTGGGCTAATATCTCTGGGGACAATAAAATAATTACCACCGTGAGAAGTGCACAATGTGCCTCCGCCATGACTATGTGAATTCTTTACTGCAGTTGAAATGTCGGTAACCGAGAGGAGCGCAACCCGATTGCTCATTCCACCAGGAGGATGGTTCACAGGACACATTTCTCTCTGGATGGCACGGTGGCACAGTGAGTAGCGCTGCTGACTCACAGGAAGGAGCCCAGGTTCGATTCCCAGCTAAGGGTACCTTTCTGTGTAGGATTTACATGTTCTTCCCATGTCCAGGTGGGTCTTTGCCAGATACTCCGATTTCCACGTTGTCCAAAGACATGCTTCCTTGGTTAATTGTCCTGACGAAATTGCCCCAGGGGCCCTGAGATGTTTTAAATTGCTTACACCTCCCCGCTGGGCAACTGTTAAAAAGCGCAACATAGCACAGCAGCTTCTTCCAGCTTGAATAAAAATTAACTGACTTGACACGTCGGTCTGAACACATTCTCCCAGAGTACACTCAGGGCCAATTAACAAAGATGATCAGCGCAGCATCCACACGCGCATCGCACACCCAGCCGCTGCCTTCAAACCCACAGGGCCATCCAGCCTTGCACCAATCCTCAAGTGCCAACTACTCTGGGAAGTGCAGCGTGAACATGGCCTCGTGCGACGGTGGGAACGGCAGCTCCGGCAGCAGCCTCGTGGCGCCCGTGCGCAACTCCAACACCACGGCACGGTTGCGCTCAGGCGCAGGCATGGCGACCGCCGGCGTGCCGCTCGCGTCGGTGCCCGCGGATACGGCCACCGCCTGTCCCACGAGGCAGAGCTTTGGGAGGAGCGCGGGCTGACTCCAGCGGCCGTCTTGTGGCGAGAAGCTGAGCAGCACGCTGCTCTCGTTGTTGCACCCCAGCAGGTAGAGCCGCTCGGCTGCCACCATGCAGCAGAGCGCCGGCATGTTGGCGGACGCCCGCGTCAACGTGGGCAGCACTTCGCTCCAGCGGTCGCGCGCCACCTCGTAGCACAGCAGCAGCTTCTCACCTGTGCGCGCGACGGTGCCGACAGCGTAGACGTCGCCTCGCAGCGTGGCGGCGAGCGGTACGTCGTGCGTCATCGTCATGGCAAACGTGAAGTCAGTGAAAGGCAGTGACGACACAAACGTCCACGCGTTGCCCACTGGGTCGTAGCGCTCCACGGCCGAGTATACGCGCGTGTGCGCGTCGGGCGACGTCAGCGCATCGAGGTACCAGCCGCCGAGCGCGAACAAGAACCCGCGCGCCGCAGCCAGACTGAACCGCCGCCGCCGCTTGCGCATGGGCGCAATCTCGGCCCAGGTGTCCGTCAGTGGGTTGTAGCGGAAGGCCAGCGAGCAGAACTCGAAGCGGGAGCTGCCCTCGCGGCAGTGCCTGTGGCCTCCAACTACGTACAGGTAATTGTCCAGGACCGCGGTACTGAAGTTCCATTTGTCAGAGGTGAAGGGCAGCTCACTTAGGTGCACCCAAGACCCGCTGCCGCCGTAACCTCCCCCAACAGGCGCACCGTCACCACCGGGCGTCTGGTTGCCGAGCGCATTCCTCCACGTGTCACCGTCACCCCAGAACTGGCCACCCCCTGAGTCCTCTTCTCCATCTGGTCTCGTGCTCAGGCGGTAAATGCACCTGCCACTTCCGTTTGCCAGGTGGGCGGGAACGGCACACTCCTTTTTCACGACGCACAAGTGCCCGAAACCTTCAGTCCGCAACCTTCGGATCTCCTCCACCTTCTCGGGCGCGAGATGCTCGCCAATGTCACCCAGCTCGAGAAAGTTGCTGCTCAAATAGGAGCGCACGGCTGTAAGGGCTTCCTCGCAGGCGATCGACTCGGCAAACGCGAGGAAGGACCAGCAGTTCTGCCGGTTGAGAATTCCGCACACGTACTTGGCACACTCTTTCAGGAAAACGGGCATCACCAGGTAGTTTGCCATCTCTATGCATTCGCACACGATGTCGGGTGTCAGTGCGCAACAGCCGCCATGCACGAAGTCCAGAATGGGCTCCAGGACTTCGCACGGCACTGAGCCGAGGTCCACCGCGTTCTCCTCGTTCTCCTGCATGTGGGACCTGAACAGGGCGCTGAAGTACTCGCTGTGCTCGCGCAGCCTGTCCCTATGGATCCTGAAACGCCGGCGCGAAGCCACGATATCGACCAGGTCGGAGTCATCCTCGCCGCCGCCGCCGCCGCCGCCGCCGTCGTCAGAAGTGTAGACCTTCGTGTCGAGATGGCGCGTGCCGTCACGCTCGGAAATGCGGGGCAGCTTCTCTCCGACCACTGTCGGGCGTCTGCTCGTAACCAGACTGCACCATCGTGAAAGGAAGCTCGTGACAAACGTGACGGCGTTCAGCACGGCCCGCAACAGGTTTGCGGCGATAAATGTCACCAAGCGACAGGATTTTCGGCCCATTTCTCATCGCGCAGTGCCACACAGCCGCACCGCCGTGCTCGTGGAGTTAGTCTGCCACTCTATTTATAGAGGCTCCGCAGATATAAATACACAGGATGAAAGCTGATGCTCGAGGGAAGAGTCGCGGTAACAAGCGCGGTACTGCTGCTGCTGCTAGTTTCTCCCGCATTTTTCGGTTCTCATTAGTTTTGAGTTTTATTCCAGTCGGGAGGTGCCTTAACGTGTAATTTTTTACGACTTCAGGACCAACGAACAGGGCCCACTCAGAGTAGAGAATGCGTGGGCTCAAGCGTCAACGATTTTAACCACATTCATATCGATGCAATTCTCATTACCGGTCTTTCGTGTTTTAATAACACATTACAGGATAAAAATGAACGTCGTCAATAGCAACAAAGACGACAAATTAATGTGTTGTTACAGATATTGATTTCATTGTTGTAAATTATGAAACAGGGCAGGTATCATTATTTTACTCGCACATTCAACACTGTCTCTTCATCGTTTTTGTTTTATCCTCAGTTGTTAGCTTAAATGTGTGCGCAGCATTTAAAAAAACAAGAGCCGTTTGAACATTAATCATGTGAACATGCACAGTAATTGCACAGTTGTGTTTACAGCTCATTGTTTGCGCAATTTCCCATCTGTACAAAAAGTATAAAGGATCTCGATTTAGATTTGTGTTTCCTTACTGGCACCGTATTCATATATTATCTCACCATGACGGCACAGAATTAGAAATATCTTTGCACTTTCACGTCGCACACAAGCGAATGATGTGATAGGCGTGTATGATTCATGTGTACGTGTGAATTTATACATGTGTATGAATAAATGAGCGTCTGTGTCTGTACAATTTACAAGTGCACAATTTACATTTATCTCGATATTATAGCATTTTTTCAGTATGTACTTATAAAGGCTTTTTTTTACAAATACAGCCATATTTGCCAGTATATTCAGCACTTGAGGATTAATCTGAGAAGACGTTTAATATGTATTTGGAATTAAACTGGGGCTGTCAGGATAATAATGGTTTGTTTTTAAACACACACTGCAGCAGAGCTGGCTGAAAGGCCCCAAGAGTCAAGGGGGTAGGAACAAACAAAGAGCATTCTAAAATCTGTTACAAGTAGATAGATAGTTGTTATCACTGCTAATGGTGACCCACACAACAGACACCCTCTCTGAGAGGACTCGGCCCTGTTCTCATGGTGAGAGAAAGTCCACCAAAACGCAGGCACCGTCGATTGCCCATAAAGTTACACTCGTTCAGCCAACCCGAGGGATGGAGGGCAGAACTCTACCCCGCAAGCATCCAGTAATGAGCTGCGTGCCCTAACACAGGTGTTCTGAACCTTTTGTGCCTCAAGGCCCACTTGGCACGCTTGGTCATCGCGTCCATGAGTTCCTAAGTGGCACTCACAGCTCACTGGTGAGTCGTGGCCCACCAATTGAGGCCGGCGGCTCCAATCATTGCACCATCCGCCTAAAATATACTTGAACATCACCAGCTACAGAAACGTATTAATAGACACCCTCGTACGACCGTGGTTTAGGCGGCTTCCATTACAAGAGATAATCCTAATGGGCCCTTGACCTGGTTAAATAAACGACAATGAATTCAATGGTCTTAGAATTTAAGCTGTAGGTACACGAGTGGGTAACCCACGCACGTTTGCACAAAACCGAGCAGTGAGGCACTGCGCCACCATGCCTCAAACGCTGCTCTCTGCAGTCCATCGCTCAGGGGTCGAAGGCCGCGAGGGGTCACGCAGGGGCAAAGGGGTCACTCCAAGAGAGGTTCTCAGTCGCGGACGTGGCTGGGAAATGACCCAAGTCATTTTGGGGCATCCGGCACTAATATCCATGGAGGTGTATTACCTCTAAAGACAATATATGGAAAGTTATTTTATTCATAAAGTACTATATATACACACACACATTGTGTACTGTGATATTAGTTTTTTCCCCCATACACACTGGCAAAATGATAATTCTGTGTGTGTGTGTGTGAGCATGCATTCATGCAGGAGGAGTCAAATGAAACGTTTGGGTTTTATGCAGCCACAAAAGTCAAAGGCACATCCAGGAGCATCTCCAGAAAGCAACACAGCGGAACACAAAGCAGGCAATAGAGAGACGCATTCACAAACGTGGCCGTATAAAGGATTAGAGATTATTTTTCGGGACTTATAATTTGCATCGTTAACAAATATGACCAATTACAATTGAGATACTGGTATTGTTGAGGCTATAACCCAATGTTTGTTATAACTAGGATTAATATATCCAATGCAATATATATTAATCAAATGCTACTTGCCATAACACAATACAATACACTGATGTACACACACCTGCATAAGAAATAGTAATTTACAGGTTTTGTCAATATACTGCTGGTTGAAGGCTTTAACATAAGGGATTGGTCCTGGGAATTATCTGATCTTACTTCACCACCGCAGCCAATGCAGGTGGGTGATTAGGTGGCCTATGACTGGTCAGATATCAAACACCGATACTTATTGACTTGGCCAATAATCTCCCTGAGGTCAAAGAATCCCTGCACAATATGCTGACCATTACACCATCATTCCCCACACACGCATTCGGTATTGTGTCAAATTGTATTTTGCGCACGTTAGCCTCATAATAATAACAACACGGTGGCTATGCAGTGGCAACATCTACGCCTCACAAAAATAAAATCCTGCCCAAGGCGGTTCGATCCCCACATCAGGGTGCTTTTCTGTGTATGGTTTGTGTGTTAGCAATCTGTTGTGCGTGGATTTCTTCTGGGTTCTCTGGTTTCCTCCCATTAAAGAAATGTTCAATTATTGGTCAATAAGATCACAATGTATAGTGTCTGGCAAATATTGGTGCTGGCTGCATGGCTGCCATCCTTCCACCTGTCTGTGACCTTCTCGCACCGCGAAATACGTCTCGACTATAAACAGGTGTGAAACATGCGTGCGTTACAAACTGTATTTTTGTAAATTGTTAATATTTTACGCAAGTACAGTTTTCCACTACGTAACAAATCTCTCTATAAAATAAATCTCATCCGACTTACGCCAAAGGAGGGAAAATATCAGCGGCCAGTCACGTGACGTTGATGTGTTAGCACACCGTGCCTCAAACACAAAACACTTTCCCACACGCACGCTGCACCTCTGCCGCAGCGACATAAATAACCTCGCTCCCCTAGGTTCCGTGAAATTATCGCCCACATATACCCGCAGCATCATTTCCCCGAGCACGGCGCACACACGGCAGGGCCACAGACGGCACAAAAGAGACATTTATAGTCCGTAGTTTATGACGACGAGCGTAATCAACGGGGCCGCACTTGCGGGGGTGGGCGGCGCACAGTTTTAAATTCAACAACTCGAGCGAAACTTGCAGCGAAGGGCCCACTGTGTCGCTGCATGTGTGGATTCCACGCTACGCCTGCACCGCACGCTCCTCAGACACAAATACTGAGCAAGCCAGCTTGAGCACTTGTGCACGACACCCACTTTGCACGCCGCCAGACCAATCACAAAGCACCACACTGAGCCTCGTTTCTCAGCAGCCAATTCCGAGACCTATAAGTCTTGCAGTTTTCTATATTGTGCGTGGAGTCTGCGTGTTCCCACCGTGTCTGCGTGGGTTTTTTCCAGATACTCCGGTTTCCTCCCACCGTCCAAAGACACGCTGCTGCCTAAGTTAATCGGCTTGCTGAGTAAATTTCCCCAAAAAAGGGTGTCCTGTGAAATACTGGGGTCAGATCCCAGATACAGTCCCGCCTTGGGCCCTCTGTCGGCCAGGATAGGCTCTGGCCCCTCACGACCCTGTACAGGATTAAGCGGGTATTGATAATAATGAAGATGATTCTAAAAGCATAGGCAGCCATATGGTAAGACGGTGCCAACATTTGCCAGCCGTTGTAGCATCCTCTACACATTCAGATGAAAGAAAATAATATAAATGGTGTTGGCCAAATATCCCAACGAAGAGCTCTCCTTGTAAGTAAAATTTTAAAAAGTTATCAAATTGAGTGCGACTTTTATAGGTAAATGCGTGAATGTTACAACACTTACATGAAGAGTGCTTGGGAGGCTCGATGTGTACGGTGGGAGGTATTATTTAAAATCTCTCCCTGTCTCTCAAACGTTACAGACCAGGGGTCCTGTTTATTTAAGTATGGGTAAAACCCCCATACACACGGTAAAATTTTACCGCAGGTCACTGAAACCATAAAGAAACTCACGGAATGATTCATAAGCGAGGGGGAGTTTAACGTCCCTGCCGCTGAAAGCGAGACATATGCGTCTCTGTGGATCCACTGGCTTACACGTGTTTCACATAAATACTCGCATGAACAGTAAAACCCGTGTCTTTGAAGTGCGATTCCAAAGAAACAAAGCCTACAGTATAAAATATGCAATACGATTAAATATATGCGCTGTGATTAACCGCACGCGTAGCTCTAACGCATGAATAAATTACAAGGCCAGGATGTAATGGGCTAGATCAAACAGCTTATACTGATGACTACGCAAGCAAGCTTGCCAGTGTTACTGCCTGATGCTGATGTCTGTTCCATGAACACAGGAACAACACACTTTAGGCAGAGAATTTACCCGACTCCAGCACCAGTAACTTAACCGGGCTAGTTCGGATTATCCACAACGAGCATGTCGACTGTGGCTTATACGGTGCACTAATTGATTCAGAATGCTTCTTCGCAGAACCCTAATTTCAGGCGTACACCTCCGATGGGAGACAACCCTAGTGTGCACGGTGAGCCTGGTAGCTGCACACAGCCACAGTTTAACTGAATGATGAATAATTTTACAGGCTCATTAATTCCTAGCAAAACACTTGGTGACAGTGAAACGTAACAAGTCACCAGGCCCTCGGGCACAGGAGCACAAAGTCTTCGCTTGGGTATAGAGCCTGAGCAGAACATCGGATGTTCAGATCAAACAGATGATTGTGTTTATCAAAATCCTATACCCCAGCGTGTTAGCTGAAAGCTTACGTTCCACATTGATTCGAAGCATTTGTCTTCTGCCATTATGATATGCAATTCTAAAGTGCCTTTCACCGGAGGGTCAGGCATGGCTGCACAGAGCTATGAAGAGAGCAGCATGTCAACAGCAATATCAAAATAGATCAAATAAGTAAAATAATTACTATAAAATCAATGAAGGTCATCAAATGAAAATAAAATTATTAAAAACAAATAAAGTAATAAGTGTTCCTAAACAGGCACAGGTCAACAGTACGCCATGTTCCAAGCACACAGCAGTGAGCAGCATCAACCGCCGTAGCCAGAGGACTTCAAGGCCTGACTGAACAAGTGAGTCTTGAGACGGGACTCGGCTGAATGGAAGGGAGTTCCAGAGTCTGGGAGCAGCGCGTGAGAAGGCCCTGTCACCCATCAAACGGAGGTGCGATCCGGGCACATGTAGTAAACCTGTATTGGAGGATCGAAGTTGTTGTGTTGAGAAAGGTGCCTGACGTAGGTCACAAATGTATGTTGGAGCAGTGCCAGTGAGAGCCTTGTAGGTGAGAAGGAGGATCTTGAATTCAATTCTGTATTTCACTGGTAGCCAGTGGAGAGATACCAGCACTGGGGAAATGTAATCACGGTATGAAGTGAGTGACAGAGGGTGGTTAGGAGTGATTCGAGGAGGGTTAGGATGATAATAGGGTAAGGAGGGGAGAGCAAGGTGAGGTAAAAAGAAGATGTGAGGAAGGTGAAGATAGGACGGCAAGGTGAATTAAAAGGTGGTGAAGGTAAGTGAGACTCGGTGGCGAGAACAGAGGAAGGTGAAGAAAGACGATGAAGAAAGATGGTTAAGAGAGGTAGCAAGGTGAGGGAGAGAGCAGGGTGGTGGATGAGGGTGATGAGATAAAGAAGATAAGGAGGGTCGCGAGGTGAGGAAGGTGAGGGTAAGCGTGATGGTGAGCTAAGCGGTGAGGGAGGTGCCAGTTACTGGTAAAGCGACTGCTGCCGCTGCTGCTGCGAGGCAAGGTGAAGGCTTTACTCTCTCCGTGAGTCGAGTAGGCCTCAAGAGTTAAGATGTAAATATGGTTAAGAATAATAATAATAAGCATTGAAAGACTAAAAATAATAACAAAAATCAAGCCAGATTAACAAGAATAAAACTATTTAAACTGCTTTAAGTACAAATACACTCAGATGGATTTCAAAAAAGTCACATATCTGGCGTTTCCAACAATGGAGTTTTTATCCTGCATCCATTGAGATGGCGGCCATGTGCCCTATGATTTTCAGACGCAGATATAGCTACGTGGCAGGATCTACAATTCCCTACCGAATTAGGTTTTAACAGTCAACTACAACATTCCCGACAAATATATCTGGGGGAATGTGAGTCCTCTTGATCATTACCTCTGCCTCGAATACGTTTTGTACTTTTGCTCACATTTTTAGTTCTGTTTAACTCTACACTATAGCGAACCTTCTTACTGCATAATACTGACTTTAATTTAAACGTCCATTCATTAAAATGTCCACTTTTTCAGGATTTTGTGACCGCCACACTATGATTTTTTATTTATAATTCTGAACATTCAGTAAAATAGCTTGTGATCCAGGCCTCCCTTGACAAAGAGACTGCTACGTGTCAGTGTGCGTTCTCCCCTCGTTTAAACACTGTTTCACTCCTGCTTGCCCAACCATACCACCACATTACAACACGAAACGGTGCTACAACGCATCTATCTTGGCTCTCGTGCGATTCAATATCATCTACTTCAACCAGGGGTGGGATTGGGCGAGAGTGTACAGGAATCCTGCTCCCAGAGTGAAAATAACAGAGAGAAAATATTAGGCATTTTTGGTATTAAATGTAAAGTTATTTTGCGTCTCTGAAGTCACCTGAAATGCAGAGAATCCATTCTCATAAACTCAACATTTTGTAGGAGAGGACCCCTAGATCCTGAGTCTACATTTATCTTTATTAGTCTCTGTGTATCTCTATGTGCCTCCATGTATCTCTATGAGTCTCTATGTATCCCTATGAGTCTCTATGTATCTCCATGAGAATTTGTATAAGTCTCTTCGTATCTGTATGGCTCTCTATGTATGTGTCTAAGAGTCTCTCTGTTGTCTGAGTCTGTATGTATCCGTATGACTCTCTATGTATCTCTAGGAGTCTCTATGTATCCATATGAATTTCTCTGTCTCAAGGAGTCTCCATGTATCTATACGAGTCTCCATATATCTATATGAGTTTCTCTGTTGTCTATGAGTCTCTATGTTTCTCTAGGAGTCTCTATGTATCTATATTAGTCTCTCTATCTCTAGGAGTCTCCATATATCTATACGAGTCTCTATGTATCTATACGAGTCTCTATGTATCTCTACGAGTCTCTATGTATCTGTATAAGTCTCCACGTATCAATACGAGTCTTTATGTATCTCTAGGAGTCTCTAAGTTGCTCTAAAGGTGATGCAGCCCTGGGTGCATTCCCAGAATGATTTATTTCCCATTACAACCCTGACTGCAACCGATTGCTTTACCGAATTAACGGCACTTACATTTTAAATATCTTAAACTTTGCAATCTAATGTTACAGTTAATTTTCAGAGTGATGTACGATGATGTATGATTTAACATGAAGATGTATGATGGATATTAGCCCAATACATTGTCAAAGCAAGCACACATACACACAGTTTATTATTTTTTTATAGTTCTCATTATAGTTTTAATTGTTCATTAAATTGAATGCCTGCTCTAACCATTTAAATGCAAGTGCAGGCCATTTACATTTAACGCATGCGGTTTGAGAAAGAAAAAAAACAGTGCCCTGTTCGTGATGCTCGTTTGCATTTAAATTAAAATATACAAAACGTTGATTCCGGCGATATCATATTTCTGTGTAAATAAGTTTGGGTGATGGGAATATTTCATTTCAAATGAGAATTGACAGAATCACACGTGCACCATGCAGGGAATGATCACAGCATCACCACCGACATATCAGTCGGCCCGTGTGAGCTATACAGCTATTATTAACAATTGTCCAGCAGAAAAGAGGTAAATAGCAATAATATATCTTCTAAATGTGTATATATATTTTTATATGAAACGTTAGTTTTTTAAAATAAAAATAGATGTCAGGACCTCAGTAGTCCAAAGATATGCTGCCTCGATTAAGTGTTCTGACTAAATTACCAGGGCGGCGCGGTGGCGCAGTGGTTAGCGCTGACGCCTCACAGCAAGAAGGTCCCGGGTTCGAGTCTCTCGGCTCGGGTGCCTTTCTGTGTGGAGTTTGCATGCTCTCCCCGTGTCCGCGTGGGTTTTCGCCGGGTACTCCGGTTTCCTCCCACAGTCCAAAAGCATGCTCCTGGATAGGTTGATTGGCTCGCAGACTGAAATTGTCCCGCAATGCCCGGCGATGGACCGGCGTCCCGTCGTCGGGTGTATTCCTGCCTTACGCCCTGTGTTTCCGGGATAGGCTCCGGCTCACCGTGACCCTATATAGGATTAAGCGGTTTCAGATAATGAGATGAGATGAGACTAAATTACCACCGGTGCCTTGAGATGTTGTAAGTTGCTTACCCCTGCCTGCTAGAAAACTCTTAAAAGAGCTCTGTAGCTCAACTGTTCTTTGAAGCTTAAATATAAATTCTATTTGCATTTCTAAAAAAGCTTTTCACCTAAGGTTCACAAAGCTCTGCACAGAGATATGCAGAGAACGGAATGTCACCAACAACATCAGAATAGATGAAATCGCTTAAACAATGACCACAAACCAACTCACAATGTTCTAGCATTTGTTAGATGGAAAATGGAAAATGAAGATCCTGCGTAAGGTCACTGACAGGAAGGGAAATCCACTCTGTGATTGCTGGATGACTCACGAGTGCAGACTGCCCACAAATAAAAGGGTAATTTGAAAATAAAACCTTATTAATGACAGCCACTTGTCCATACGTCAACATAAAACAATAAAACCTGGTTCGTGTTGGGAGAATTGTCTCTCGGCCCAAATATCTGGAAAACAAATTGAATGAAGTACAAATGAGAAACGATGTAGGAATTAGCCACTCTGTGGAAATCCACACGGCCTCCTTACGGATGAGCTGGCCCCAAGGTGACTTGAGCCATTTCTCAGCTGGGGTTGCGACTGAAAGCATCATTCTTTAACCCAACGTAACTTCCTCTACTGAGCCATATGAAAGTTGTTTGCAATCAGGGTATGTTTGACGAGCAAGATCTCGTGATACGAGGGAACACCTGCTATTTTTAATCCAGAGTTTAATTACGCATTATAAAAATTTTAAATAAAGATAACTACATCAACACATAATGGCCTTTCTGTAAATTGGCATTACAGGTATTTTAATGTGTCGACTTTACAGTGCTGTACTGATGTAGGTTTTCACGACTCAATGTATGAATTGCTCTCTATATGTTTCATCCCAAAAGAGAGTCCATTATTATGTAAGCTGAAGGAACCGTTGAGCTCTTTTAAACAGTTGTCCAGCATGGAATGATAAGCAAGTTACAACATCTCAGGGCATAGGGGGTAATTTAGCCTGGTCAGTTAAGCTAGGTAGCATGTCATTGGACTGCGGAAGGTAACCTAAATACCCAGCAAAAACCCACGGGAAAAATACGCAAACTCCACAAAGGTACCTGAGCTGGGAATAGAACTCAGGTATTTCTTGCTGCGAGGCAGCAGAGGTAGTCACTGCGCCACCGTGCAGCCACCAAAATATCTGTGGGGAGCACTTTTGAGCACCTCAAAGCAAGGGGAATGGTTTTATAATTCACGAAATAAAAGTCATGATGTAACACGACACCTTTCGATTGGCCCAGGTATTCACACTTCCACACGCGGAAGACATTAATGCAACGCACAGCACATGTTTATTATGAGAGGATTAAACATTAGATAGTGTAATAATGGATTTTACATCTGTAGAGTTTACTGCTATTTAAACCAATGTTAATTTGTTTTAAATTATTAACTTAACATACCTCTTTTTCTGTTTGGGGGGCATGGTGGTGCAGTGGTAACATTTGCATTTAACAGAGAGAAGCTCCTACCCAAAGTGACTCGATTCCTGCCTCGGGCACTTTGCTCTATGGAGTTTGTATGCTCTCCTACTGTTCTGCGTGAGTTTCCTCGGGGTTCTCTGGTTTCCTCCCACAACTAAAAAAAACACTCATTACTTGGCCGATACCATGATAATACACAGGGACCCAGTGTATGGCAGGTTGGGGCTGGCTATCAGAGTGGTTGCCTCCCCTCCACCTCTCTTTCCTACAGCACTTTGGGGCCTCTTGGTGATTTATGTATAAATGTAATAAATGACAATTATTAAAGACAGTGTATGGTGAGATTCCCATACAATTCACGGGCCTGAAAGAGAAACCGCCAGTTATCAGGAACTACTCTATGTAATAATAACGATGCCCTTTGTGAAGATAAAACATTTAATTTACAATTTATAACGCATAGCACATTTTCGTTCATTGCCAAAGGTATTCTCGTTAGGACAGACCTCGAGGAAAGCGCATAGATAGTTAACCAGGCAGTCAGTCGGAGCTAACCCGCCAGATACTTCCTCTCTATATTATAATGTAATTGGCCAATTAATGAATGAGGTGTTTTTAAATAGTTGTGGGATGAAATCAGAGAATCTGGAGGAAACCCCCCGCAGGAGGAGAGCACACAAGTGCCAGAGGTGAGAAACGAACCGCGTCGACCAGGACCTTCCTTCTTTCTGTGAAGCACAGACGTTACCACTTCAAAGCCACCCAGTTCGCTGAGTTCCACGACTATTTTTCAGGAGAATCCTGCATTGTGCACAGACGCACACTGCCGATTTTACAGACGATCATGTGCCATTCCGCTTAACCTCAATGGGTCGCATTTTCATCTCCGGCTGGCGCTGTACTGCCTGGAATTCCATCCCCAGCAACACACAGTGAGTGACTGAAGCCTCGGCTGTGCAAAGCATCCCAATCATTGCTGAAGTGTAAATAAACCTCCGCGTGGCTATAAATCCATCATTCCCAACCGGTGGGTCGTGTGACACCTTGCGGTTCGCAAGCACCATCGATTACGGTGGTCATTTCGAACTCACCTTGCGGTTCGCAAGCACCATCGATTACGGTGGTCATTTCGAACTCACCTTGCGGTTCGCAAGCACCATCGATTACGGTGGTCATTTCGAACGTTTGCTGTGTCGCAGGAATCCCGCATCTAAAGCTTACGAGCTCACTGGGTACTTTCTGCTGTCATAAAAAAAAAACCCATTTATCTATCTAGTGTTAGAGATAGGAGCCATTGTTGGAGATAGAAACAAATGTTAGAGAGAGGAGCCAGTGTTAAAGATAGACATCAGTGTGGCATTGCAGGAATCCCGCATTTAGAGCTTGAAAGCTAACTGAGCACTTTATACTGCAATGATAAACATTTATTATCATTTATCGTCTACGCAGTGGAGACCAAACCCAAGTAATAATAATAATAGTCGCACAAATTGCAGTGCGCCGTGAAAATTCCACGCTTGGTCAAGGGCGAGACAGACAAGGAAGGTATGAGGAAACCGCAGGTGGGGGGGAGGGGGAAGGCAGCCATACAGGTAGCTGATGCCTACATTTGCCAAACATTACATCCTGTATATTATGATGTCATCGGCCAAATAATTAATTAATGCTGTTTTTGTGGGAGGGAACCGGAGAACCCAGAGTAAACCCACGCCTGACGGAGGCAGAACACACAAACTCCACACAGCAAAGTACCCGAGGTGAGACTCAAACCTCCTCGGGCAGGACTTTCTGAGAGGCACAAATGTTACCGCTGCATGGACACCCTGCCGCAGTAGGTCTTGAGGCGCAAAACATTTGAGAACCGTGAAATAAACTCCGTGGATTTGGAGCCAAAGTTCGTGGCACTGGTAACCGGGACACAGTGGAATACAAGGGGGTAAGGGGGAGGGGGGGGATTTTTTCTACTCCGAGCATCGATTTGCGATTCGCTACACTTTGCTGTGTTTTCAGAACAACTCGCCACAACAGAAACATACCTGGTTAAAATCACTCACACCGCCACATTGCATTACAACGCATACACGCAATAAGTTAACCCCTTCATTGATCACACTGTTTTATGTTAGTAGTTAGTAGACCAAATCTAACATTAAAGCATTTTAAGAAATTCATTGAAACAAAGTTTGCAAGTTTCTCTCCTTCTATGTGCCAAGTAAGTTTTCTAAGGCGATTGCGATTACAGTCTTCCATTTAGCTCTGGTCATTAAATTACTCAAAACATTTGTGTTAGATACTATGAGTTGTATCTAATTATTCAAATTTCTTATACAACTTAATTCACTGTCTCCTCCGGCATCCTATAATTATGATTATTGCAATCAAACATTCCATCCATTCTCTTCTCGGTACATTTACAACATATCTAATTTGTATTTGTTTAATTAATCCTGTTTATTTTCTTTAAGCTTTGCTGCAAATCCACCAAATAACATTGCTGATGATCGCGTTGCAAAACAGTGCTCTTGAGATACTGTGTCGAGCGCTCCTCCTATCGCGACAGGGCTATCCCAAAAGAACAGCTGTGGCAAGCAATCATCGTGCATCGAGCCAAGGAAACAAACATCGGAAACCCTTGTTTCTCATCCCACCTCTTCTCCCTTTTCCGTTATCCGCTCGACTTATAATAGAAACGCTAAACACAACAAGTCCCTAATTAGCAAACGGCGTCTGTGGGTTTGAGACGGTGTGCGTGAGCGTGTGTGGGGAGCGGTGGTGTAGTAGCTCGCGTGCTGCGCTAGTGCTGACTTTCTGAAACCGTTCTGGGCGCCTGCGAGATCGACTCAGCCTCGAATTGGTAAACATCACCATTAGTAAGACCGGGCCGGGCATGGCACTGACCACCCACCTGCTGGTCTGCATAGATATTCGCCAATGGCACTTGACCCCTACAGTATGTTAAGGCTATATGTGGACCTGCGTGTGCGTGGGTACGCGTGGGTGCAGGCTTGTGTACCGCGGCTGTAAGCAATGTGTAAGGCGCCGTTAGTGTTCAGCTTGGTAAAAGTTCAGGGGCTCAAGGCACCTCCAATAAATGTCAAAGCACCTCTCACTATGCACTTGAAATGAATAGCAAAACCTTTCAAAAGCCATAAGTTCATCGCTAATGAATAATAAACAACTATGTTGACATTGACAAAGTATCTTTCTTGTCCGAGAAGTAAGTGATAAAATAAACCTCGGCATACTCACCGTGAAATAAAACTGCGTAACATGAGTATCGAGTTACCATGTCATGGTTAATGTGCACATTTGCAATTAGTAAAAATACGTGAAAGGAATTCAGGATAAACATGACTTAAAAAAAAATCACCCTCCACTGCCCTCGAGATCAAACACAACACCCCTACTCCCACACAGCATCCTGGGATGCTTTGTTGCAATTACGCACAGCATAGCATCAGACGTTATTGTTTCCGTGTGTGACGCGAGTGCCCAAATGTGTGTTTATGCAGCTTATTCATTATACATGCAACTGCGATATTTACGTATTTATTAACGCTGATGTTTTTTTTATTATCACGGGAAGTATGACTCGGATGCATTGTCTCATTTATCTGCCCGCCCCTGGCAGCGACACCGGGTCATATTCCATTACGGAGAGGACACAGAGCTCGTACGTACGCGACGCATTAAATAAAAATGACATCGCGGAACATGTAGCGTACGTTTTCGATGAGCGTTCCGCGACGCACGGGACACTGAAGGTCGGCGAGGTAATCTCACACGTGAGCACACGCTGCACACACTTCCGTATTTTTTTTTCCACCGTTCTTCACAAAGGGATATTTATGGATTTGCTTAACGAAGGTCGCGCGCCTGCATATTCCTATCGATTTGTGTGAATGACCGCCGTGTGTCGGGCCCGCGCTTCCCGACGGAATCAAGCGCTCTGCTGCTCTCTGCCATGCGCGTTGAAGCGCGGGTGTCAAGCGCCTCTTTCTTGCCCCGCTCCGTGGATAAATATAGCGGTCGAGGACCGGCGATGTTACTCCACAAGCCAGGTCCGACATCGCGGCGACACCATGCGAGGCTCTGCTTGCTGCCCCGTGGCAGCAGCTGTCTCTCCCCGAGTGCCCCTTCATTAGTTCTGCTCCTGCCCGTCATAACGTTTCATTACTTGCTCCGTCAACCACCACCCAGCCAACCCATCCATGAAACGCTTCACGCTCCTCGCTACTGACCGTGATTCCGTTCACAGGCAAGGGTCCGTCATTTTCTCCATATCCCTCAGTCAATTTTGATTGGAAGTTGGAAGGAACCAGTGAGGAATGTAGCCCTTTTTAATAGTTGTCCCGCGGGGAGGGGTAAGCAATGTTACTCCATCTCAGGGCAATTGTAGTCAGGACAATTAATCTACGCACCATGTCATTGGACTTTAGGCTGTGGGAGGAACCGGAGTACTTGGAGAAAACACACATGGACACGGGGAGAACATGCAAATGCTACACAGAAAAGTACCCAAGTAAGGAATGGAACCCAGGAGCTTATCGATGTGAGACACCATCGCGACTCACCGTGCCACCCCTCCCCTGGATTTGTTCAAATTGCTAGAAATTTTATAAAACTTCGCCAGTCCCTCCCCCTCCCCAGAAAAATACAAAAGAGATTGATGACGGCACAGTGAGACGATAACGCTTTCCAACATTCGGTTAAATCGAATTTTGCCAAACAATAACACATATTTACAGAGCTATTAAGATAGCGTAGGCTCTCGATGAGCTGCTGTTAAATTCTGAGTGGCTGTCGTCCCGTCGCTTTGCAGTTGGCCACTAAAGGTTAGCGAGCTCATTCGCAGGAGTGATGCTACAGATGAGCATCGGAAAAATGTTTCTTAATAAAATACCGACGCCAAAGAAATACAATCGGAATATTTTCGAAGGCGGATTTTACTGCAAGCCACGGTGTTGCATCGTCTATTCACACAGAGAAAACTATAATAAATCCGATGCTGCCATTCACTGCCTTCAAACCGCAACACACAAATTATCATTAGATTTGTTCACGACCGTGTTGCACGGAGAGTGTACACCGGTATACATTCATGGACTCGCTCGTTTCCTCCCATAATTAAAAAAAAATACGTTATTGTTTTCCCGTTCATATGTCGTTGTTGTTGACGTGCCGTTCTCTCCACAGCTCTGTGCAGCGCTTTATGACCCTCGGGCGAAAAGCGCTCCAGAAGTTCAATTATTATTATTATAACAAAAAATACAATTTAATTAATTGATCCATATCCTTAC
This sequence comes from Mordacia mordax, assembly GCA_036362905.1. NCBI lineage: Eukaryota > Metazoa > Chordata > Hyperoartia > Petromyzontiformes > Petromyzontidae > Mordacia > Mordacia mordax. Next base: position 2,414,434 of record JAZEWT010000022.1, read on the forward strand.
AATATACAGGAGGCGGTGTCTGGTGGGTTGGCGCCGGCTGACTGCGTAGATTGATGCCCCCTCTGCAGGTTAACTCGTGCCTCTAAGTCGTTCTCTCTTCAAATAATTACCTACGACAATGAATATGTGCCGCTCGTAGTAAATTGTATTGATTCATATTACACCGTATTCTTGATTTTGAACAAAAAACTTGACTGTAAACTGAGAATTGCTGTTCTTTAGGGATTGGCCGTGTCGAGCGCTCCACTTTTTTCTGAAAATGCCTGAGGATGCCTCCAACATAGGAGGTGAAACGTCGCGAAGGAGAGAGGGGGAGCGCCCGACACTGCATTCCCAAAAGAACGGTTTTGAAATAGTCCAATGCATCGAGCATGAAAGCCTACATCAGCACACTGTAAGCTAATTGCAAAACTCCACGTACAACTGTCTGTTTACTAACAGCGTTCGTAGCAACATCGGTGCAATCTTAACGGGTTAATAACTAAGGAACAAAAATAAACAACGGAGCGAACATATCTTCGGGCCAGCTTTGCTGCGATCAAAGGTTACAGTCGGGGTTCTCTCGCGAAAATATTTCAGAGGCTCAGGAATATTCATGGGCGGCACGGTGGCCCAGTGGGTAGCGCTGTCGCCTCACAGCAAGAATTCCCGGGTGCGAATCTCGGCTCGGGTGCCTTTCTGTGTGGAGTTTGCATGTTCTCCCCGTGTCCGCGTGGGTTTTCGCCGGGCACTCCGGTTTCCTCCCACAGTCTAAAAACATGCTGCTCCATAGGTTAATTGGTTTGCAGACTAACTTGTCCACAAAGCCCGATGATGGACTGGCGTCCGATCGTGGGTATATTCCTGCCTTGCGCCCTGTGTCTGCCGAGATAGGCTCCGGCTCACCGCGACCCTGTACAGGACTAAGCGGTTTCTGACAATGAGATGAGATGAGGAATATTTATTGACGAATCCGCCCTACTCACAAGCTCATGCCACAGAGCCCACGAGGACCACATTGCACCGTCCCACACGGTGGGTGGACAGATGCACCGCTTGACTTTGGACGCGGAGGTTGGAAGTGTGGCACCAACCACACACTAAGCGCGTAACAACACAGTCGGGTCCATGATTACATTCTTGACGTTTTGCCTCCTACATCGGAGGCATCATCAACGTGAGAGATGAAACATCGCGAAGGAGAGAGCAGGAATGCTCGACACGGCAATAGTGATGGAGGGCAATTCTCATAGATCGGAGCCGTAAAAACCGACACCATTACAATCGGCACGAGTTCGAAAAGCAGGGAGCTGTGAACTCTGCAGAGTGCAGGCGAGACCACTCCATAGCTCTGCCGTGGACGGGTGCCCACAGACGCCTAAACACATCCATTACCGCACGCGGCAATCCAGGCGAGTAGAAACGGACGAACCGGGCCAGAAGGCACGCGCGCACGCTCAGATCTACGAGACAACAACCATCTACCCCCCGGAACGTCGGGCGGCGCTCGACTGTGTCAGTCACCACCTCCCCCCGGTAGGGGCTCTAGGGTACGAGGTGACCGTGGAGATGGCAGACGCCCTACACAGGCACTACCACCACCCGCTGGTGGCGCGCGGCCCCCAATTAAGCCGGGGCCACCCCGAGGTCGTGGTGGAGTTCCTGGTCCGCTGCCGACGCGATGGCTATCGGCCGAGCGATGAATGCGGCCGATTCAAGGGTAAAGGCACTGATCCTGTGCACCCGACCTGCGGTGCCCCCATCCCTCACTGCTGTCACTGCTGTCTCGCTCAAGGTGACTCCAACGCCAAGCGGCAGCGGAGGAGGGGTTGAACCACGCCGCTCCCACAGCGTTAACCCTTTGTTAGCGTGGCGTTGTTGTGAGACAGCAGATCTTGTTAAGTTTACGCTCATCAAGGCCTGTGTCACTTCATCTTCAGTCAAAAAACAATAACAGTAAACCCTTGGTTATCGCGGGTTTAATTATCACGAATTTGGCTAATCGAGAAAATGTATCCGTATACCTATTTAACTATGGTGGGGGCGGCGGGGAGGGTGTGGATCATTCACGTTATAATCTATTGTGAAAGTATTTGATGCACGGGATTATCTATTGTGATTGTGGCGAGTGGGTAATTATTATAAAGAGGGCTTTGCGTGGGGTGCACGCGTTTCGGGGGAGTGATGGCACCTGGTGGGAGGGGGCGGCACGTGTGTGAGGGATCATCGCACACGTGCGGCATCTGTGGGACGCCACGATGGGACAAACGAAGCTGCTGTAAGGTTCCGTGGAAGCTTCACGCTTTGAAACATCGTGGTTTCGACTTCGTCGAACTCGTCTAGAACCCAACTCTCACGATAAGCAAGGGATTCTGTATTGTTAGTTTAGGTGGCACTGTGCAAGGCCATAGAGATCTGACGATGGCCCAGGCCCAGGTCTGATGTCTCTTGTCACTGATGTCAGCCATGGTCACTCAGGTTGCTGGGTTCATAGTGAACCAGCATCGCACATGTACATCTTAACAGCACAATTACCACAGCGAGCACGCCTGTGCGTTAACAACGAGCGTCCCTAAGGAGAGGCCGATGTCTTCCAAATGAATGTGGAATTTCAATTTTATCATTATTTCGTTTAGCACGGCGCAGTGGTGCATTGAGCAGCGCTGCTGTATCACAGCAAGAAGTCCCAGGTTCGCTTCCCAGCTTGGGTGCCATTCTATGTGGAGCTTGCGTGTTCTCCCCCTGTCCGTATGGTTTTTTGCTGGGTACTCTGGTTTTTTCCCACCGTCCAAAGACACGCTGCTACCTAAGTTAATTAGCCTCCTGAGTAAATTTCCCCTAGTGCCCCGCGGTGTACTGGTGCCGCATCCTGGGTATAACTTCGCCTTGTGCCCTGTGTCTGCCAGGAAAGGCACCGCCGCCCCTCCCAGCGACCCTGTACCGGATTAAGGGGGTATTGACAATGATGTTGATAATGATGACGGTGATTAGTTCATTTATTTGGCGGAACCACAGCAGCTCATTTATGACATTGTTGTGAATCCACGTTATGTTTGAATTCAGAGGGTTTTTCTTTTCAGAAAACAAATATGACCCCACGGCCGTAGTATGGGTCCAATTACACAGGGGATTAACCAAAGCAGTTATACCATAAGCAAGTAAATAAATAAATATAAGAGTTTTAATTTAAACTATATGCTCTTCACAAGCACCAATTCAGATGTCAATATCAGAGCTGCAAACAGATTTCAGTTGCTACAGGTGTTATGTAATAATAATAACAATTGCGTTATTAGAGCGCTTTGCACCCGAGGGTTACAAAGCGCTGCACAGAGCTGCGGAGAGAACGGCACCCTTATTTATGGTGGTTATCAGTTACTTTACTGTTATATGATATTACCTCGTTTTTTAATTTCAGATATACTGCATTTACAAATCAAATGTTTATTACTTTCCCCCAAAAAAATTCCTACCAATTTTATCTCGGAGATTGAATTAAAAAGTTGAATCTTTATGCAATTAAGTTCTTTCACTGCGTGCAATATGTTGAAATGAGTGGCTCCTTTAGCGGACTGTGAAGAAATAAAGAGCGAAAAATTCCCATTAATACATAAATTCCTCTTGGGACGTGCTCTCACAAGTTAAATATAAACCCTTCATGCCTAATCATGAGGAAAAAAACTATATATATAAAACACAAAACAACAACAGCCACCGTTGGCCACTAAGCGGCAGTGACATCACCACCGCAATTATGCCAGGCTAGTGTGAAGTGTCACAGGCATGGTGCTAGCAGGGGTTCACGGGCAGACTCAGGTGCCATGAGTTGACCAACTGAGATGACTGGCAGATGACAAGAATCCACCACACACTCTCTCTCTGTACCCAGCAAGCGAACAGTGGTGCGGGGGGGCGGTCATGCCCATACAGTTGAGCATCTGACACGTCATACATGTAACCATTGCGGTGTCTGTCGGGAGGCCTGCTGCGTTTACGCGCGAGTCGGGCATGCAATCAGCGAAACCGCTCGTCCCAAACGCTGAATGTGTTGGTAAGAAACGATCCACAATGGCACGATATGCCTTTGTTAACAACAACAAAACCGCTCGGCATCCAGCAGTGGAGAGACGTGCGCAGGGACGCGCGGTGGCGGCAGCACGTGTGCGCGCACACGCAGACAAACGCTGTCAGCGAGGGGCTCCTATGCAGCGTGGCACGGCACACGACGGGGCAGGGTGGTCAGTTCGAACCTTTGTCGTGTCGCAGAAATCCCGCATCTCGACCTTGCAAGTTCAACGGGTGCTTTCTACTGTGATAGTAATAATAAGCATCACCACGCCCGTCCCCCTTTGTCTCCCCAGTGGCAATGTATACAAACGTGGCACCAAGTACGCGTTTGAGGTCGAGTCAACTTAGAGGTGGCAGAGAACTGGTTCAGAAAAGCATCACTTGTGTTGGTGGCCATTAGCCAGACTCGAACTCAGGTGAGACCAGGTTTATAGCCTGGCGTGCTAACCGCTAAGCTACCGCTCCCCACTCACGAACGCACAAAGACAAAGATCCCCCATATAGCCTTAAGAGACTCGTAGGATGAAGTGTCATTAGCGAGCAACACCTATGGCGACACGGCACACGAGGGGGGCGGGTGGCCAGCACCACATCTGGCTGCTGTTGTCTCGCTAGTGGCAATGTTTACATACTACACGAGGCACTCATTTGATGGCGAGTCGACCTAGGAGTGGTACAGAACCGGCTCGGATGCCGGCGGCTGTGAGTCGGAATTGAACGAGGGTCACTGGGTTTGTGGAGATCGCACTAACCACTACACCCCCCCCCCCACACACATTTCCACATGGGCACGCACACAATACAAATTAATATTCTCAGAGCTTCACCGCAGCGTGATTGCCGGTACATATTCTCCACTCACGCCAGTCAGAATCGCAATATGAGATAATTATTAAAAACGTTGAGCGATCGCCAACGACGACCCCACGTTTCATTACGTTGAGCAATATTTCAATACATCTATAAGCATGTATGTGTACGGGTATTTCACGTCAGAGGTACGTTGGCGAGCACAGGTGTCTACATGCGTCAGACTGTGCGGCTGTACTTAACGTGCGCTTCAGTCCCCGTGTGTGCATGTGTTCACGTGATCCGCGTGATATTCGCGTGGACATTGGCCGCGTAGAGGTCAAGCGCGCTGAGCTTCGAACCCGCGCGTCCCGAGTTCCAGTCCCGCTCACAGCCAACAAGAGTGACGAATTTCTGAACTGGTCCTGGGCTTGCCCTAGGTCGACTCGGCATCAAATCAGCACCTGGTGCAGTGTATAAAACATAAGCACTAAAGCAGACAATGACGACTAATTATATCGCTAGGCACAATTATAAACAGAGCCCAGTCCAACCTTAACATAGGTAATCATGAAGAGAACTTGCTTCAATAACCGAGCTGGCTTAATTGTGATATTTCCTTCTCCTATACAGGTACACATATACTAGAATTGCACAGGCCCTGTAAGGGTAAAAGTATAAGTGACATACCTGCCCATACGGCCTGTGGATTTTTTTATATAACAGGTAAATTACGTCATCCAAACGATTATCTAAAGTGGGAAAGCCAGCAGAATAATGGAACACATGCAGTAGGGTGGCTTCCAAGGAGATGGAGCAATAGCATCAGTTCGTGCGCAGGAGACTGATGGATTGCCGCGTTACAACATCTCGGAGACGTGGCGGTGTCTTGGAGACGCATTGATCCAGCAGTGGATCAATCACGGCCGATGACGATGGGGATGATGATGCAATTCCCACAGGTAGAGTGTAAATGCACTGCACATGTGGTGCAGGGAACGCGGCCAGACCATTGATCCAGGACTGAACAGTCTCAGCGTGTGACAATGCATGATGTCGCAGAAATTTGCTACGCGGAAACGCTAGATTGGTGCTCATCTTGAGGGAAGAGGCTAAATCGAGCATCTCTAAACGCACATATTCAGAAATCAATTTGTAAGTGGGTACAATATTTGTCAAATTAATTGACCCCCCCTCCCAAAAAAAACCACGTGTTCTCCCGGTTATCTGTATGCAGACAGACACGCACATCGAGAGGCTCTTCCCAGCGTCTGTGCCGCAATCGCAGCTTGCCAGCTTGCTAGCAATGCCCTTGAGCAAGGTGCCAACTCGGAAATCGCACGAACAGAGAATAAACCCGGAGCCACAGGGGGCCTCCGCAATCCCCGGGGGAAGCTGCCTGTCCTGGAAATAATTTTTACAGCTCATCCGCCTGAGCTAGTGCCTGCAATTGCTAGTGCCTGCAATTCGTTTTGACCACGAGAAATAAACAAGCAAAAATCCAAATCAATGGATTAAAAAAAGCCTGGCCTCATCAACAAGCAGAAGCCATGTGGCTGTCAGCATGTGTCTTGGCATCCAGTCAGCGCCATACCTGCTTGTCAAGGAATGAACAAGTGTAAAACGCACACACCCAGTGGAGGAGAAGTTGTCCACGGAGAGATTCGTCGCTTTCTTAAGGGGCTGATCTTTTTCACCGCTACACAAACTAAACCGCGATGAGCAATCAATCTCCCACTTCAATACAATAAGCGCAGAGCAGTTCACCAAGAATCTGATTTTCATTCCGTGTTTTCTTTCTGACGCCGGGCACTCCAGTTTCCTCCCACAGTCCAAAATACATGCTCCTGCATAGGTTAATTGGCTCGCAGACTAAATTGCCCACAGTGCTCAGTGATCGACTGCGCCCTGTGTCTGCCGGGATAGGCTCTGGCTCCCTGCGACCCTGTACAGGACTACGCGGTTTCTGCCAATGAGACAAGATGAGATTTTTATCTGAAATAATTCACGGCACTCACAATCAGGCAATTGTGAAAAATGTTCTATTTTTGAGGATTGCTCTTAAGGCCTGCTATTTTGGAAAAGCAGTGTTCAGTGTCTTCTCTCGACACAGTTATCCTGGCAGAGCAACTCTTAGATGAATACCTAAATCGACACATTGTGTCATTCTTATTTTCAGGTACAACATTGGCAGCCAAGGCAATGCAATCTACTCTTGCATGCTGGTCACACATCCTGGGGGATTGTATCCCCAGCTTGCACCACCACACACGACCTGCTGATCCGACTGACTGTGATTGAACCCATTTCTACTACTGGGCAGTGTGGGGTTCGATTTTAAAAATCATGCCTCGCAGTGAGAACTGCTCTTCATAGCTGGTCTTTCGACAGCATCGTGTCGAGTGTTCCTTCTCTGTCGTTTGTGACGTTTCACTTCACGTGTTGGAGAAATCAATGCAAAGGAGAAAGCAGAGGCAACGTGACCATCCCAAAAGAAGAGCCATCGAAAGCAGTTCGGAGTTTACAATCATAGGTTGTTGTTCACAATCAGGATATATGGCAATATTAATAAACGCGCGGCACATATTTCATTCAATTCCACACGCATTCATTCCAAGAGAGAACGACTCAGAGGCCCGCATTAATCCGCAAAGGGGAGGAGTCAAACCACGTCCTTAGCCGGTGCCAACAAGCCAGAAGCTTCATCATACATGTTATGATCGTATTAGCCAATTAATCAATGAGCGTTTATAGTCGTGAGGGGAAATTGGAGAACCCAGAGGAAATCCACGCAGAACAGGGGGGAGAAACACAAACTCCATACATCGAGCTGTGAAAACCTACATTAGCGCATGGCCCTGCTGTTTCAACTGCCATGCTGGGAGACTGCTCTGGTAGCCTGTGGACTTTAAAGTCCCATGCGCCGATCATGACACCATGGAAATATGCTATGTAATACATATAGTTGGAGCTGTAAACCACTACACAGACGATTTGACTTTTTCTGCAAAAATACAGCAAAGTTTTGATGCAATAACTGGCAAAGATTTCCACACTGTGAATGTCGACTGGTGATAGTAAAAAAGATATAAACATTCATGATGGCCTTACCGTTCCATTTTTTCCCTTCATAACAATTACATTCCTACATTTCACATTTGTGAAGCCATAAGAAATAGTTTTAAATTACTCAGGGATCCACAAATTACACTTTAATGTCATGTGGCATTTTTATGACACATTAAATTCCTGACAACTGAATCACATTTATGCAAAGTGTACTTTAAGTCATTTTAGGATGGGACAGTTTTGCACAAAATGTAATGCTCTATTTAATTTTGCTTCGTTTCACATTTTATTGTACATACTTCTATGTAAGCTACACGCTAAAAAGGTGCAATTACGCACGGGCCTATATGCCTAAAGATGAGTAGTGGTTATGGGTTGCAAAGGTCAAGGCAACAGTCTTAGAAGCCTCCGATCGTAAACCACTCATTCATATGATCAACAGAGTAACTCACAACCGCTATCGCTCCACACGAAGCTACTCACGCAGAGTTATTCCCGCTATGTAGCTAAACGTGGACCTCTTTGAAGGAACAACCGTGCCAGCTGGATACACTCAGGCTGGCCTACCTATGATACTTCCTGTGCTCAACCAGACTGAATTGTGGGTGGGTGGAGGGAGGGCAAACGTAGGTGGCAATGTATGTAGGTATTGAGGCAGGAGTAGCAAGAAGGCAACGTGGTTGGATTATCACAAGCACGAGTGCTTGGCCTAAGTATAGTTTGTTTGATAAGCAAGTAGAGAAAACACCACATGCTTATACATTGCCGATTGAATATAAATGTGGTGAAAATTAAAGAAAATTTATATACAACTGTATTGATGTAATCATGTAAGTTTTCACGGCTCGATGCATGATGATTGCTTCGAAAAGCTGCTCTCTCGGGACAGCCGCGTCGATGGCTCTCTCTCCTCTCCTCGCGACGTTTCGCCTCGCACGCTAGAGGCATCCTCAGCGCCTGAGGATGCCTCCAACGTCACGATGGGGAGAGAGGGAGCGATCGACGTGGTTGTCCCGAGAGAGCAGCTCTTCGAAGCAATCATCAACCGTATTGAGGGACATTGGATGAAGCCTGAAACTACCAACGTGGGAGGCAAAACATCAAGAAGGAGACAGAGAGAACACTCGACATGGCTATCCCGAAAGAGTGGCTCTGCATAGCAATTGTTTAGCTACTCAATTGTTAATTCTACTGCTATATCAAAGGCGATTGGTATAAATGGACACAGCCATTCAGCAGCAACCCTAACAGGGTCACTTTTTTTTGGAACACTTACCAAGCTCTACTCCTGGCTGTGGATGAGAGGGATGGGAGGAATGAGAGGGAGCAATGGCCAATTCAGCAAGAGGGCAAGTCCATGGAGCGGCTATGCCTGGTTTAGCATGGGGAGACATGGACAAGCACCCTAGACTGATCCTGGGCAGTTTATCAATTAAAATTAATTAAAAAATATATAATTACTATTTTGAATGTGCACAGTAGTCATTCAATGGCAAAGGTATTTACCTGAAGAGATTGGCAGATGCTGCGTCCAATATATAATAATGTTATTACCCAATTACTGTGTTTTCTTGTTATAGGAAGAAACTTGAGAATCCGGAGGAAAGCTACACAGAACGGGGGGAGAACACACAAACTCCACAAAAAAAGGTGCCCGAAAAGAGACTCGAACCACCCTGGACAGGATAATCTCCCTGTGAGGTGCGGATGTGACCCCAGCGCTCAGTACCCAGCCATCATGGAAACAGCGTTTGACTGGATGTTTAAAATAAACGCACTCCTAATGGCGTGGGATGCACCGTAGATTCTGTGGCTGCAGACAAAACACAAAGTGAATGTTCAAGTCTCTCCGTTTCCATCAGTGCTTGTGGCAAAAAAGGGCTTATGCAGCTATGTTCGTCAACTGTTTAACACTGCAAGCACAAACATGAATTTAATCCAATCGAATCTGTTTCACATTTGTGACACTTGTCCTGAGGCTACCGCAAACTCATTTTTCTAATCATGTTATTACCACTGACGAGTAGTTTAATTTCTTCTACGACGCATTTGCAAAGTCCAGTAATGTTTCATTTTTATCATACAAGTCAAATCATTGAAATAAATAAAGTCCCCAGGAGTATGTATATGTTTTAGCAAAATTCGTCCATTTTGTCTGCAAATACAGTAATGCAAAAGGCGTGTGGGTATATTATGAGTATTTTATTGAGACAAGAGTCATGGCAATTGCTTGTAAACAACATTCTAATTAAACAGTGACCAGAGCCATCCCTCCTTCACTGCTATGAAATACTGAGAAACCCGTTTTAAATATCCCCATCAACACGATCCAACTTCACCACAAGCCTGTAATTAGTAGATAAAACTTTATAATATAGTAACGTCGATCAAATTCCAAAGACACTCAGAACAGCAGCTACCTCTAGTACAGTGGTGCAGTGAGTAGCACTGCCGCCTCACAGCAAGAAGCCCCCAGGTTCGATTGCCGGTTCGGGTGCTGTCTTTTTTTGTGGAGTTTGCGTGTTCTCCCCGTATCCGCGTGGCTTTTCACCGGGTTCTCTGGTTTCTTCCGACAGTCTAAAGACATACTGCCATGGTTAACTGCCATGACTAAATTTCCCGTGGTGTCCTTTGATAGACTGACGTCACATGGAAGGTATAACCAAAGTTATCTCATAACTTTCTTACCTCTTCCTGACGGACAACTGTTAAAAATATCTACATAGCTCAATAGTTCCTTTCAGCTTAAATAAAAACTGACTGGCTGACTAGTCGTGGCTTGAAAAATGAACCCCATGCAATCGTCAGGTTTAGAACTCTGACACAGCTATAGAGTCACATGCCGGCGTATTTTTTTAAATCACTATTGAAGTCATTCCTGTTTACAAGCAAAGTATTTCTTGACATGATTTCATAACATAGTGGATGAAGAACCTCGGACTTGGGTGCTGACGGCTACGGTCAGCACACTTGGAGCAATTTCCACCGCTTAATAGTTTAAATTGCAGGGTGCAATACATCGTTGTTGGGATTCATTTGCCTGTTCGTGCACCCTTAAATTACACTCCCTTTTACAAACCGTGGAGTCGTATTGGACAGGACTGGAGAGAAGAAAGTTTCTTACAGAAATCTGACAAGGCCAAAATAGAGCTCCCGTGAGCTTTTTAGCTACAAGATGGTCCAAGACTGAATGGTAGTTGTTGCATGAGCTAGACAAGCTACAGCAAAAGAAAACCCAGCTGAAACAGTTTCCAACTGGGATTTTAACTCGCTAATTTATAATTGTGAGCTGTGCAATCTACCGATGAGTGACCAACAATACAATGTTTTAAAATCGACACATTAGTGAACATGTGAATATTGTAAACAGAATCAGTGATAGACTGGCGCACCATCCTGGCCATAAACCATTGTCTGCGACTCACTGTAGTGCTCTAGAATATTAAGCGGGTACTGAGAGATAGATGTTTATTAGTACAGCAGACAATGAATTGATGAAAATATCCAGAGTAACGTGAGGGTCAAGTAAGGTACAATGTACCCTCAACTAACAATGTAGAGTCCTTGTCAATTCTCTATTGGATAAAGGCCTCCGCAGGCCATGGAGTATACTTCACCACAACCACACGTTCAGTTCAGATAACAATCACCACTGAAGGCAGCCATGGCTTTGAGAATTGCTCTCTGTAGAAGAGGAACGCTTGACACGGCTGTCATGAAAGAACGGCTCTTAAGAGCAAGTCTCATACAACTGGCGTTGCAAACCTATATCAGTGCAAGAATACCGTGGCCACGTAGCTCCGGTTGCAAGTTTACACGATGACAATAACGAGATTCAGCGAAACAAGAACGCCTCGGCAGCGCGGAATTCGCCGCCAGGTTTACACGTGTCGCAACGTAAACGCCTTTCCATGTTTCTGTGGGGGGCAGCGCTGTTACCTTCACAGCAACGCACGCGCGGGCAGCTGCCGGCTCAAGTGTGAACAATCGTGACGTGAAGCCTTCCGATGAAAGGGACCGGAGGCTGCTTTTAAACTCGCGTGCGTGTGTCGTTGCTCGAATCTTACGCTTCATTACTATGAATGTATCCTGGGAGAAATTCCTTTTTCCAGTGATGGGCATCCACTGGAGGCTGCATTGTAAACAGCAGAGAAAATAGCTCAGCCAAACGAATCTCTCCGCCACATGTCATAGGTTTAAACTGCGGCCACGGTCCCCAGTCAGCACACGGACTCCTTCAGGGAGAGAACAATGAATGCATTTAGGCATGAAGTTGAAAGTGACTGCTGTGGAGAAACTGCCTCCCACCAAAGGAACGTGGAGTTTTTTTTTTAATGACATAGCACTGGCAATAAATGAGCACTGGCCAATGTTTAATGCATCGTGTTGGCCTGAGCACTGCTCATAATGAGGTCTTGTTTTTTATACGTAAGTGCAGGAGTTTAGAAGTTGGCATATCGCTATTAAAATGTAGAAAGTTTCCTAGTCTGTCTAAAGCAGGTATGTGCCAGACGCTTACATATTACTGTTAAATCTGGTTTTCAGAGTTCATCACTGAAACTAAAAAATGTTTTCTCGTTGTACAAAAGTATGCGATAATGCAATCAAACGGCGTTGGATGGATTCAGTTAGATCTCATTTCATCTCATTGTCAGAAACCGCTTAGTCCTGTCCAGGGTCGCGGTGAGCCGGAGCCTATCCCGGCAGACACAGAGCGCAAGGCAGGGATATACCCACGATAGGACGCCAGTCCATCACTGGGCACTGCGGGCAATTTAGTCTGCGAGCCAATTAACCTATGCAGCAGCATATTTTTTGGACTGTGGGAGGAAACCGGAGTGCCCGGCGAAAACCCACGCGGACACGGGGAGAACATGCAAACTCCACACAGAAAGGCACCCGAGCCGAGATTCAAACCCGGGACTTCTTGCTGTGAGGAGGTGACAGCGCTACCCACTGGGTCGCCGTGCGGCCCGGATTCAGTTAGGTATGCATATTTATGGTGATACTTGGCTTGTGTTGCCAGAGTTACCTGTTGTTTTGGTCATAATGGATCTGAATTAGTGACAGGATTTAAAGTGTGGAACTCTCAGATATCACTTGGGGTCAGTTGCCGGGCAGGGCAACCAACCCCTTGGGGGGGGGGGAGGGAGGGGGGAGGCTGAGGAGGCGATGGGTACTAGAATTAATGGACGCAGTCGTCGAGGTATGAATTGAGGTGACACTAAACGAGGCAGCGATATTAATAAAGTGACAACGTATTTGCGAAACTACGTTAAAGGGGGAGACGTTAATCGGGGTATTACTGTACAAACACTGAGAGTAATTTTCCTCGGCTAAAAGCATGTCCAAGTCTCTGAACCGATGCCTTCTGTGGAGTGCACAGGGCTAAACGTGCACACGCACCGTGATCATTAAGCCCCATGGGCACACGGATCTGCGTAAATTATTCTCACTCGCTTCTTCATCAGTGCTCACTATCTACCACATTCGTTCGTGCATCCCATCCTCGGGATTGCAGCGTCACGTGTCTTGCAATCTGTACATTCTCCTGGAAGTGTCCGGCCTTTAAGCGCAGTGCGGGGTTTTTAGTCGATGCGGTCAAAAAAGGCAAAATACTTCGAGATGTTGAGTTTTTGTGCAGGTTTAATATCATATTCTCATGAATTTTCTTTCAATTTGTTTGCTATTATGAGAACCAATTATTCTCCAAATGTACTTGCAGTGATGTTATAAGGTAACATAAATGTCCGTTAGCAGTTGGAAATGTCGAATCTTGAAATGTTTATTTATCATAAATAGTGCAACCAGGGTGTGTGATTCACAAGTTTTTCTTCAAAAGTTTGTACCTAGACGATGTAAACAACGCTAAAACCACATGGGATTGAAGAAACACAAGTGCTGACTTTACACCAAATAAATTCATCCACAAAGTATTACAAATCTTTTGCTTCGAAAGTTAAGTCTATAAAAGTTTACAAGAGGCGGTTTTGACGAGTGCCAAGCTTAAATCTGAAATGTTTCAGGTGCCTCAATGTTCGAGTCAATTTTAGGTTATGCATGATGCAATAAAAGAGTGCGCTGCAATAAACATCTGTCAGAGACCGCAACAGTAAAAAGTTAGGTGATAAGGCGGCGACACAGGCAAGTCACCCTCAAAGAGGATATTTACGTCACATCACTGTGATGTAAAATAATCATACATCAAACCACAACCTCAGCACTGGCCCAGAGAATATTATATTTCCTAGGCCTAAACGCTTGTCATGCAGCAGCATTCAGCCCAAATGCCACCTCCTCCCCCAGTCCTCCCATGATATCACCTTGCCTCCCATTGACCAAAAGCTCATTAAACCTGCTATTAAACGTAATCTATGTTTCCCAGTAAACAGAACATAGGTGGCGTCGGTTTTTCAGCCTTGCAAAACACCGATGCTCCACAATGCAGGTCAACTAACCTCTGTCACCAACGGACATTGATACTTTAATATTTACATTGTCGCTCTCGCAAGAAAAGCGTTATGAGGCCACGGGACAAAACCAGAGACAAAGCCCATGGGTGAGAGCCCTTTGTTAAACAGCTTCTCAACGCTCAATGGGTTAAAATGCAATTACCAGGCCAGACCAAAGTAATCAGATCGGTCTAATGTGTTTTGGTACAAAGAGCCCCCAATGCAGGTGATTCGCTGTGCAACCCTCCCTCAACTCCCACACTAATTGGTAACACAGTTTCATTCTGTCTGTTACTCATTAGGGATAGCAGTGTGCACGTGTGATTATTGTTCGTAGTGGCTGATGTCCGGTATGGTTCAGTACCAGGGAATGATGCCTACAAGCCTGCCTCGTGTATTGTAGTGATTCTTCCCCCATATACATAGCAGTGGCAGAGGCAAGGTCAAAGGGGTCATCGCAGATAATGTCGTTGGTGCCAGCACGCTTGGCCATCACTTCCTTAGTTATAGCCGATCTGACAGATGAATTGTATGAGACTTTTTAATATCGATTTTGAGTGAACACGAGAAACACAATTACAGCTTTGCTCAAATGCTTCTGTCACACAGGCAGGGATGGGAACCTCATTAATATAAGAATGATATACCTGTAAAAAAGAGAAGAGTTTTTACCATTTCTAGAAATTATACAGATGTTACGATATTAAAAGACCAAGTAGATACCTTTCACAAAGTGCCCAGTTTGAAAAAAAAAACACACATACTTGTGGCAGAATATGTAAACAAAAATGCTTTCATAATATATGCATTATCTTTGAAACTGATTGGCCCATATCAGAGATGGCCTTCTATGGAGCATGATTCTCAGTGTTAACTGAGTGTAAAAAAGAGAAGAGGTTTGACCATTTCCCCTCTCTATTTTTACATCACTCCTAAAGTATAAATATTACATTCTCCTGCTTTAGCAACACTGGCCCCATTACCTAACACAGGCACATGACACCCATCAGCTGTGATTGAATGCAATGAGCCACTGCTGGACATTTACCCAAAGCAATGCATTACATTTATATCGCAGTATCTCTCACCCAGATACCCCAAAGTTCTGTAGGTAAAAAACAAATTGGGCAGAGGAGACAGTCATTCAGACAGCTAATGCCACCTGGCACCAGACACCGAGTCCCTTAATGTTATGATGTATCGGCCAATTGATTAAAGAATGTTTGTTGTTGTTGTTGTGGGATAAAACCGGTGAGCCTGGAGGAAACCAACGCAGAAGAGGGCGAGAGAACAAGCAAACCCTGCACACACACACGTCCGATGCGCAAGACTAATCGCCTCGGGCAAGACCTGCTCTCTGTGAGGCCGCAGATGTGCCACCCTGCTGCCCAAGCTTGTGACACCCAAGCCACGATATCCTAAACACTCATCTAATCGTGTCCCAATCCTGTCAATCATCATGAATTTCAGCACGGTGGCATGTTGAAGATTCCTCAGCTCGTCCGTAAACTCACAATTCGCGTCAAACTTTAGATTAATATCTCCCTCCCTCAAAAATCGTCTTTGTGACTCTCGCAAAACTAATCTGGAATCCCATGACACACATGCATCATTTGACTGCCTGACAGAGTGACTAAGGAAATGCTAGCATGTACTTAAACGATTGCATTAACATTTGCTGTGGTCTTTGTGATTCGATGCTGCACTGGTGGCAGCCAATCTGAAATAAAGATACTCAATTACAGCAGCCAAGCAGTATGTAGGGACACGGGCACATTACAATGGTTTTGGACAAAACATTAAGAGCTTATGGTAAACTCTCTCTCGAGGTACCACATCCTACAGGACGTTGGTGACAATGGTCTTTCACAAATCTCTGCTCTTTGAACTTCTAAGAATGTTCTTGGTTAACATGTCCATCCATCTCGAGAGACTCTTAACTTAAGTTAATCTCTGTAGTCCACGATCTGTCTTTCCTTCAATTTTTCCAGTTATAACCAGATTTTCAATTTCCTCTTTGCTCATAATATGCCCCGGAAACCTCAACTATCTCCTTCTCATATCAATCAACATCTTCCTTCTACATCCCATTCACGACAAAATGTCTTCATTGGAGGTGTGACTTGTCCAAGACACCTTCAAGATTCGTCTAAAGAACCACACTTCACTTGTTTCAATTCTCTATTCTACACTTGGTGATATTGTCCAATAATCTGATACGTGAAAACTGGTATAACGTAACTATCGAGAACTCTTAGTTTCGTCCCCATATAAATGTTATTATTAATCGGTATCCGTTTCATTTTGAAAAAGCAATCTTTGACCATCCCTATCCGTTTTATTTCATGATCACATTTATGGTAGACATATAACTTTATTTGATAATGTAATAATACCCACGATGAAGGCATAGCTGGATTCACGTGTTTGATCGAGCCCATAAAAAACTCTCCTGGACACTTCAATCAGCAGATTCTGCTTCACCAAGGTCCCACCAACTCCCCTCGCTATTCCAGGCATCTACATTTGCACCTCTAACAAACAAAGTCCTACCTGAGGTGGTTCGATTCCTGCCTCGGGTGCCTTTCTGTGAAGAGTTTTTATGTGTTCTGTGTGACTTTCCTCCGGGGTCTCCGGTCTCCTCCCACAAGTAAAAAACACGCACTTATGAACTACAGGTAACCACCATAATACACAGGGCGCAGGTTTTGATGGTTGGCACCGACTGACTGCCTGGCTGACTCCCCCCCACTTCTCTGCGGTTCCCTCACGCCTCAGTATCACGCTTACGAGCAGGCACGGACTTAGCGCAGCACGTTAAACATTGCATTCATCTTCGAGTCCTCGTGTTAATTTTTCCCAAAACATAGCTTCCACCAAGTTCCCGTCTCCGAATAGAACACTGGTGATGCAAAAGCAAATATTCCACATGTAGTCTTAAAAGACGGTAGGGTCAAGTGCTGTTAGTGAACACCTGCAACAGCTGGCAGAGCACAAGAGAGGGTGAGCGGCCAGCACCACACATAGCTTCCATAGTAGG